>OLMO02000262.1:4838432-4871065 GCA_900291935.2 Cassiopea xamachana | reverse complement strand
TATATATATATATATATATATATATATATATATATATATATATATATATATATATATATATATATAAAGCAAACCTAACTGCTTAAGGATGACTGCAGTGAATGACAAATTTCGAGTGGTGCTCCATTCACTTCTAACTAGCATGCCGAAAGGAGCTTATATGCCATGAATGACTTAAATAGAATGATAATACACTAGTAGAGCTTTTCTAAATACAGAACTGCAAAATGTTGGTGTGATGGTATGCAAGGCTGGAGCGAGGCCTGTGTTTCAGGGGTGGGAAAATTGTCCTGGAAGAATCACGTGGTACAGAATCTGGGAGCTTATCTCATATTCTACGCTAACACAATCAAATGGATAATGTGTGTGCAGGAAGACGTCAGCTTTCTGGTATGTCACAGAAACCAAGATTGAGCTCAACCAAATTTCCAGAGATCTCTTTTATCTACAAATATAAATTAACAATGAAAATTGCAGAGAAATCCCAGGGGTGGCAGACAAGTGGCATACTGTTGCCCAGGGATAGCATGTGCCACCCCATGTCACCCCATGGTTACGGGCCTGATGGTAAGAAGCTTGCTAGAATCAATTTAGGAAAGTATGAATGCAAATGAAGCAAAGCTAGGGAGAAGGTTGCTTTGTAAAGAAGTTAATTGTAAAATATTAAATTTTCTGCAAAATGCAGTATAGCCAGAAATGTACTGTAATTCTAGTACCTGTTTTAGTTATGTACTGTATTTCGTGTTACTGTAGTTATCATATTGCGTGTTGCAGACTTGCGTTCCCGTGGTGTCCTGTTGTGTGTAGTAAACACCCTTTCCGGGCAATGTGTTGTCATGTCAACGTGTATTCTGCACTTGACGTGCCATGTATTGTAGCGTCCAGTTGATATCATATGTAGTATGTTTAATTCAGATTGATTAGTCTTTGATTTGCATTATAACAAAAAGCAGCAAGGGTAGTTCTCTATTGGTAATTCTTCGTTAGGCCTAGGTGTAAAGTACTATTTCAGGTATGACGACTGCTCACTATCAAAACAAGAACCAAATCGTTACACTTTACGCAACGTTTATTGTTGGCGTAAGTTGAAAATTTCGTGTTACTGAGTGGCAAATGCTATCCAGCAGCTTAACTTCATATGTGCCTATGCTATAGCAATGTACAGTAACTGGATGTTTTGAGTTAGTAATAGTAAATAATAATCCTCCAAAAGTTCTTTCAAATTCTGCCAAAGCAACGTGTGTTTACTCTGCTTTTTATACAAGCTCTTCTACTAGTGAATATCAGCAACAATGAATGCCTTTGAAGAAATAAACCATAAAATCCTAGCATATAACAAACCCATTCTGCTTTTTGAAATAGTACACATTGAATGAATCACAGAATGATGCAATTTAATAGCGCATATTATCCTTCTCTAACTCCAAATTTAATCTAACTCTACGATATGCCTACTAACTTATGCTAATACACGATACTTGTATATTACAAAGTTACACTGTTAAGCTTTGTATTGTTAGCGATTATGTCTGCAAGGAAAGTATCGTATCATATACTTATGAGCTGCACAAGGGCTTCTTATTAGAAGTACTTATTTACTCGTCTTTCGAAAATGTTTTTATTCATACTATAAAAGCTCTATTAAGCCCCAAGGGGCTTATTTACTTTTGGGGTCTTAGAATGGACTTAATAGAGAGGGTGACTTATTAGCCAGAGGTCGCTTATTCCCAACTCAAAGTAAATATTTAGACAAAAGTTCATTTGCATCCCCTCTCCATTGCTTGCTTTGAAAAACCTGTTCGAAAGTTTATTCACTTTAGTCAATTAGACTGTCATCATCTTTATCTTAATCATCAGGGGTCAATTGATAATCCTAGAATGATGTTAAACAAACGTTCTTTTCTTGGATTCTTCCAAAGGATCAGGTTACTGTAGGCTTCTAAGACGAACCAGTAATTTTGTGCATGTGCCATTCTTTACAGACGTTATCTCATCTAGCAGTATTCTCCATTCCTCAAGAACTAATTCAATGATTTATTTCCATGGAGAGTGGGGGGGGGGTTAATAGGGAGGAGCGAGCACATGCTATATCTTATAGACCAAGAAGATATATCTCTACATTTGTTTGTAAGTTGATTGAAGTGAGTAAGCTCGTTTTTATTTCCTTCACATTGGGATTATGTATTACCAAAGTTGTCAGTAATGGTCTACTTTGAAAGCATAAATCTTGCCACTTATGGAAATTTTGCTACAGTAACAAATTCTCTTTTTTATTTCAGTTGTTGCTCGAAATGAAGCACCAGTCCTTCAAGAGGGTGCGATTGACTATGTAATAATCGATAAATCCATACCTACTAGAACTAATCTGCATACATTGCTGGTGACCGATCCAGATAAAGGAATGCTGACATTCTCAATAGCGGCAGTGAAGTATTTCAAAAATGGCACAGAAACACCAGTGTTTGCGTCGAATCCGTCTTGGGCTTTGACTGGGAAACCTAAGTCTAGCACTCCAACTCAATGCTCATTGGCCGAGTCATATCCATTTCCAAGGAATCTCTTTTGCATGGAGCCAACAAGCAACATCATTAGAACTACGTCAAAGTACAGCGGTGCCGCAAAAGCAGACTTCTCTCTGTTTGCTGTGACTGTATTCGTGGTAGATAATGGATCTCCACAGAAAAATTTGACAACTGTGGTGTATTTTCGAATTAGAGAGAACTGTAGTGATTTTGCGAGAGAGTATACGAATCTGATGACTGGATGCGCGGAAGCAAGGGAGATCATTAGGCGTACTGGTACCCAGGGTGAAATCGGATTCATTTACAATTTACCAAACAACACGAAGATTGCTCGAATAACAGTTGATTTTGGTTTATTGGATCCATTCAAGGTGATTGGTGATGTTGTAAGTTACCGGTTTGCGTACACAAGTGGTGGCAAAAGAATGTCTAAGGTATTGGAAAGACGCCTGTTAGTGAATACCACATTGGACAAAAAGATTGCGATGTTTCTCTGGAAGCCAATAGAAATAATTGGTGATAGAGAGAATGTTTCTGTTACATTGAACGTTGAAAGTGTCATAAATAAGCTGGTTGGTGGAGGAAAA
This sequence comes from Cassiopea xamachana, assembly GCA_900291935.2. NCBI lineage: Eukaryota > Metazoa > Cnidaria > Scyphozoa > Rhizostomeae > Cassiopeidae > Cassiopea > Cassiopea xamachana. The sequence goes on along the minus strand of OLMO02000262.1, from coordinate 4,867,956 downwards.
GGCATAGAATTATTTCTGTTGAATAGAAGTAGGAATTATTGTGAGAACAGTAGATGTGTTGGATTGTATGATGCGCTATCTAGAGCAGTTGCTACGAAAGGTGGAAAACCTGAATGTACAAGACAAGATCAGTTTGTAGTTGTTGAAAAATACTCAAAATGCATAGGTTTGTGTTAATCTACATTTTTTGAAATCCTAAATATTGTGGTAAAGAAGATTTATGTTTTCTCAGTTAAAGGTATTAGCTGATGTGTTTCCGGTCAAATATTTCCAAATTTATCTGTTATTTGCATTGAGAGTACTTTTTTCTTATCAAGTATTTAGATGTTTAGTAAGTACGAAGATAACTGAATTATTAGCAGCAAATTGATAGTAATAATAGTACTGCTGGTTTTATCCAATGCGCTGATGATATGGTTTTTTGTGCACTGAAGTATTATTGCTTGGGACTTACATATCACTGTGCTGCAATAGGCTCATGCGTAGTATTTTTATGTTACAGAATTATTTGGTATTGTGATCAACTTATGTGGTTCACGAAATCTGCTAAAGAATGTTGCACTTTTAAGTTTTTTCTTGCCTTTTTTCCGTAGTTAACCAACCACCAACATTGTACATACGAAATATTCAGCTGGAAAGTGCTCCACTTGAAAGCCAGATAATTGGGAGAATTATTGCAACGGATATGGAGAAGACAAAAATAACATATGGCATTCAATGGGTACATTCAAAGACATCAGGGAGAAATATGACTGAAAGTAAAGGATTTGCTGGAAGAGAGTGTGCAGAGGCAGCGAGAGTTGCTGCTCCGTTGAGTTACATCTGCGTTGATCCCAATACAGGAGAGGTAAAAGCCACGTCAGAATTCAAGTATATGCCTAGAGAAACACTTACAGTTAAAGTCTATGCAATTGACAGCGGGAATCCAAGACAGTACAGCACTCGTGTTTTTCAAATTAATACATATGATCCTTGCAGGCGAGCAAAGACAAAATATAATCATTTGTCAACTAGCTGTATGGGTACAAAAAATCAACATGTAACTGCCCGTAAAGCTGAAAAAGCTCTGTTATTTTCTAGAAGTGGTGATAGAGTAGTGCGTATTGGCATAAACAGGAACATTGTGAGATTTCCATTAAACATCGATTTTACCATATTCACCCTAAAACAAGTATTATCCCCTTTGAACCCTCGTAAATATGGTAAACAAGTAAGCGTAGAGTACAACAATACAGCCCAAAATCTTCAGAACAAATCAGATGTCCAGTTGCCACTGACACTGTCCTTTGATGGTGCTTTAGAAGTTGAATTGTCTGCTGTGTCATATACCACAACTGCAACATCAATGACCAGCCTTACCTTAGACAGCTCAGGTATACGGTTGTACGTGCATTCACTTAAAGCAACATGTGGTTCTTCTGAATGTGTTTCAGTTTACAGATCATGGCTGGATGAGGCAAGAAAAAGTGGATTTGATTCGTGCAAGGCAGACCCGTTGCTCGTACATCAGTACTATAAGATATGCTTAAGTAAGCTACTGTTTTACTTCCTTTGGTAAACTTAACGGTTCTCTTCATGTAGAATCCTTCTTTGAAGTATCACGCACTTTTTTTATAACAAATAATAAACTCTCTGGCTTCAGCTTGGATGTTTCTTAATACCTCATCAAATCCAGACTTATATGTGTTTCCTAAATTTCAATTCCCTTAATGAGAAAACAACCTAGGTTAGGCAATTTTGATTCAGGAAAGAGGATGATCAGGTTTTGCGGGGCATGTAAGGGATGTTCGTTCTATTTTCCTTATAATCTGATCAAAAATTTACAAGAAAATACAGTTTTTGCAAGTTATTATTTGAAACTCAGCCAGACTGTGTTTCTTAAATATTTCTTAATTTTTGCCTAATTCCAGCCTCACGTTTCTTATAGAAATATTTCTTATAAAAAACGTGCATAGCGAGTTATCTCAGTGGATTTCAAACTTAGTACAGAATCAATTGGCATCGAAGCAACATAGAATGTGCCATATATAGCTTGCTTTTTTAGCATATAATATAGTTTTAGTTTTATTATTCATAAATGCTAACTTTATGATTACAAGTATGGTAATCACTGAAGCAAGTCTACTACATATTCCGTGTTGCTGAAAAGGCTGTTATGTCTTAATTAGCTATATACTGAACTGTTTTCCAACCAAATATTTGAGTGTCAAAGTACAACTGCAGTATAGTTTATTATCTTGTTGAAGATGATTATTTCTTGTTGCCTTTGGTGGCATGCCCTTACTTTGATGATTTCTACTGCAGATCCCCCTGCCTTTAAAGTTCATCCACGGAATATCAGCGTATCTATGAATTCCGCTATAATAGTTAACTGCACCTACCAGAATTTTACAGCCGTTAAGTTTCAATGGATAAAAGATGGAACAATATTCACACCACCTGTGGTTCTCAATAAGAATGCCTACAAAGAGGATTCAGTTGTGAGCCCACAGAATCAACAAGGACATACTGTAAAGTCATTTACCATACAAGGAGTCGAGCCTGATGTGCAAGGGTATTACCACTGCATGGTTAAAGACGCACTAAACCATACTGTTAATTCAACAAAATCATTGGTTCGTTTCAAAGGTAACAATTTTATCATTGCCTTGTTCTTATATGAATTCCATATACACGAAACACATAGGTTATATCCATGCGTACTTTATAAAAAATTTTACTGAAAATTTGGAATCTGTCATGCCATTAAATTAGTACTGCTCCTTCGCTGACTACTTTCAAATTGAAACTGACAACATTTTTGAAAGAGGAAAGAAGTCGATGATCTACACCGATTTTCAGCACACTTTCGAGTTCTTACATATTTTCGCTTTTTCTTGTATAATAGTTCTGTTTGCTATTTTTCTTTACACAGAACACATTGCTAAGCAGTTAATTACTGAATGTATTTTACCTTGTTTAGAGATATAAAAATGAAATGAAAAGTATGAATTTGCCTCGTATAGCACCTATGCTTTTAAGTGCCTTAGCGCTCTTTCGGCCTGAAATCATTTTTTGAAATTTATTACAGCACCCCAGCTCTTATTAAGCCCCCATCCTACTTATTAGATTCTTGCATAAAATATTTCAAAAAATTTTCAGAACGGGTATTTTGAATGAATTTTTTCGCATGTCAGTAATATTTTTGTGCTTCTTGCATTCTCACGGCCATACGCGCCTGGTTAATGAACATGGAGAGCTTCACAGCAGTATTATCTTAGATTTTCATAGCATTTGTTCTACCATTCACTTAATTAGCCTACACGCTTATTACCTTTTTTAATGTTTACAACTCGCCTCCCCCGCCTATTCGAACCATCCAGCAATTAGGCAGTTAAGAGTGTGCATTACTGATAAACAAGCTACCTTTTGCTATGCATTTGCAGATATCAGTATTTTTCTAGGGCTTGAAAAATAGTAATTTCTCGAAATGTGGTGTATTAGATTTAGAAATCGTACTTTTACTTTTTTGCGCCTGTCGAGGTCCATTTCACGTGGCCAAACACGCTTTCCACGTTATGAAATTTATGCTCTTTTAATATAAGTGCTCGAGGATATTTCGGTTTACAAGCATGCTGTTAAAGATTGGTTGACTATCATTGAATTCAATAGAAATTTTACTGACTACAGAGTATAGGAAACTGCATAAAATGGCATACTATGGTTGCATCTTTGTTACATTGTGACTAGCAAAAATGAGAGTAGGGGCACAGATGCTTTCAGGCTAACGGCGGTGGACAAAGCGGAGCTTTCGTAAGCTACGATGCAACTGGAAAAAAGGCTATTTTTACGAACGTTGGGCAGTAGTAAGTTTGTCTAGCTCAGAGTGTCTTTACTCAATTTCCTCCTTGTACAGCTTTCTTCATATGATCATAGATCTTGCTTTGCTAGCAATTCGACAGTGATAGCATTCATGAATACTATGTCTTTCCCCATTTTCCATTTCGCCTCCGACAGGGGCCTAGGACTGACCCTTTGGGGTCAGTTCTTGCCTGTTATTTGTTGAAAAGAGGTGGTCGAGTTGGCTACACTCAATCCATTCTGTTACCCCAACAGTTACTAGGCTGAGTTGTAGCGTGAGCCATTGAGCCTGCTTTTCACTGAAGGGGCCTGGTTGGGCAGTTTGCTACAGGTCATCAACATCTGCCCTACTTCTGAATTTCTGCGATATAAATCACTATCAACTTAAGGGCAGTTGTCTCTCTTTGCTCGCTTACCACCACGTGGAGGTCTCCAACCATGGGCTAGCCATGAATACTATGATTATAATTAAAGTGAAATTCATCGTCATCGTCAACATTATTTTCATGATCATCATAATCATTTTCATGATCATCATAATCATTTTCATGATCATCCTCATCCTGTTTCAATGTTATTTTGAATTTTTCTTTCCAATAGATGTATCAACAAGTAGAATGGTGCTGAATATAAACCAACCCTTTAGTAAAGCACTTCAAAACAGAACATCACCACAGTACAAGAAACTCTCTGCTGCTGTTACAGATACAGTAAGTAGGAATATGCTTTTCGGAATTAGAATCGATTTTCATTCATAGACAATCCAGTGATGATGAAGATTTGTTGTTATGATAAATGGAAGTTCCTGAACTCACGTCTTTGGTGTGTGATCAATGGAAAGCAATGTTAATTGTTCCACCTGGCTAGCTATGTACTTGTGTTCTGTTAATTGATAACGTGCGTTAAGTGTTCTCTACAGGGGCGTTATTAACTGGGCGTGTAGGAGGTGTAGCACCCTCAAATTTTGGTGATCTCGTCAGTAAATTTATATTCAATGACTTTTCTCGGTAGGTGAATGCATTTTTGTCATGAAATAGCCAAAAGAGTGCTGAAAATGCCCTATTTTGCATCAACGCACCCCATATATAAGAGGCTCTTGCTAAAAAATTGCTTCCGTCGGTAAGTTCACACTTCTGTCAGTAAATTCACACCACTGGCGGTAAATGTAAAGCTTTACCCGTTTCTGTCGGTAAATTATTGCTTTACACTCCCCTTCAGAAAAGAGGAAAAAGAGGTCACGCGACACCACAGGTTCTCTAAATGCTTTTACTCGCTCATCTTCTTTTAAGATGTCTAAGTTAGGCCAGATAAATTGCTTAGATATCCCATAATACATTCAGTTCCAAATTTTTAAATTTTTGTCACTAAAAGCAATAAATATTCAAGCCCTAGAACAAGCCAGTAGTCAAGCATGTGTTTCAGGGGTAGCAAAATTCCTCTTGACTAATGAGTTGGAACAGAATCTCCAAGAGCTCATTAGTGTGACGTCACAAAATAATATTTTAAGAATACTTTCATTTTGACTTTAAATTCTGAAAAAGCACTTTCAAATAGCCACTTCTGACAGATTTCATCCCGATCGAAAAACAATGACCGAGATATATGTAATTGAATGTTTACATAGTTCCTATCAAATCACTGTATTTTGAGGCTGGTTCTACACGTTTAAAACCAGTAGAAAAATACAGTGGTTTGTATGGCTGTTCTATTGTCTGCAAATGATTATATTTCAGCCTATTTTGACAATATTCGCTTAAGATTGTCAATAAATGCCTACTTTATGGTTCTCTTTCACTCCATTTAGTCAAGATATATAAATTTTGAAAATAAAATTTTATGACGTCATCACTAATGAACTCTATTCAGTGGATAATGTGCAGGCAAGGAAAGATTGAATTTTCTATTATGCCTCAAAGACAAAGGCTGAGCTTTACCAATTTCAAGAGATCTCGCCTCAGCTACAAAGATAAAGTAACTTTATTAATACGCAAACAAATTGTGATAGTAATGAATCAAAGCATCGAAAACGCCTTTTTTGTCCTAAGTTGGATTGTGTTGAGACTATATCTCTAAATTGTATAACAGAAAGCGCGAGACAGCACGGGTCAGTGGAGTCCCCGAAAGATTGGAATCAAGTTCGCTGATAGTGTTTTTTAAAAAAGCCCTGCTATTAATCTCTTTGCTGCAGTTATATTTTTCTTATTTTGCAGCTTCAAAGTATGCTGGATCGAAATAACATGCACAAGCAAAGAAAAGTTGTTATTCGGGAGTTCAGGTAAGTGGTTGATACCTTCATATTCGCGAAGCTTCTAGCATGCTTTGCGTTCTCACTAATAGTATTTGCTAACATAACTACAGCAGTGAGCTGCAAACTTACGGCTTTGTTTCAAAAGAGACCTATCTATTAAGCATTTGAAATGCCCAATATATATTGCTAGTTCCTATCACACATTTGATGCCAATAGAGTCATTGGCCCCGTCCACATATATGACAAACGTAAATAGTGAGAAATTCCTGTGCATCTGCCGACTTTGAGGCCATTAGATTTAGAGGAAAGGTGTAGATTGATAACCTGCGCACAGTAACTTCACCAGACCTCCCAGATTTCTTCAGACTGCCCAGATTCCGTTAAAGTGCTTATGCATCGAAAATTTCGAAATTTAACTTTTTGCATTTTCTAATGCAACTTTGTGCTGTGATCATCATGCTACAAACTAAAGTATCATAACTCATATGGAAAAAGTTATGAGCCCTCAAACATCGCTAGTTTGGCATTTCAAGTGCGAATTCTAGCTACTGCGTATGAAGTTAGCATGAATTCCATTAGCAAGTCCTGCAAATGTTGTGGAGGACGGCACTGTGTGGCTGGTCTCCCGAAAGGAGAGAGTAAGCTGCATAAATGGTCAGCATATAGAGGGGAAATCCGTTCATACGTTTCCACTCAAGGAAAAAGACAGGGAAAGACACCAAGCTTGGGTCAGGTTTGTGCGAAGACATAGGCCAAAGTGGAGCAGCACCAACTCATCTTTTCTTTACTCTGACCATTTCGATGAGAACTGCTTTACGATGAATCAGGAAATCGCTGCCAAACTTGAAATTAAAAGGAAGCTAAAGCCAGATGCTGTTGATTGATTAATCGTTGGCAGACACAGCAGATACCATTGATCAGTCACTGACAGATAGAGCTAAAAGACAGGTGAGACTTATCTATGTGTTTGTTTTTTAGACCCTGGTCAAGTAGTAACAATTAACAACGTTGAGGAAAACAGGGAGGGAGGTATGTTGAGTTGGTAGATTGGAAATGGCATACTAGTAAAGGGAAATTATAATGCCATAGCTATGTATTTCAATTCCTTTCATGGACTATCCGTGATATGTGTTCAAAAATGGATGATACAATGGAGGAGGAAGAAATTTTCGCAAGCCCTAGTACTGTTTGAACTGGATGTCCAGTTTTGGAAAAGGAAATTATATTCTATCAGAAAAAGATCAGTTGGCTTAGAAGATCAAAGAGTAAATTAGAAGACTCTAATCAATGCAAACTCTACTTCATCTAACGCAGAAGCCATTACCCTTTACGTTGTACAGCTTTAGCGCTTTGCTTATAGGTCCTTCGTGACTGTTTACAAAATTTGACAAGCTATGAGCGGCAATACGTAATAGATACTGGTACTCACCATTCCTGAACTGGGATTTGCCTCTCAAATCAAGCCTCAAGAGTTTGTGTTAGCAGTCCGTCGGGGTCATTGGCCTCGACATTTTCTTTATCTTGGGCATCCGAATTGTAAGCTAGTGGCTCTGCGTGGCATGCACCGATTACCCTACACGTTGTACAAGTAGTAGTAGGCCTGGCTGTGCAAGCACACGGTCATCATTGCCATCATCTTCTAATTGATAATCAGTAGCTTCATCATAAAATGACGATTCACTATCACTGTTTGTTGTCATTTTAATGAGCCGTAGCACGCCAAGACGAGAAGTTTTACTCTTTGTTTGTCAACTGACATAGGCCTAAAGAATACACTCGGTTTGATCCTCTTTATGACATCACGCAATGGCTATCAAAATTCGCACCTAGTGCCTCAAAACAAGCGCTAATTTCTACACCTTTCTCGCCAGTAAGAGCAAAAATAATATGATATTCATGCATTGGAAAGACCGAAGTTTCGAATTTAGCTAAAAAAGTATTTTCGAAATTTTCGATGCATAAACACTTTAATCCACAAAGGGTACTGTCGTAGTGCCTCGAAGCTCTCCGTTTGCCTGATAATGATTTAAACCAGCACGAAAAAGGGGAGATTACCTTATCATCTGTCATCAACCTAAGCCAGAGGGTGCACTTGAATGAAATTGAAATGAGTAACTTCCGGGCCCCTATGTCAATACCGAAAGCGAGATGACAAAGCATTGTGCACGAAATCTAGTCAGAATTATGGCACCATTGTCAAATACGAAAATATGCATTTAAATCACCGTGAGATTGTTAACCCTCCCGAATGGTCATTGTGGGTGAATGCGAATTTGGCCATTGATTGGAGTTATGTATGGATTGTGAATGTCCGTATGATACATTACAGGGAATGCAATAAAGACCAAAAGAATTTTGATTTTGAACGGAGGATAGAATGACAGGTCGACTGGATTTGCAAGCATACTAGCACATCATGTTGCATAGCAGGCCGCCTTGCGGGGCACAGTGAGATTATCCGTCTAAAAACGACAAGAATAGTTCAAATTTCGAAACTTTCCCACTTTTCTAGCAATTTAGTTTATGTTACTTGCATCCGGACATTGATCTATAGCAAATAAAGGCTCCTCTTTCCAATCATGTAGTGTATTTTTCTGTGACATTTAAAAAAGCTACACCAATATCACTAAATAGTTTCTCACTGCTGTGCTTTTCTGTATGGTGTCCCATCGACACATGATAGGGTACGCACTAAATGTGCTCTCCACCTGTCTCCCATTACTTCTACCTCATTTAGAGATTCAGATTTGAAAAGTATAGCATTCTATGTAGTTTCCGCTAAAAAAGTAATTGTGACTCGAAAAAACTCATGTCACTTTGAAGATTTAATCTATCACCCCTACACAAAACGATAAGCTGTGATTGCTAATGGTTCAACGATATGGATTTTTTTTCTAGTAATTTTATCCTTATTTCGCTGCTAATAAGTATATAATATCTTGTCTGTATTGTACACCTTTGAGAGTCAGCCAAAGGCGCGCTACTACATTGAAATTGTTGTTTACCGAAATGAGATTTTTTGATGAAATTTTGCTAACATGGATTGCCAAGATAGCATATAATTCGCCGTGTTTTAGGATTTATCAGAGAAGTCTTTGGACGATGTTAGTAAATGCATGCTACAATAATGGGCTTACCGGTACTAAGGCTCGATGATGCTGGATTGCTTGCTTCTGGATTGGGTGCAGTTGGGCTTTGTGAAAATTCAAAAGTTTCATCTAATTTGAAGCAAGAGTCACTGAAACCTAAATCCTAGCGCAAACAGCAGATTTCTATCGTTGCAACATGCGATCTACTCTGAAGTGTCAAATTAACGGGAGACCTTAATAAAGAGGGGGGTGGAAAAAGAAAGAACAAAAAAGTATGTCATAAAACATAGAGCTAAAATATATACAGAAGAACTCTATTTTGCCTTGAATAGTGGGCTTGAACAGTACTAGCAAAGAAAGGAAATGCATATGAAGACATTGCTAATGGAAATAAAACATTTGTGTTATAGGATCTTTCTTTAGGGCATGTGCTTTCGCATACGTAAAGGTGACTTTTTGACAATGGCGTATGCGCAGTGACTGCGATAGAAACAGCTTATTTCGCTCATTTTCATACGAGGAATTCCATGCTGCAGATTAAAGACCAACTAAATTTGATAAAGATATTAAGCAGTGCAAAATAAATAACAACTGCTGCAAAATGCAGGCGAAAAACATATCCACAACTTAACGAGGCAATTTCATTTGTCAAAAGCCTATAGATTTTCAAGCCCAAAAGTCCTGTACTTTTAGAAGACCAATCCGGCAAAATTTTATACCAGGTTGTAGTAGAAAGACGTAGGAATCAACCTTAAGCTGAAATAATTATGTACTCCAAACGAAATGGAAGTAAAGGCATTGATAATAGACGCGAGCTGGAAAGTTGCAGGCAGAACAAAAAAAACAATAGATAAATTTTTGACAGGTTGTTTTCAAAGTCGAAAGTCCTTTGTTGTTGTTGTTGTTGTTGTTTACTTTATTTTGAGTAGGCTGTTATTTTGTGCTTATTCAGCTAATTTAAGCCTACTATGCATGCCGCATCCAGGCATGGGACCCCTAGTTTAACGTCCCTTCCGAAGGACGGCTGAGTGAGCTATTTTGGTCGTTCATCTGGAGGTCGCCCACGCTTGGCCACTCACCTCTGTAGAATATTAACTCTATTACAAGATTTTATAGGATCAAATTATGTTTAAATGCATAAAGTTTGCTAAACCAGCTGAAATTATCAAGAAAATGAAGTAACAGCGAATTAAATTAAGAAAATAGGAGCATTGTGTATTATTTTACACATTGGTACGCATTTTTTTTTGAGGGACAACTACCCCGCGGTGAGTGAATGAATAGGCTATTTTCGCAGCATGGCTTCATATGAAAATGAGAGGCTTGAAAAAAGCTGATTTCCTTGAAATTAATAAAAGGGGGTCCTAATAAAGTCTGTGGAGTTGGAAACAAATCTAGAAATTAATAAGCGTGGGGAGGGGGCGTTTATTTGGCACCTGAGAGTAAGGGCTTTGTTTCAAGCGACTGAATTTTGAGATAAAGCAAGTTTGATATTTGTTTTTGATGGCAAGAGACCAAAAACAAAAATCTGCTGTGTACGGTGTTTCGCAACAGAAATCGTGGAACACACGACTTACTAAGCCGATACAAGAGCAGAGATTTTGACCTGAAATATCACTCCTACGCAGCGCTAGAAGAACATTTCAAGGAGGAGCGCTTATGACATTGCTTCTAGCAAAGATGAAAATATGCTGTGTGCGGCAACTGGAAAATTCTTCCATCATATATCGCAACGATAAAAATCTGCTGTGTGCGCTACTCTTAAGTAGAGTATCCGAATCTCACTAATTGTTCTTGCATTTTCTTATTCACTTTGCATCTTATTGCCTTCGAACCATACCATAAATATGTTGACTTCACTAGTTTTCAGCTCATAATTGATATCTTCTCCCATTTTAGGCCGGGTAGTGTGATTGTATCAGCGGATATTTATTACATGAATCTTACTAAACAAAATAGGCAGTCACTGTGCAGGCAATTTAGACGCATATCGCCGTCAGTAACTGGTACTGACCTGCAAATATCTTCTGTTAAGACTGTTTCGTATGGTAAGTTGGCTTTCTTTTCCTAGAAAATATTGAAGTGATACCTGTGCTCAAGTCAGTGGTGCAGGAGTATGCAGGAGTACAGCCAGCATTAGAAATAGCAAGAATGAGTAATATTCCTTCGCTAGTGCAAAGTTGAAAGGTTCATTGTAGCAACAGTTTGTATCTAGAGTCTGAAAGAAGTTGACTTAGCATAGAACAGCTATACCCGTCAAAAACTGTTGGTGTATGCAGCAATGTGAAAGAGCCAAGTGTATTTTGTTATGAGCTTAGTTGAGAATTCTATCAACTAGCAAACTTACTAGAGAATTTTCAACTCTTATCTCACCTTTCGTTCTTAGGCTTTGTGAAAGCTTTTTTGATTAAAATGTGCGGTAATCATTGCAACCCATTATCAGAGTCTTATTGTCTCTCCTGACAGAATTTATTTTAGTTAAAAAAGCAATTAAAAATTTTGCGGAAGTCACTTGGTAATTACACAATGATATTTTTAAGCAGAGGATTTACACAGATGCGAGTACATCGCCAGGTACTCTCAATATTCTAGGCTATATCTTTACTTATATTTTCCTTTAATTCTTTTGCTTATCCATACTGTTTAAGTGTGAATACGATACTATGGCTATAAAGCAAGGTGCTAAATCCAAAGACGCATTTCCGAGAGTGTGCTTAGATACTATTTAAGATAGATCGTAGATATATTGTGATATTTGGAACTGAAATTAGAAGCGAGAGCTAATGATCTGAGATTTGTTTAGATTTTCACTATGTAGTTTATCTTTAACTTTCCTTACCCCAGCACACTATGACAGTAGGCGTGGGTAGCTAGGATGCTGAAGAGATGTATCTTTCGTACAATTTCATTCGTGGATTGTTGTTGGAGGAACAATAGCAATATTTCTGACTGCTTGCCAGATCTCTTTGTTCTTTCGAGCAGATAGTTCTCTTTGGTCCTTCGAGCAGATAGTTCTCTTTGGTCCTTCGAGCAGATAGTTAACAGCCCCCCTAAAATTAAAATCCTCCTACTTCTACCACACTATTTCCCACTATGGTGTCAAATTATTAAAGTATACGCACTTTGCCTACTCAATGAAATCATGATTTATGTGAAATGTAAATTTTGCTACTGCACTTCACATTCACTGATCTATCCCAGGTTAGATCTTGCACAATAGTCATCTAAACTGCATTCTGCTTCCTACCTCTAGATTGCTGTTACAGGGAACGGACAGGAGAAAAGAATATCAAAGGTGTAATAATTTGGAATCCAATTTTGGCAGATGACTTTGATAGGCAAACATGTCCTTATGGATTTGATGACTATAAGTTCAACATTACCGTGTTCAACAATGCAAGCAGGTATTGTCAACCGAATTTTGTAGACGGTGCACAGTGGGAAGCTCCAGATATCTCTGAATGTGCTTACAGGACAGCAACAACTCTCAAACTTCAAAAAATGTCACAGGTAGGCATTCTTCTATTTTCGAAATTTCATTCATGCTTTGTTTCTCAGTTTCATCAATAGTCAGAGGGAAGTTGGAAGCTAAGATGATTTAAATTCAGCAATTGGAATTAACTGGTATTTAGTTGATTTATCGTGAATCTCGTGCAGTTTTGACGGGGACCACCTTTAATAGGATGAGCTTTGCATAGTTTTTTAGAGAGTCCAATGTTTCATGAATATGAGAACTTCGTTGAAAACGGTCATCAGAGCATTTCTCTTATTAATTGGTGTTTGATACTCCTACTCTTTAAATCATATAAATTTCGCTTTCTTTACAGACAAATATAACTTATGATAATGTTGAATTGATAGCAGGAGAGTTAGACTCTATCACTAGTAGCGAGGACATGATCACAAATCGACTTGATGTCAAATTCACTGCAGACACAATTGAAAGTCTTGTCAATAGCAACAAGAAACTATCAAAGGTATATTTTGCAGAAAGCATAAATTTATTAAGACTTGCAAGCTAATCATTCCTCTTTTTCAGTTTGCTCAGTTGTAATTGAATGTATGTTAGTAATATATATTTTCCTAAGGATTCTCGCCATCAGTCCTTTTTTCATTGTTGTTTGGAAGTCAAAAATTTGAACATTCCACAAATTTATGAAAGCAAAGTATACAGCATGTCACCTCTCATGATATCTCCTATTTGCAGGGCAAGATGGTTTTTACTTTATTGTGAATAGGAGAGCAAGTACAACTAAGTTGTTGGAAGAAGTATAGCTCTCATACACTTTCATCTGTGCTTGTATAATTCTATTTTGATAGGTTTAGGGATTTTAGATGTCTGATTGTGGAACAAAGTTCTCCCCGAGTCCACACAAATTCGCTAGTAATTTGCTGTCAGATCTTTGAAAGGTTGTTTTTCTAGTATACTTTGAAAAAATTGTTCAAAATTAGCATTTTTTCAGTCTTGCAAATGTTTTCTGTGAAATTGGTTTTCACTTTTTTTGCAACAGATTGCCAAAGATATCATAAATACTACAAGCAACATGATGGATTTCAATTACACCTACGTTACAGAATCACAAGTGCAGTACAAGTCATCATCAAAGTAAAATACTTCGTTTCCTTTCTGTAGCATTTAACAGAAGCAATAAAATACGAATGAGTCTTAACGTACTAATTACCATGGGCGAGGTGGCATAGCGGTTTCAAGCGCATGCTTCCTGTGCGGAAGGTCTAGAGTTCGAGTTTAACTTGATGCCTTGATTGAATGCTCGCTCACTGTTCACCTAGCAGCGAATGGGTACCTGGTGGCAACACGGATACTTTTCCGTATACCATCGAAAGAATCCCAGTCCAGCGAAAGCTTTCTCATTGTATCGATAGGAGGTGTTTGGATTTGAAAAATGTAACCGTATAACTTCTGTGCAAAATGGATAACTACATTTTCAACTCAACATCTCTGAATTTAAGTCCAACTCTGAATCTGAGTCTGGACCTATATTCGTCAACTGGTGTTCTTGCCAAACAGTGACTTCTCGAAGAATAGAGACTGCAATAGCAACCTGCAGGTCACATAAAGATTTAGGATGCTTTCGATGGACTGGTATGCTTTTGATGGTATACGGAAAAATTGTGTGGTGGCAACACTGGGGAGATACAAGCGGTGAGAAATGGAGCTGGCCACCCTACCTCGTATGCCGATGGCTCAGGAGAAGTGTCCTTTCTAACAGGCACTCTCCTACGTACGAAAGTATATGGGATTACCTCTAATTTACTTAACTACTAATGATTACTCTACTCTATAGTTTAGTTTCTGGTCATGTTTTTTGTTAATTACTATTTTGCCTCTTGATCACAGCGTGGAATCTTATGGAGAATCGTAGAGCGAAATTCCCTCAGCAGTTTAATAGTTTCAACTTTGTTTACCAGTATAAAAATATCTTTCCACAGAATTGTATTACTTTATACTTCAACATGATGTATTGATATATACTATGGTACATAATCGTACTCAATACCTTTAGGTGCTCTGTAGATCTATTACACTGGCCTGCGTTCAAAAACTTTTTTCAAAGGTTGAAAATTTTTAAACAGCTTTGTGTATTTTTTGGTGCCCTGAATCCAAATTTACCATCCATTTTCTTTGGTCAGGCCCAGTTCTTTAGAAATAACTAGGGCATATCTTTACCCTTGAATAGTACTCAGTTCAACAAAACCAGGACTTTCGGAGGTCAGAATCTTTGTTTTTTATATATACAACGAAGCTAAAGCAACCTAGAAACAAGACTGTATTTTTCTTCAACATTAGGAAGCTATAACTGAAACTTTTCTGTTTACATTTGGATGGTCGTTTATTGCTTAGCAGAACTTAACTCCAGTCCACGACAGCATGGATCAGTTGCTGACTGATCTGGACTACCTTTACCATGGCCTATCGACCACAGGGTGGGTATACAAAGCAGCCATGCTTTCTGTGTTTGTAGGACCGTAGAGGTGATAGCCAACATTTGTCAGACAGGAATGGCCGCCCAGACAAGGCTTGGAACCTGATTAGCTCAATGGTAAGTCTCGCCCTCTTGTTGAACCAAGCACGACAGTACTTCCACCCTTACATATCAATTTAGGACTGATGAAGATTGTTGTAAATGCAATGGATAAAGAAGGAACAGAGTACACTTTTGTTCAGCAGAAGTATCCTCTGATGAACTTGGAAAAGCTCAAGGCTGGAATTTGTGATGGGCCTTAGATATGGGTACTAATGAAGGGCTCAATGTTCAGTGATAGACTAAGTGCACTTGATCTGTCTGCTCAGCGGTTGATCAAGTCAGTATTTACAAACTTTTTTGGAACCAAACAGAGTGGAGAATGCGAGAAAGAAGTTGAAAAACTTTTGCAGAAATATTTACAATTAGGGGCTCGCATGTCATTTAAAATGCACGTTCTACAGTCCCACTTAGACTATTTCCCTTAGAATTGTGGAGATTCGAGTGGGGAACAGGGAGAGCGTTTTCGGAACAGGGCATTCGTGTCATGGAATAGCGTTACCAAAGCAGTTGGGATTTGGAGTTTCCTGTGGCCTACTGTTGGTGGTTCAAACGAGACATAGTGACTACTCAGCATAGGAGAAAATCACTAAAGAGGCCTTTTATCCATTATTAGTTTTTGTGTAGTGTTCAGTCTATATTTTCTGAAGGTTGTTAGACAAACTGCTTGCTGTTTTTGAAGCACTTTGTCAAAAATCAAAGGCAATAAAAAGCGTTAAAGAGCGCTCGTATCTCAAAAACTTGACCTGATTGGACAAAATGAGCATGATTTTTTAATTTTGCATGGCAAACTGCCCCAATATCAGCTCTCACATGCTTGACCTTTAAAACTTCGCAAGCCAATGTTATCATCATTGCATATACTGTCCGTTAGCAATAATTATAATTATTGCTAACGCCCAGTATATGGAATAATGCAACGTTTGATAATTATTAAAGGTTACAGATCACGGTTTGACTTACTATACAACTCTTAATGAATTAAGTTTTTTGAACCTCATCTTGATCCTCAATTGAGAGCACGTGATTTGAACTTTTCAGTCAAATAAAGCCCACAATTACTTGGTTACTTTGAGTATCGCTTTGTATTATTTTTTGCAAATAGCCTTTTGATCAAATCCCCTTTTGTTCATTTCTTAGAGTTCTTACTTCCCTGGATAAGCTGGCACTTCAACTTGAACTTTTATCAAATGCTACAATCAAAACAACAAGCAAGAACCTGGCGCTCGCGATAAAGCCAATAAGAAGAGTGGGCAAGGGAATTGCAATTAATGCAAAGCGAGATCAAAGTTCTGGTTACAACAAAATTAATATCGAAGATACCCAAAGCAGCCAGGTTTCTCTAACAGACACTGCTCAAATTTTGCTGCCAGAGCTACTGATCCGAAGAGCAGCCCAGTTGGACCCTAAATCTTTCAATCGTATATATAGCTTCGTGTTTGAAAGTGATCGACTTTTTCTAACAAAGAAACAGCTAGAAAAAACTTTGAATTCGTCATCAGGGCAAATGGCATCGGGTTTATCGGAGAAGATTAATAGCCACATACTGTCAGCTTCAATCGGCAAAATCAAATTGGAAAACCTAACTGAGAATGAGGAAATGCAAGGGCGCTTCAGAATACTATCTAAAGATCCTGGTGAAGTCAGATGCGTATATTGGGATGTTAAAATAGAGGGTATGTGCTGTACAGATACTTCTGTATTGGTCTTCGTGCTCACTAACTTCAACAGCAAATTGCAAATTGTAGAAGATTTCTTATTGTTCCAAATATAAAGTTCTATCTCTATAATTCCAGATGGATTTGGTGCGTGGTGGTCAAATGGTTGCAGGCCTGTCGGAATGGTGAATTCTATACAGAAATGTCGATGTAACCATTTGACTAATTTCGCTATCCTCTTGGATGTAACTGGCAAAGGTACACCGCCAGAAGCCGCTACAGCTCTTAGCATCATCACTTACATTGGCTGTGCTATTTCATTACTTTGCTTGCTATTAACACTAATAACATTTGCTGTATTCAAGTAAGTGTACAGCCTTCTTTTGCAGAATTTATATTGAACTATACTCAATGCTTCTTAATATAATGGAATAATTATAGACGGGTGAACAGTGTGTTGCTGCTTCAATGATCGTTTTCAATTCCTCTTCTTTAAGGCCACCAGGACCATGAGTTACATGAATATTGCCAATCTCAGTCTCTTCACTCCCTATGCTGTAGTATAATAGGTAGAGCACACTAATTTGTCCCCTTTTCATATATTGCTGGTAGTTAAACTAAACTATTCAGTGTCATATTACGTGAAAGCTCATTCTATAGCTATACTGAATTGAAGATGAATGCCGTAATCATACATAAGAAAAAACAAAATTAGAGAATAAATTGAAAGTAGCGAAGTATTTAATGCAGCCTAAAATTCTTATGGTTTTCACTGCATTGTTGTCTTTCCATTAGAAACTTGCGTGAGAAGAGGCCGCCTCGAATTCTAATGAGTCTCTGTATTGCATTGATCCTGACAATTATCGTTTTCCTTGCGGGAATTCGAGCCAAGGACCTGAAAAGCTGTCAAGCAGTTGCAGTTTTGATTCATTATTTAGTGCTAGCTTCGTTTATGTGGATGGCCGTCGAAGGATTCAACCTTTACCTCAGTTTCGTAAAAGTTATGAATACCGGTATATCACGTTTTATGGTGAAGAGCAGCATATTTGCTTGGGGTACGTTCATTCCCTCTTGTTCGATTTTACCAACTATGTTTCTTGTTATTTCGCTTGCTTTGAAAGTAACAGCGAGCATTATTTTCAGTATCAACATTAATCATCGTTTCGATTCGTCTCTCTATTTCCAAAGAGCGTACCACTCGTAGTGAGAAATTGAATTTCAAATT
This sequence comes from Cassiopea xamachana, assembly GCA_900291935.2. NCBI lineage: Eukaryota > Metazoa > Cnidaria > Scyphozoa > Rhizostomeae > Cassiopeidae > Cassiopea > Cassiopea xamachana. The sequence continues at coordinate 4,849,851 of OLMO02000262.1, read as the reverse complement.
TCTCGTATATGAAAAGTGCACACTTCTGAAAATCATAAACTATTTTGAACTATGAAAAACTGAAGTAAAATTAGCCATTACTGTATTTTTGAGCCAAAGCTGGTAATGAGATAGGAAATGCAATTTCAATACTTTTTGACTGTCGTTTTGTAAATACGGCTTTTATTTTTATCTTGCTTTGCAATATTACGTGTGATATTTGTTAAAGTTTTTTGTTATTACCTCGCTAGGAAACTAGTTTAAAATGCCGTATATAGGAACAATATCATTCCAAATTTTGCCCTAAATCTGCAATAACTTTATACTGTAAGTACTTATGACTTCTCTGACACACTTTTAGCCAATGAAGTTGAATATTGTTACTGAATTAATTGGTAAGTCCATCATCTGTTTTTATATTCCAGGAACACCCGTAATCGTCGTTACAATCTCAGCAGGAGCTACAAAGCTAGAGTCGTATGGAAAAAGGAACGGAGTTGATGAATTTTTGTAAGTGCAACTAGAGATTTTTCTTGCATGCCTCATCCTTTGACACTGGACATTGAAATTTCACAAAATATACGTCTTTCTCCGGCAAGTTGTTACAGAAGTTTGCTGCATTATTTCCTTTAAAAAATAGTAGCAGTTCTATCCCTGTATATGACCTTAATTGAATCTGTTGGATGGTTTTGTCGTGAATTGAGGACATCCATCACCTACGTTTGCTCTGAATATCTAAGTTCTTCAAGACAGGAGTGATAATATTTATCACTGTTTATCTGTTTAAGTTTTATATGTGATTTGTAGCAGTTTGCTGTTTGATATGCATTAAAAGTGGCAATTATATTGATGCAATGGAATAGGTAAATATATTTTCATAGAGACTTGCAAGATTTACTGTGTTTTAAATGATTTGTATTCTCAGGTGTATGATTACTGGAACGGCATTCTATGTTGCCTACCTTTTACCTATACTGCTAATCGTAACTACTAATCTGGTTGTCATGGGGTTTGTGATCAAGTCACTTAGAAAGAGCAGTCAAGTAAGTAAAGATAGAAGGATGACAGGCTTGGCAATGGCAAGAATTGGTGCAGCTTGTTCAGTTCTCATGGGAACAACGTGGATCATTGGCTTGTTTGCTGTGGATGTATTAACTATACCTATGCAAGTGTTGTTTTGCATTTTCAATTCTCTCCAGGGATTTTTCATCTTCATTTTCTACTGTGCACGCAACAAAGATGCCAAAAAGCAGTGGATGGATACATTCGGGAGCAGAGCAACTGAAGATTCGAGATCAAGCTCTCTGGGTATTCATAGGTATAAAGCAGGCAAAGGTAGTCCAGGGGCTAACAAAGGTTTGATGGTGTCAACAAACTTCTATGAGCTGGAGCCTCAAAACAAACCCAGTCCCAGATCATCCATATCAATACACGACTCAGCTGCTGAAGACAAGATTGTATCCTTGAAAGACGTCCAACACCACATATCTACAAATGGAGGAGAATTTAAAAAGGAAAAGCCTGATAGCAGTTTTAAAGAGGGCAATGACTCAGTTCACTTTGTTTCAGACCCTGAAGAGGTAGATGTCATAGTGAAACTTGGCAAGCAAGATACAGCACCGAACTCGGATGGTGGTGTTTTGTGACATGCAAGTGAACACAGCAGGGACACTAGCCATTAATCGCTGATACCATAGTCTATTACTGAATTATCAAGACATGGTTATAGTTTCATTCTATTAGCTTTTGAATTTTAGAATTGCTTCAGATGCCCTATTGTATGCATTGAAGGTCTTAGAGCTAAAGAAGTGTGAGTTTCCAAGAGCCTTACATTTGAAGCTGAACTAGGCAACTTGTTCATCTTGATCAGGCCTATGAAATTAGTGGCGCATTTGGTCATGCAGAGTGACGCGCAGCAAGTGCACTCTAGAAAGAAAATTAGAAAACGAATTATTCCATTAACTTTTAGATAATGCTAACTGGGGTGTTTCCCAAAGCTAAATACTGCTACATATACGGCACCACACTTGCATTATCCTTCACTACTCTTTCGTGCTTAATTGTAGGGGGTCGAATTAGCAGGGGGGTGGATATTTTTCTAGATTTTCATAAAGTGGAAGGGTATTAGTAGAATGACCTACCGAGAACATCGCAACAACCCTGAAGAAAATAGAAGAGTTGATGATCACACCAGATGGTGTTAAGCGAAAATTGGATGGAATGGTAGAACGTGTTCTACCTGACAAGGGTTGTGAAGTGCTTGACGGAGAGTTGACACATGAATATTGGGATTAAAATGATAATGAAGATTGTGCTGATAGTGATGATGGCCACATTTTGCTAAATTGGGGAGGGAAAGTCATTACAAAATGCTATGAGGGGTGAAAAATTTTTAAAGGTGCAATATGACCTTCCTACAATTAAGCTTAAAAGAGTAGGATCTAGGCATGTCAAAAAGCAGATATAGCTTTTAAATATGGCGCTTATTGCTTGCTAGGATTGCTTAAGTGATGTTTAGCAAATTTTAGTTGAGAAGGTCTGGCCTATATGTTGTTGAAGAAGCCAGGCGGTCTACGATACTTGATATTGTAAGCTTCAAGTCCTGCAGAATAGAATCGTGTCATGCAGTAGGTAGGGGAGAATTTTGTTTGAAATACGCTAAAAGCCCGAACATAACAACGTACAATCTTGAAAGGTGCCTGGTTATGTTCTAATGTAATGAGATAGTCCCAGTAAGAAGGATACCAGATCCTAGCGCATGGTCCAAATAAATGCCAGAATCAAGGATAACTGAAAGCTTAGTATTTACATACTATAGCACTATACTTAACCATGCAAAGTAACCATGGTTTTTCAATTCCTTTATTTAAATACATAGATGAACCCTTACTATTACAATTGTGCATTATTTTTCTAGCATCCATGAAAGGGGATGATTGAGAAGCAGGCTGGGTTTATCCCCTGGTGGATCAAATACAAACCATAAATAGAAAATATAATCAAATTACCAGTCTGACAAGGTTTTAGTTATTTGAAATCAAAATACACAATTTCAGGCTGTAACTTCTTAATAAATGAAAGTTTTTTGCGAGATGGTTTTTACTTGTACGGTATAATTTTAAGGTGGATTTTCAACTATTATGAGCATTGATGTACCTATTGCCCAGGTGAATTTTATCGTAAAGTCCCTTTTTCATGCCATGCCTAGTACAGCAGCTCGAATTCTATATCTTGGTCTGATGCTATCATTCCCAAAGTGTTATGGAATTGATGTTCAGTTAGGTGGCAACAGCTGCGCGTTCAAGAGGTTGGATATGTTGTCTTGCCTCTGGGGTTGCTGTTGTGGACGAATTTCTCTCATTTATGCACTTCTTATAGTATTTTTAATCTCTAATAATATCTTGGATGCCCTTCTTGAAATGTTACACTTGAGATTCTGAAATAGTAACTTCTACAGCCACAGTCGAGGGGCAAATTACACCTTGCTTAAAATCATAAAAATTCACTGAGAAATCAGCACAAGAATTCACTGTGAAATCACAAAAGTCACTAAAAAGCACAACAATCATTCAAAAAATCACTGAACGATCACAGAAATCACCGGAAAATCGCAAAGGTGACTAAAAGTCACTAATATTACTAAAAAAAGTCACAAAAATCACTGCGAAATCACAAAAGTCGCTAAAAAGCACAACAATCATCGAAAAAATCACTGAAAGATCACAGAAAGATCACAGAAATCACTGGAAAATCTCAAAAAGTACAGAAAAAGTCACAAAATCACATAGAGCATAGAAAAATCACAAAAATCTAAAAGAAATCACAAAAAGCATAGAATAATCACCAAGATCACAAAGAATCACATGATTATTAGAAGAAAAATTCTCGTGCACCTTTTCTTATAGTGATTTGCCTCTCGGCCAAAATAATGTAAGTTTTCATTTGCATTATGCTAAATAAACATATTGAAGTTACAACATTTGTCAACTTTGTATTTCGATAGAGCATTAGAGCTAGTTCATTCGATGAGCTATAGATGACCCGAACCTACCTAGCATTGGTTCAACAATGGTGCGACCGAAGGAGATAGCTAGTGTTGAACCAATGAACAGTGTGACTGTGGCTCGAGCCGATGCTTCTGTGGTTTCATACGTTGAACGGAAGATGAACTTTACTCAAATTGCTAACTGCATAGGTTCAGCTAATCTACGGCTCATCACATAAACTAGCTCTTAGTGTCAATGGCTTGTTTTTCGACTTAGTTTATTGGCGTAAATTAGATAATACCTATTCCCTTTGTACCTTTTCATACGCATAAATGCATGACATATTGCTTTCTTCCTATGCTATTTTATAATTGCAATGCATCTGTGTATATAATCTATTTATTATATTGCATTTTGTTATTTCAAAAGTATAATTTCATTCGAGTTCCGAAGCCTAATTGTAAAATCGAGGAAGATGAAAGAGAATGGAGCTCATTTAATTGATAAATGTTGTTGTAATATGGACTGTTTTATTAGTAGGTCAACTAAAGCCTCGTTTCTATATAACTTTCTAGTACCGGCGACCCACCGGTGACCCACCACAGACATCGAAGAAAAGTTGAAACTTGTTCAACTTATTTCCCATGGCTTGCCGGTGACCTCGAGAAATGTATATGAAAACACGATTGCGGTAGGTCGCCTGTGGGTCACCGGCAGTTTCAGAAGCTTAATTGGCTTCAATGCTACTAAAATGACTTTTATTTCAGTTTTATTTTAAAATTCTCTACGGATGAGAGCTCATCGCCGGTGGGTCGCCAGTGAGTGAAAAGTCGCCGGAAATATGCATCAGTAGCAATGTCGGCGGTGGGTCGCCGGAACAAGAAAGTTATATGGAAACCAGGCTTAAACTAGTAATGTGAAATGGACCTATGGACCGTTGACTCCATTAAGACCTGTTTTTCTCACGTTTTCGGTACTGGCTTTAGCTAGAGGATCTTATTAATGGATTCATGCTTTGAACGTTTATAATATAAAATAATAAATAATAATAATAAATACGTTATTTAAAGTTGGCTAACATCTAACATGCTAATTAATGCCAACTATTTACATAATTAAACAAAGCCTAAATTATAACTAACAGTTTTACAGATTCTGCAGCCACACAATTTGATCTGCAGGATCTTATACCTTTCTTAAAGTTTTCTGGATTAGGAATGCTTTTTAATCATTACGGCAGAGTTTGCCAGAGTTTTTTTCCAATGTAATTGACTGTCTCAATGGCATACGTAGTTGTTCTGACAAAAGGGCAAAAGTGTATCAGAGCCTTTCCGAGGGTTATATGATACGCTCATCTCCTTGAAAATATCAGTCATAAAATCATGGTTTAACTTTGAATTTGTCTTGAAGATCTCGGTTATCAGTAGCTGTTGAATCCTCTCGTGGGTGGTTACAGAGTTGTTTTTCGCCAGTAATTGTTCAAAGGTTGACACATTATCTTTATATAAAAGTCTAAGAGCTCTTTCATGAATTCTGTTAATCTTGTGATCAGTTTTGCGACTATGAAACATCCATATAAGAGGGCAGTAGCTAAATTGTGACGTTATGAATGCATTCATTATTGCTACAAGCTTTTTCGAGTCCACGAAAAGGGATACTCTTGCAAGTGCGTGTAGTTTCTGGCTAACCTTAACACACAGCAGCTGAGCATGGGCTTTAAAAGAGTGTCTTTTATCAAGAGTAACTCCGAGGAGCTTCTCTTCAGTGCTTTCTTTTATTAAAGCTTAACCTACAATACTCGCCAAAAGCCCTGGGACACTTTGCATATTTTTAATCTGGACGGAGCATCCACCCCCTCCTCCCCCTAAACAATGTTGGTTACTGAGAGAAGTAAATGCGGTAACGGAAAAATTTTTCGTGCACAATAACGCCAAGTGTCTCAGGAACAGACCAACATTGTTTTAGGGGGAAGGGGGTTTGCACCAAGGCGTGATAGTTGAAATGCTGAGAAAGCTATGGTTTTTAATAATTTTTTGAAAATGTCCAAGAGACTTTTGGCAAGTATTGTACACTTATACTGTGATCATCCGACTTGTCACCATACAACATGACATGACACTTTTCTTCATTCAGTTTCATGAAATTATTGGAAAACCAGCTAGCAATCTCAAAGCTGCGTTTCTCAAGCTTGTCAATAACAAGCTCTATTGTGGCATCAAAAGCGTAGATAGTAGTGTCATCTGCATAGTTGCAGATCTCTGCTCCACCCACGAGGTAAAACATGTCGTTAATGAAAATATTGAATAAAAGGGGTCCCAAGACTAATCTTGTGGAACTCCAATTTTTGTAGTCTTCCAAGCACTGTGCGACTCATTAACTCTAACCCTTTGTTTTCTCTTTCAAGTAGCTAAACATTAGCTTAAGAGCACTCTTACTGAATCCATACGAACCTAGTTTCGCGATTAGTAGCTCGTGATTTAGACTATCAAACGCTTTTGAAAGGTCCATAAACACTGCACCTACGAAACCTTTTTTATCGAGAGACTCTTACACTTTTCTACGAATTTTAAAAGGACATGTTGAGTGCTATAACCTTGCCTAAATCCACACAACAAAGTTCATAAAAAGTGCTCTGAAAATTTTATTATTTAGTTATTCATGAGCCTCTCAAAGATTTTTGATATTGCAGGTAACATTGTAATAGGCCTATAATTTATCTTGTTGGTATGATCATTCTTCTCAAAGAGACTACTTACATCATCCTCCTTCAGCTCATTAGGAAATTGGCCATTCCTAGTCAAACATAAATTTTTCAAATGAGAAAACTATGTCTTTTCCAAGAGTTGGGACGGCGGAGAGAGCATCTTGCGCACTTAGAGAATTTCCACCTCATTCCCACAGTAAAAGATGATGATGAAAATCATGCTGAAAATACCGTATTAAGGCTAAAATACAAGATCAGTTTTTTACGTCAGTTTCTACTCATGAGTCAAATGTGATGTATTTTGAGTGGAAAGCCTCTAATGATCACTTTTTCTCAAAGATAGACGTGTTTTTCTCAAAGTTCCAGTCAAACTTAGCAATGGGAGCCTCTTTTAAGCTATAAGGCTGGGATGTGTTCTATTGTTCATGACTCAGTGAGCTCAGTGTGAATAGCCCCATCTCAACATACGATTACATCATAATATTACACCAGTGGAGAACAATTACCAACAGAATTGTGGCAATAAGTATTGCTGCAGTATTGCACCTTCTGTATAGCTATCCTTTGCAAAACTTGAGATTTTCTAATGATACTGTAAACGCGCGAACCTTGTAATAAAAACTGATGGAAAAGACTCATGAGCAAAATCAGATGAGAACAACTAGTGTATTTTAGCCTTTAAACTAAATTATTTTTTTAGGTGGCGCAGACTCAACCACTTCCCAGCATGAACGGCCATGATAGCGTTAGCACTAATTCGAAAAAAAGACGATGAAAAGTAAGGTCATGATTCAGGTCTAATTTTTTTTGACAATTCCAAAGGTACTTTAGAGACACTTACATAATTCATAAAGACATTCCATACAACACCACTATCATGTGAAAGTTTGACACAATCCTACAAGCGTTTCGGACTTAATTCGAGGGGCCATCATCATTATAAAAAACATCCGAAGAGACGGGAATATATATGGAAGAGTAACTGATAAATAAAATCAACAAGGGGAACCTTAGGAAAACTAGGGAAACAAAGAAATCTAGAGGTGAATCATTGGGACTGGGAAACCATGAAATCCATGGTCAAATCAAGAGGTATCTCATAAAAGATCACTTTTACCGCTGAATTTGGCAATGATAATAAACTACCATTTCTGAATACCCTTGTTACATTCAAGAACAATAATTTCTCTACTGATCTTTTTCGTAAAACGACATTTACAGGTCTGTATTATGATTTTGGCAGCCTTACCCCGCATGCTTACAAAGTGAATCTTGCCCGTTCGCTCATTTTTCGAGCATATGATATATGTTACATATATTTTAACTTTCGTAATGATTTTTCTCATATTAAAACCATGCTTAAAGGAAACTCTTTTCCTATGCCTCTTATTGATAGGGTTATTAAATATTTTCTGGACTACATATTTTCTGATACAGGTATAAAGCATAAGGTTAATGAGAACAAGCCTACCATAGAGCATCAAACTTGAAAGTATGGGAATTAACTCTGGAGAATCCACTGATTCTACTTATAAAGCCCCCTAGACCCTGATAGTAAGAGTTAAGAGCCCTCTAGAACTTGAGGACCTGGGACATTGTGGCCCTGCTTATTTCCCTCTTGGTGGCTCTGCAAGTGGACTCTGTCTTTGACTGCAATCTTAATTATATCAATTATTTCTAAAATAAAATTTATGTATCAAATCGAATAATAGAGTTTGTTGTAATGCATATCTAAAAATGGAAAAATGGTTCACAGTTATGTATTGCATGCCAAAAAACATAAAATTATGTTATACAATGCTACTTATACTTGAATGCCCCATGGCTTGTAGGTTCCCTCTTTTAACATAGGAACTCGGTCTGTCAACTCATCCTCACATGCCATTCGGATCCGCTCTGATGTTGCTGGTGCATCAAGTTTGAAAAGGGGGCTCAAACCACGTTCTACTCTTGCTGCCTTTATCGCATCCTTTATTGCAAAGAACACTGATGACGACAGAAACAATGGTGGCTCTCCAATCCCCTTTGAAGAGTAAACGGCACGTGGGTTCGTTGAATCTGTAATGGTAAAAGTCAATTACTTGAATAATTATACAATGCTGGTATTAGAATTAATGATAGCAAGGAGGTGAAACATATCAGAACTTCTATAACACAGAGACATTCTAATTAATGTAGCAGCAGCCTGTTGTATGTTATTTTTCCTTAAAACTTTTATGAATAACCATAAGAACTAAACTTCTAAGCTTATAAAGCAAAGAACGAGAGATGTATAACAATGTAGGCAATTAGCAGCAAATGAAAGTGGCAGCACAATTGCAAAATTAAATAAAATCCAGGGATTTCAAGGAGTCTCCAAGATTCACAATGGAGATTCTACCGTTATACAGCATGAGTAACAGATTACAGATCTACTTGTATCATAAAATCTAAATATTGATTTTGCTTCTATTCGAACACATCTTTGCGACCATCAATAGAGAACGATAAGGAAAGAAACCTATCTACAACTTGTGCAACAAAGTTTGAAATACAACAGAAAAAAAAAATCTAAGTACCTTTCAGAAAAGTTACATTGAACTCAGCCGGTATGTCATCAAATCCTGGAATTTTGTAGGCACCTGGACCTCTTGTAAATGGAACACCTGATGGTGAATGAATCATTTGTTCCATAACAAACAATCCGTATCCTTGTACGAATGCCCCTTCAATTTGTCCAATATCTATAGCAGGATTGAGTGACTTTCCTACATCCATCATGATGTCTGTCTTAAGCACACGGTGGTCTCCTGTTAAGCAGTCAATTTCAACAACTGAACAGGCAGCACCATTGGTGAAATAGTTAAAGAGCCTTCCTTCCCCTGTTTCGAAGTTGTAGCCAACGTCAGGAGTTCTATAATAACCAGTAGCAGAGAGACTAACTCGATCAAAATATGCAGCTTTTACAGCTTCCTCCCAGGTCTTTCCATCTTTTCGGTAGGGCTCAAGTCTCTTTGCCAGTTCAAAACATGCATTGTGCACAGCCATTCCATTTATATCAGAGCTGACACTTGCTGCAGTTGGCGAGGTGTTTGGAACTTTATCTGTGCAGGTGTCCATGACGTGAATTTTAGATGGGTGAATTTTCAAACCATCGCTAGCAATCTGAATCATTTTTGTATGCAAACCTTGTCCAATTTCAATACCACCATGAGTCAGAAGGACTGAACCATCGAGGTATATGCTGACCAAAGCTCCTGGCGATAAGATATCAAAAAGAGATAACTGATGATAATTAATAGAAACTTGCTATAATAACCCACTTGCATTGTCATCTTCGTTTTAATCAGGATACTTTCAACCAATAGAAAGAGACGAAATCTGGGATGAAGCAACAATATTTTGCTTGGCATTTAGATGATGAGTCTGAAAAGATTTGATCATGTAAACTGGTGATAAAATTGTGATAGAACATCTGTAACAACAATTAATCTATGTTCTGATCAGTTTCATTGCAAATTACTGAAGATGAATATTTTTTACCTCCTTGGTTCATAAATGATGCAGTGAACGCCAATCCATACATTGTTGGTATGACTGCAATTCCTCTCTTTTTCCATTTGCTCCTCTTGTTGAATTCATTTAACTCTGTCTTATTCTTCTCGTACTCACTTTGTTCCAAGCATTCCAAAAAACACCTCTCCAACGAGTTTCCTTCTATAGTCTGGTTGTAATGTGTTTTCTGTCCATCTTTGAAAAGGTTTGCATATCTGACATCATTTGGTTCCTTTTCCAAAACAATAGCAACATCGTTAATCCAGTTCTCGGCAATCATCATTCCTGAGAAAAAACCATTAAAAGGAATAGATCTGGGAAGTCACAAAAATAGTATACTGGATCAACGTATATCACAATATTTAAATAGATAGAAATCAGTGAAAACAGGCAAACTGACACCATTAACTACATACTGTCAATGCAACCTAACTACAGATACTTTTGTTACGAACAATTTTTCCTACCATATTCAATAGCAATATCTAACTTTATGCTTCTTGTGTATCTCAGTACTACTGCTTAGTATAACCAGCAATAGGAAAAAATTCAAAACTGGTTAGAAGTCTTGACATTCGAAAATCAATCTCTCTTACATTCAAATTCTAACAAAGCTTATCCGGGATCAAAGTTTAACGAGGAAACTACCTTGAGGGCCACCAAACCCTCTGAATGCTGTATTGGATGGTAGGTTTGTTTTGCAGCTCCTCCCTTTGATCCTCAAATTTGGCACATAATACGCATTAGTAACGTGGGTTAATGCGCGGTCCATAACGTAGGAAGACAGATCCATCGTCCACCCGCAATTGTTGTACAGTTCAATTTCGGCAGCCTCTATTATCCCATCATTGCTAAATCCAATTTTGTATTTGCCAAGGAATGGGTGTCTGTACCCAGAAATCAGGATATCTTCATCTCTATCTAACATTATGCGAACTGGTTGATTGACCTGTTAATAAATTCGTTATGTGAATAGTGACAAGAGTGAGAATAAAAATGGGGCTGATTGAGGGTTGGGTTTTAAACAGCAGCAGCATCCGATTTACTGTAACAGTAGTGGTACAGAATCCGACAGAATCAGGATAGATCTTATCCATATATTCCAGATAAAACTCGGGTTAAAGATTCCATTCCACCTGGATATGTATATATATATATATATATATATATATATATATATATATATATATATATATATATATATATATATATATAT
>OLMO02000262.1:4793629-4838346 GCA_900291935.2 Cassiopea xamachana | reverse complement strand
TATATATATATATATATATATATATATATATATATATATATATATATATATATATATATATATATATATATATATATATGAACCCAAACGTTCACAATAAAGATATACAAACATACATATATATATCCAATCGCAGATGGATGCCTCTATGAATAGCTTTTGTCCTTTCTATTGCGCATGCACTTCAGGACCTTCTGATACACTCCAATAAATGAAGCCCTGCTAAGTACTACAGATCAAAAGTTTTCCAATTTCCCCAGCTATTCACAAATATCTTCGATGAGACACGGCATACATTTATACGTTGATGCAGTAAAGCACAAGGATTTCTTTTGAAAATTGCATACCTTATTAGCTGCGACAGCAACTGCTGCTGCAATAGGCGCAGCTCTCGTTTCCTTACCACCGAACCCACCGCCTATCCTCTTAACTCTGCAAATAACTCTGTTAGCGGGAATATTAAGACAATTTGCCACTATCATCTGGGTTGCTGTTGGATTTTGCGTTGATGAAATCAATTCTATTTCTCCATTTTCTCCTTTTGGAATAGCAATGCAGGCATTTGTTTCCAAGTAAAAGTGTTCTTGTGCCCCAGTCCTCATTTCTCCTTCAATCACATGATCACAAGATGAAAATGCTGTGCCAGGGTCTCCCCTCACCAGACTTTTATCAATGGAATAAAAGCATTCATTAGCGATAGCTTCTTCTATTGTAACAATAGGTGGTAGGTCATTATATTCCACAATCACCCTTCTAGCTGCCTTTTTAGCAGTAGCCTGATCAGCTGCTAGAACTCCTCCAATAATCTGTCCATAATGTTTGACCTTCAAAAGCAAGAAAGCAGCAATATGACTCGTAGTTTGATGGAAACAATGCTGACATGTTAGAGAGAAAATTTCAATTTTACTAGGTCAACAGTAATAATCCTTCAATCTTACTGACGATTTTCGGATTTTCTGTTCCTTAAATTATTTGCCATTGGACTTAGTTTTTTAATATACACCTTTCTTATGCTCAAGAAGTGTGTGCTGATCAGATTTGAGATTCAGAAGATAACTTGAGGAAACCAAATCATAAAATTTTACATGAGATTTTACCAGAAACTGTCAACGAAAGTAACTTTTCATAAAATTACCATCGTTCGACATGCTAATGAATTATATCGCTCTAACATATGGTTACTAAGAAATGTAATTTAGAAGGAATTGGTTCTGGGAGGCTATGGGCTCAATCATAGAAGTTATTTTGGATTTCATGGGTCAATTCATAAATGTAACATCTTTTGATTAAAATTCTTGTACGAAAATTGCAAAATTGCAAGATAATTACAATGTTGTAAAAATGAAAGGAATAACAAAATTTCAGGAATTTTTTATGCATTTTGAATTGCTATGTATTTTGAATCCGAAAATTTTTAGCAAAACATCATACCCAATAGGGAGGTCTGATATTGACCTGAATCCCTAAATCTTTGGAGGATATGACTGCAAAATCAGTAAATGAACTATCAAACACGTAAAACTAGAAGTGGTGATTTCCACAAATGGTAACAAGGGGGTTCAAAGTGTCATGTTATGGAAAGGGTGCTAATTGAGTGCTGACTAGTTTCAGCCACACCCATATTTTCAAAGATACAGATTCGTAGTAGCAATGCAAATACTTCGAAAGGACGGCCAATGCACATTAACATGGCGTGGTTAGTACCTAAAAAGTGGGAGCAGATCAGAAAAGCGGCAAAGGACAACGCCTACAAAATTGCCACTCCCGTAGATGACACTACGTATAGTCTGTGCATGAGTCACAGTTGTGCAGCACTGATGTCATGTCCAGTACGATCTCATCATGCTTTATTTCTTTCTAAAACATAAACTTATAATAGCCCAGGCTGCTCCATAGGTAATGCACAATTTTAAACAATGCTTATAATCATATTCATTGAAAGCCGTGGCTACAAATATTGTTCTGGATCTCTCAAAAGGACACTTTAGGATATGGAAGGGGCACTATTGCATCTGGAAGCAACACTTTTGAATTTGACTGGGGCAATTTAGCATAGTTTGCTAAAAATCTGAGGGACCATGACCACTCAGGCCCCTGCTTCCTTCTTCCCTGCACTTTAAAAACAAAGCCAATACAAGAGTTATGGGAGGCTTAACCATTCAAAATGTAAAGTGATTTTAGCAAGGGGATTCCACCCCCTAAAATTGGACCACAGGATCCCAAAATTCAATATATTCGAAGCATTTCCTGCTCATCCTGTAAACACTTTAAATTTGGCTTCTAATGAGCACTCAAATATCCTCAGGTGATTATTTTGAGACTCATTAAAGCAAAAAGGCTTATCTGGGGGAAATGCCCATAAAAGGAAATTGAGCCCCTGGTACCCAAACATCACAATTAAAAGAACTTTCCGTTTTTCTGTAAATGTTTTAACTTTCACTTCTATTGAACACTGAAATAGCCTCAGGTGACTACTTTGAGCTAATTTACAGCTAAAAAAGCCTATTTGAGGGGAATGCCAATAAAACTTAGCCCCAGTGTCTTTAAAAATCATAATTAAGGGAGCATATTTTTTCGACCAGGAAATGCTTAAAACACTGCTTCTAATGAGCACTGAACCTGCTCCTGGCGATTACTTTGAACTAAGTTAAAGCTAAAAAGGCTTATTTGAGGAGAAATTTCCAAACAAAGGAAACTAGGCCCCAGAACTTCAAAAAGTAGAAATTTTCAACAAATCTCTATTTATCTTATACATAGTTCAATTTCACTTCTAAGGAGTACATGGCCAGCCTAAAGCATATTTGAGGGAAATGTCCATATGAGGAAATTGAGACGCAGGGCATTAAAATTCACAATTTTTGGAAAAATCTCTTTTAATCCTGAAAAAAATTGAAATTCCACTTTTACAGAGCAATTGACCAGCCGCATACGACTACCTTGGGCCGAATTACAGATTGAAAATCCTATTTGTGGAAAATATCAATAAACATAAATGAAGCCCCAGAACCCCTAAAAAATCAGACTTTCCGAGACTTTTTTGTTCATAACTTTCAATCAAAGGGATACAAAAATATTTTTTATATTTCCATTTATATGACACCTATATTGGAAGTATTACTTTCCTCAGGCAACAATTCTCATCTTGTAACTTATAAGCAAAATGTACCATTACCTCAGATGCCGCAAATACTTCTTCGTCAGTGGCCAAAGCAATACGAAACTTGTTTCTATTGCTAGGTAGATCTTCATGACACACAAATGAATGAACGCCATCCAGCTGCAGTGCTTCAGATGCATCTATTTTGATTATCTTAGCATGTGTCTTTTGACTGAGAACAAGCCCTAGATATAATTCATTCTCGTACTTTGGAATATCATCACAATACACAGCTTCACCGGTTGCTTGAAGTTGGCCAGACATATGAGCCATTGGTTTCCCCACTGCAATCAATGAATCGTCACGTTCTTTGTCAATAAAGTACATCTGGTTACTTTGCAGTACATTCTTTGTCAAGGGCTGTAGTGCACTTTCATCACCATTCAACAGATTGCCATTTAGCATAGCACTTACCTTCAAGTAAAACTTGAATAGAAAGCTAAGAGCCAGTGATTGCCTATACCTCACCATTCCACCAGGTACAGAGGGGTCTAAAGGAAGATCTTCGAGAAGCTTTGTCAATGAATCTTCTATCAGTGATTTGTCCCAGGTTCTTCCAACCATTGTTCCCATAGTCTTCTTAGCAAGCACAGCTGTTACAGCCATCCCACCGAAACAAATGCTCACGTCTTCCACTGCTTGGTCCCTTAGCTTTACTCTAAAGGCGGAGTTTACAATGGCTATATCGTCGTCTCTTCTTCTGGCTTGCTTGAAAACAGCAAAATACTCGTTTTCTTCCAAGTATGGGACTTCGATTGAAACAAGGACTTCCTCTGGTTTTATGACATTTCGTCTATAGCCAGTAAAAAAGCCATCATCCATCTTTATGACTCTGCNCTGCCACTCACGCTGCGGACATGCAAAGTGCACCCTGCCGCCAGGAAAATTGGATTCAGATCAGAAATTGGACTTCCAGTCATAATGTTTCCACCCACTCCAGCGACATTACGAATTTGTTTGCCTCCAAAGTATTGTAGCATATTAAAAATTTCTGTAAAAACTTGTACCTTCCAAGCAGGATGAGAGTTTGACAGTTTCACGCATACTTTTTCAATTTCGCTCAAAGAAACAGACGCGCCAAACATCAAGCCACTTCCAAAATCAGAAATTGTTGTTAGTTCTTTAACATGGGTTGGTTGTATCATCAATGGATAATGGCAATGTTTGAACTTCATTTCAATACCAAGTTCAGTATTTCCAACAACAAGTTTTGCATGTGGGTACTTCTTTTTCAAACGTAAGAGCTCATCCATGGTTGTAGGCCTATACCAGCATATATTTTCTCCCTTAAAAAACAGGAACTCTTCATCAAGACTTGACCTTAGCTGCAGCTCGGGTGGAAAAATTGGCTCACGATCTGGGTAGTAGGGTTCTATGTGACCAACTGTCAAGTTCATCTTGGATGCATCGTTATCCATGCAGCACTTACCATCAACTTTTCTGCAGCAACCTGTTCGGCCGCAGCCCATGATTTTAGGTGCAACATTCCGGCCACTGAAATGACCATTAACCTCTCCATTAACATTACCATTTACATCACCATTGACCTCATCGTTGGCCTCACCATTGACATGAAGACTTTCAAGAACATTCATAGTGCTTTGACTCCATGGCTCTGTGAATGTACGAAAAGCTTCAATAATCGGTCGGTAGCCAGTGCATCGGCAAAGATTTCCTTGGAAGTAAACATCAAGATCTTCTGAGCTTGGAATCGGCTTATTGCGCAATAGTGTATACATAGACATTACGATCCCAGGTGTGCAAAAGCCACATTGTGAACCATGGAACTTGGCTATTCTCTCTTGAACGGCATGCAAGGACGTCTTTGTGCTGCCTATCCCTTCTACCGTAGTAACTGCTAGGCCGTGCATTGATGCAATTGGTGCAAGACATGNGCATTCACAGACAAATGCTCAATTCGCTTTTCCTTTCTGTTGTATTTAGAGACCATAACAGTACACGCTCCACATCCTCCTTCGCCACAACCAAGTTTAGTACCACATAGTCTCATTTTGTTACGGAGGTATGATAAGAGAGTCCATTCTGGATCGATGTTTTCATCAATAACCTTTCTACCTATAAAGGAAAAAGATAGAAACTCCAAATTCTTATCAATTCAACCACAATGAGGTTAATTGCCAACAACTGATTACAATATGCCAATTTTTGCTCAGACTTCAAATATTGATAGAAATAACGAGAAAGTGCCAGATGAGGTAAAAACGAAGATACCTATATATCTCTTAGAATGAGAGTAACAATCAGTCCATCAGTGGTTTAAAGAAGATCGTGAGATCGTGTTATTTAAAACAACCACGAAGTGTTATCATCAAGATTCTACTCATGTGCGCAAAAGCAATGATGAGAAAATGGACTTAAGGTGAAGCTGATTGCTGCTTGTCAAACATGCTTGTAACGATAGCTGAATTGGTGATCGAAAAATTGTCTGAAAATTCATTACAAATAAAATTTTGACAGTACGATATCTGTCACAATTTTGTTATTGAAGTGGCCTAAATTTAAACCATTTATAGTAAAATGCCCTGTCTACTCAAAATATTTCATGTCGTACTATATTATAATTCAGTCCTGTCAGTCAGTTTATGTGACCTTGTGCCAGTATGCATTCTGGGATCTATGCTCGTCACAGAATGTAGCCAAACTTTCTGTAGCAAAAGTGGCTCACCATTTGAGTTAGCAAAATATTGGTAAACTTGTCGTAGATGCTGACAAAACTCGCCAAAACCCACCAAAGTACAACTGGCGAGTATCTATAACGGTTTCTACTCGCCACAGATCTAGGGAAAATAGGGTTTAGAATGCATTCCATACCTTGCGCAATCTCTAGTACTTATAGCGGAGTATTCGCTTCTTTTCAAAACCGTATTTTGAATCAAAACCCGAGTTCGTGAACACTAATAACAAATGCATGCATAGTGTGAAATGCTGCCAGTTTTGAATATTGCTTACAATTTGAATTTCCCTATCACTAATCAACTAAATTTACAACGAGGGTTGATTGTGGTTGACGTACACCTGTATTTATTGCAATAATCATGGAAGATTCAACAGCAATCGTGTCGTGTCAGCCATCATTTCTGATGTCATCAGCAGCAATAATGTCAGATGACATTCAACAGCAATCATGTCGGATGTCATCAGCAAAAACTTTTTTATCAAACTCAAGCCAATTTTGATGTTAATTGGAATAGCTTGCTCTCTATATTTTGACTGTGGAAACAAAAATCAACGAAAATTTTGTAGCTATGACGTCATCATGAACATGACTTTTTCGCCTGAAATTCAATATGCTCAAAGTGAAGATTAATGTCAACATGGCTCAAAACTCAGAGTTTCTTTAAAAGTGAGAGTGGCTCGCACAACAGTTACTTTGGCCAAACCTCTAAGGCCTGCCAGGGACTTTAAAAAGTTTGCATCTATTGTAGACCAAGCACAGAAAGTACCCCTAAATGACTAAAAACATGAAAAATAAAAACTGTGTACAAAGTCCCTTTTCTCAAAAAACTTCTCAAAAAGCTCTTTTTCTACGTAGCTTTAGAAAAACTGGGCCTATACGAGCGTCTTTCTGAAAATAGTTAGATATTCGTAAACCAGTAAAGACGTCAGACTCAATTTTTTACAGCTTTTCAAAACAACCACCATCATATTGTATGCAGTTGCATTCTATTGAACCAAGCAGTAGTAGCACAGAGACCATTGCCTATATTGGACGTCCAAAAACGGCACTCCATAATGCAATAACTGTACTTTCAGGAGTGTAAAATTTTTTCCCTCTCAATTTTTCTTTCATTGTTGAAAAGAGAAAGAATTTGCATGGCGAAAAGTCAGGTGAATAATGCGGATGAGTAACTACGTGGATGGAATCATGCTCGAAAAAGTCCATCAGCTGTGTGAGCAGATGCATTGTCAAGGTGCCTGAGGTGCCTCCGCAGCTCACTTCTATGGTGTTCATTTTCTATGCAGTGGTTTATATACCAATTAGCATTCACTGTCTGTCAATCATCTAGCAGGACTTTAGCTACATGGTATGTTTTCCAAAAAAAACATGCGATCATCTTCTCCTATACTTTCCATCCTCTTAAATTTTTGTGGGGGTTACCCTTAAGGAAAAATCGAAACGTACGGTTGGCTCTTTGTTACGAGGGTCAGATTAATATATCCCATTGTTTTTCAGCCTTTTTGAGCCATTAGACATTTTATTTTTTATAGGAAAAATCTTGTAAAGAAACTGAGGCTCAAATGGCCAAAATCTCGAGAAAATCGTAAGAAAATCACAAGGCTCAATTTCCAAAAGTAACTATTTTCATCGGCCAGATATTGATATTACGTCATTATTACATTTCAAATGTTAAAAATGGATTTCAAACTCGAGTATATAAGATAAACAAAGAAAGTTCCTTATTGTCGCCTGTTTATTTCAGTAAAATTTAAGAAAATTTTAAGAACATCTCAGGCTCACTTTCGGGAAAAGTTAAGAAAAATGAGGCTAAGCAAAAGCTAAGCCACATGAAACAGTCATACTCTGCCATTCCAAGATTTTATCTAGAGACAGAAGACACTGATCTTGTAAATCAAACTAGATATCTTGGCTCAATAATTGATGACAACCTAAAAAGTGGGACAGCCAAATTAATAGAATACAGATTAAAGTTTCGCGAGCTCTAGGCTTTCTGAAATATGTTCCACTTGCCGTTCTTAAAGACATACATAGGAGTATAGTAGAGCCTAGCTTCAATTATTTCTGCTCTGTTTGGGGGGCTTCTGCAGAAGTACTAAGCTAAGCAAATTACAAAATTTGCAAAATAGAGCTGCAGGAATAGTGACGAATAGTCGATTTGATTCTTCTGCAACATTTCGGAACAATTTTGATTTAAGAACAAAACTAGCACCCTCTATTCATTGCTTCAAGTCATCTATGAAAGATTCAAAGATTAATTGCATCGCATTAGTTAGCTTGTCTTCTTTTATTTTTTTCTTTGCAGTGTAATTATTAATTCATACGTAGATCCTATTATTTTAGATATCTTATATTGTAATTACGCTGTCTTTTTATTCACAGGGCCAATTGTAAATCAGGCTAAAGAATTTTAACCCTGTATAAACAAGCTCGAAACGAAAATAAAATGAAAATATTACATTTAGGCTCGTGGAAAGTAAACTGGATCGGAGGGGGTACAGCATGTGCCAGAATAACATTTTTCCCCACGTATGGTAAAATTATTGTCTGGGGGCTTGACTTCAGGCGGATCTTTTGATGTAATGTACTATACAGCGTCGTAAGACGTCTTTCTGTAAAATAGATATGTTCCTTCATCATTGACTTGATCCCTTAACTTGATTTAAACAAATTTTGAAGATTTAGAACAAAAATAAAGACTAAGCAAACTTTTCCTTTACATCCCTCGTAGCAAGGTTGAGAAAAGGTTTGGTATGTCGTTACACAACAACATCAGGATTTCTGTATGCCAAATATCTGTGTTGTGAAACTCCAAATATCTGTGTTTTGAAACATTCAAGAATGGGTAGAAGTAAATTAAAAAATGACTGCAGTTTTGAGCATTCTCTGTAAAACAGTAATATATTTTGTATTAGACCAATCTGCGGATCTGTTTACAAAAAGTAATTAGTAGATGCCTCTATTTTGACCTAGTTTCTTCACCCCGCCATTTTGAAATGGAGTTTCAATAGGGAATGCCATGGCCTACAACGTTGGCACCTCGGCAAAAATCACATCTCTCTACAAAGAAGACACTTTGGCCTCACCTTTGTGGCTGCATTTCTATGGAAATTGTCGCGGCCCTAAGTTGTAGCACGAACTGTTTCAAAAATATTCATCATGCAGCATCACCCGAGCATAATCTACAATCTTACAATTCGATCAGTGAGCTTTACTGCAATATCACATATTTGAAACAATTTGTTTTCAGTCAAACACTGTAACGCTAATGGAGGCCACCTTGGAAAACAGCATTTGCTGAAGCACTACCCACTCAAAAATGAAATGAAAACAATTAGGGCACTTTTGCCCCCTTTGCCTCGCTCTTCGGGATCAGGAAGGACGCTTCTCCCCCTCGCCCCTGTGCTCCGGGATTCCTGGGTTTGTCTACTTATCATGCAATGTCGTGGCTCGGATTCTTAACATCAGCCCATTCCTCTTAAAGCACTAGAGCTGTGGTTTTCAAACGGGGTTCCGCGGAACTCTAGGATTCCGCCAGTGCAGTCCAAGGGTTCCGCCAGAAGTTGCACAAATGCTATGATACGACAGTAATTTTCAATTCTCATGTACATATATATGAACAGCGGTTCCTCAAGCCGCTGAAATGTAGCCTTAGGGTTCCGCTCCAGCAAAAAGTATGAAACGACTGCACTAGAGGCAGGACGGGCACTGCTCTCCCCAATACTTCACTGAGGTTGTATACAGAGATGCTCTACGCCGGCATTGATATTCATTGCTCAACTGCCTTCTCTATCACTTCCCTTCCATTCGTTCATGTGTACATTCTCGATTCCAATACGGAACCTCTGCGCAAATATCACAATACTACAACTATGAAACCTAAAACTATAGATTTAGCCTTGAACTGTACACATAAAACGTAACGTTTGTCGCCCTGAGTTTTAAGCATGATAGCTTTTACTACAAGAGTCCTACATACTAACCATTTGTCTCTTGCTAGACATAATGTGGTTGTTTTGTTTGCAAGCCTTTTTGCGTAGTCGTCGTTGTTTAGATTACGAGCTGAAACACACACAGAGCTCACTGCTGCTTATTACATGCGACCTGCGTTCAACAATCGATACTACCTACCATTCAAAAAGAAAACCAATGTTGAAGGGCTCCAAGACTCATCCATTTCTCCGTTTACGGATGCGCTCTGTGCTCTTCGTAAATCAATCTTATTTGTTCAGGTAACTACATAATTCCATATACTTCGCAACGATAACAGCATGGATTCAATTGTCCACGGGGGAGTCTATTGTGTAGTTGGCATAGTGGATAATTAGCAGCAGAACTGCTTATTTACCTTCTCTGAACAAAACACTATTTTGTACTTAGCTCTCATTACAATGATGATAAGTGCTTTTATAGTTGGATCCACCATGCTGGGGATAATGCTGAGCTTTGGGTGCATTTGGGGGCCCATTGCAATAGACAAACAGGCAAGACCTTGGTTATATCCATAAGGGAGCAGTCATTAAGTTTGACAGGTAATGGGGCGGAAGCAAATCATTGAAGGTTCGAAACATTTTCATACCTCATAGAAAATATGCAAAAAGATTTTGTAACCCCATAAAAATCTGCGAAACCTTTTCATACCCCCTCCCACACTTATTAAATTTCATTCCTCTGCAAAAGCATCAGGGGGTAACTTAGTAGTTTTAGGGTCCGGGGGCATGCCAATATTTAGGGGTAGCTTTTCCCTGGAAAGTGCGGTATTACGGGTATCAGTTTCTGAAATTTTTGCAGAATTATTGGTATCAGTTGAAGAAATATGCACAATTTTGAGTACAATCATGGAGAAACGCTACAATATTAACATGAGGTAAACCTGGCACTAACAAACTGAATATCCAACTAGAAATGAACTCTCTAGACTAGTCAAAGTGGCTTCTTAAACATATGGTTGGATTCTAATCTATTCACTCCATTAAATAAACCCAAAATATGTCATTGATTCTCTAATTTCTGTTACAAGCAGAGAAAATTGCACCTGGTGCTCACTACAAAAGCAATAGAAAGTTAATAGGCTCCTCTCTTGCTATATAAAAGAATTGAACTAAGAGGCATATTAAAACAAGCACAAAATCAATTTAGCAGTAAAAAATGACAATTCAATTCAAATTGAAATCAGTTTAAGGTAGCCAATGTTGTGCTTCAAAAATATGACTAAATTTTGCCCAATTCTTCCTATAATGTGGATTTGAGTTATGGTGAAAGGCACATGCTATTCTACTGGCTTCACGAGCTCTTGAAGCAAGTAGAATAGCTTGTGCCTTTCATCATAACAACAATTGAAATTTACTTGGACTGCAAGTTAGACTAACTAACAGAGACTAGTAAAGTCAAATTAGTAAGCAATGCTCCTGTCTTGTGGCAGCAGGATGTTAATTTCTCACTGTAATCATGCAACCTAATGGTGCACATTTTTAGGAAATGCTTACAAGTCTGTAAAAATAGCAAAGCTGTTAAAGGGAACAATTGCTTTAAGCTTTTTACTATACTTGGTATAATTTTGTGACTACATCTGTGACCATGATAATTGACCTAGTCCCTTCAATTTTGCATGAAATGGCAAGTTCAAGCCTATGTCTGTGTGCTTCAATCTCCAGTGTGCTGGCTATATCGTGTTTTCTTCATCTACCTCTCTTGCTTAAAACCTCATTGAAATTGATTATTGTATTGAATGAATAGCAGTTCCTGACTAGTTTGTTTTAAATCGACTTTTGTGGGCACAGAGTTGTTTTACTCCACATCTACAAGTAATTTCTTTATTTTGGCCTACTTTCAGGGTCCACTGCCCTTAAAGTATTGTATTGACGAAAAAGTTGGTTTTGCAGTTTTTGCCCTGATTTCCTCCAAATTTTACGAATAAATTTTGTTTCCATTTCAATACTCTCTATTATAGGTACCATATTGTCAAAACAAGCCTTTGTTTGAGGGGTAGTGATGCGTTTTCAAACAGCTGATAGGGAAAGAACCAAGCTGTTCGCAATTTTCCAAAGGCTGTCTTCTGTCTTACTATAGCCAAAACCATGTCGACTTGGTATATTCTGAAATCCCTATGTCCAGTGTATAAGATGATGTCATCTAAATTAATCTGTTGATCTACCTGTGGATTTTCCAAACCATTTACATTGAGCAACATGCGCTAAATGATAGCAAAACTGTCTCATGTTGTCAGTATTCCTACATTTGGTTGGCTCGTCACAGCAATACTTGGTTTTGATTGGCTTTGCGAATAACGTGATATCCATAATGGCGCATTGTAACTTATCGTTGATTTTTTTAGTATCGAAGCAAATTCTTGTTCTACGGACAGTTTTGATTTCACGCTATAATATGCATGTTTCACAGAATTTTCCGTTCAAGATAATGAAAATAAAGATTTGGAAATGAGCAAGGTGAACTAAATTGTGTGCGTACTTGTCCTTGGTAGTTGAAGTTGGGCGACAACGCTATTAACACATAACCAGTGGAGATGAAAGAACAGTGAAATGGCCGAGGAAAGGTGACAGCAAGCATATGGAAGCTCAGTGCATCTTGTTTGCATGTAAAGCAACATCAGGGGATGGATTTGCCGAACAATAAACAATGCAGTTGCTACTTTTTTGCTTAGAAGGCATCAACCACTTCCTTCGTCAAGAACTACCATGGCATAGTAATGAAATATCTCAGACTAGGGCTTATTGCAAGCATGCCTTGGGTTTCATTTGAGGTAATACTTGAAAATATTAAATGAATTTTTAGTTTTAGCACTATTGTGTTTGTCGAGTTCATCTGAGGTGATGTTTGCGAACGTTGAATGTATTGTGGGTAAATCTCTGCTTTTCAGTCCTTGTGATCATTCTTTCATTTTTTCACATATGGGCGGAAATATGGTCCAAATTTCCACAAATATGGTTGGATTCTGGTTCAAAATTTTTCAATCAGACTGGCACATCCCCATCAAAACTAGGCTTAGTTACCCATCCATTAGGCAAAAACACCCTCACAACTAGGAGTTTCTTCATCTGCAGCCAGGAAGCTATCAGTTTTACACTCTTCTGGTTTAGAAGACTTGTAGAACTGTAGAGTTTGATAAGTACTATTATTATGCAGTTCATGAAAGAATCTGCAAAAACGTTCTTTAGTTTCATACGTCCACAAATTTCTCAACAAAGGTTTTGCACCCCCACAAACAATCTTTAAGATATTTTATATCCCTGCAGGTTTGCAAAAACCAGGATTGCTCACTAGCATGGCTGTCGAGGCCCGTAGACACTGGGGAAAGCGGGGCATTGCCCCCTAATAATTCTTCGAGGTTGTATATAGAAGTACTCTACATTATACTTATTAATCAATTTTCAGTGGAATTCTCCCCAACCTAGAATATAGGAGCATCACAAGAAGGTATTTGGCAGGCAGGTATCTTAATGTTTTTGTGCGACAAGCTTCAACTAAAGTCTTGATACGAGTGTTATAAGAATTTCTGTTTCTGCAGATGGCGACCCTTTTAGGGAATGAGGCGTTATTCCTTTCGAGTGCATTTAATGTAGCCTATGTCAGAAATCTGGGGTAAGAAATGGCTTTTCTTCGATGACCTGGTAGGAGACTATTTAGCCTCTATCATTGGTGTACATGCACGTTATTGCAAAGAAACAATTTAATGCGAAGCGAGCTCAGCAACTTCAGAGTCTAGAAAATAACTTCGGACAGCTGCCACAGGCTTCAATTTATGTGGTCACCAAACCTTGAAGCATTCGATGTTAGGAGCTCCCTTTGAACTTGAGGCTCTGGGGCAATTTATTCCCCTTGCGCCCTATTCGTTGGCCCTGCTACTAGGCCGTTGATTGAGGAGTTACTATACAAAACAAGAGAACACACTGCTGTAAGAACCCTCCCTGTTCTTACAGCATCTAAATAACCGGAGAACATTGCTTTAAGACATTGGAATGAATAGTGATTGGTGACAATAGAATAGCTTACTAATCAGGTAAATTCAGGCAAATTTTAGCTCATACTACACTTTCTGTAAATTCTGCTTTAAAGATTAGCAATATGGCTCTCGTAGGAAATACTGTATTTGCAAAAGCCAATTTTTAGATAACATTTTCCTGCCATCTGAGAACTTCTATTTTGAAAATTTTTCCTCGAGCTCGAGCAAGGTGGGCCCTATAGTGGACTCAGGAAACGAGAAGATGTCTAACCCACTTTCTCTAAATTCTACTTCGAAGATTAGGAAAATAGCGCTTTTATGTAATACTGTACTTGCAAAAACCAACTTAAAATCTGACTTTGTTTGTAAATAGTGTCCTTCTACCCCATCCATGGTGGGTCCTATAGTATACACTGAAAATTGAATGAAAATTGAAGAGGTAAAGAACAAGGTAGGTGGCAGCGACAACTCTGACGTCATCATAGTACACGCAGGAACGAACAATGTGAATGACAAATCACCCTCAGATCTAGCGGAAGTCATAGTGAATTCCAAGGAATCAGTTCAGAAAAAGAATCCATCAGCACGTGTGGCATACACTTCTATCTTTAAGAGAAAAGATAGCCAGACTCTGAATGCGAAAGCAAGAAAAGTCAATGAACTCCTTAGTGAAGAGTTAAGTATTAGAGGCATAGACTTCATAAATTACGATAACATCATATACAGTAAAATTTTTCTGGTAATTTGAATAACTTTATTAAATATTACTAGGGGTGTATCAGCCATAAGAAGAAAATAATCAACGGGAGTAGCCTGCAACCAAGGAAGAGAAACAATCTAAAAATTGTTTTCTTGAATATAGTTTCCCTTCGAAAACACAAATCGGAACTTGGAATTATCCTGATTGATAATAATATTGATATTATTGGCCTTAATGAGGCACGTCTCGATAGTAAATTTAACGACTCTGAAGTCTCAATTCATGGGTATATGATATATCGGAATGATAGGGATAGCAATGGGGGAGGGGTAGCAGCATATTGTAAGGGAAAATCTCCCTGAACCCATTATCAAGATAAACAGTGACAAACTAGAGCTAATCACTCTTGAAGTCTCCTATAATACCCATGCAAAATTATTACATCTTGTATTTTGGTATCGACCTCCAACTGCAGGTGCTGATGAGTTTTCATTTGAAAATCTAAGGGAAATTTTAAAGGGCCTGGATAGAGAAGAGAAGGAAATCATTTTGATCGGAGACACAAACTGTGACTTTAAATGCAGCCAGAACGCAAATACCAAACAGCTCAAGTCGATCTACTCTGAATACCAACTCGTGCAGTTGATCAAATGTTATACGCGAGTTGCTGTTACGACGACAGAATCAGGAGAGCAAAGAACAAGTAATGCATTAATTGACCATTTCTTTTCCTCACATTCCAAATATATTATAGAGGCGGATGTAATTAAAACTGGAATGTTTGACCGATATCTGGTGTATGGAATTCGGAAAACCAATGCCAGGCGAAGTTTTAAAAGTAAAAAAGCAAAAAGTTATTGAATCTCGTAATATGAGAAAATACAATAAAGCGCATTTCCGAAATGACATTCAGCAGGTAGAATGGGAAACTATCTTTAGTCCGTATTGCGATAATACCACGGATATGGCGACCATATTTCTGGAGATATTCGAATCACTCTAGGATATCCATGCATCAGTAAGACGAAAAAGGGTTCGAAGTGATTTCGCTTCATAGCTTACCTCCTATCTGAAAAGATCAATTCTCGAAAGAGATAAACTTAAGGTGCAAGCGGAAAACTCTCCCAAAATATGGTCGAATTATAAAAGGAAGTGTAATTAAGTAACAAAAAGGATACGTATGTCTATTAGGGATTATTACAATGGGCTAATCGAAGTAAATATAAGAGACCCTAAGAGAATGTGGCGAACAATAAGTAAAGTACTCGACAAAAATTGTGAAACAGTTTCACTCTCCAGTTTAGAAGTAGAGGGTAAATATCTAACACGTGAGCGGAATATAGTGGAGGCAATGAATCGCCACTTTGCTTTGGTTTGTTCTAAGGTAGCAGAGAAGATCACTTCGAAGCTAGATGATGATTGTCTCAGCTACATTACACCTGACTCAAACGTAATAACATTTAAAAAATGGAAAAGCGGCGGGTCCAGATAAGAACTCAACAACTATCAATAAAGATGTAGGGCATCTTATTAGAAAACCTCTGACAATGATATTTAATTCGTCGCTAACGAATGGAGTTTTTCCAGATATTTGGACAATTGCCAGAATTACCCCTACTTTCAAACCAGGTCCAAAAATGATGTCAAAAACAATAGGCCCATATCAGTCATTTCGGTTTTCTCAAGGATCTTGGAGAGAATAGTTTGCGATCAACTTTATGAGTTCCTGAGGGCAAATAAAGTAATCACTAAAAATCAATCTGCATTCCAAAAACTATACTCGATGGTAACATCTCTTATCTGTAGCACAGACTCTTGGTATGAAAATATAGACCACAAAAAACTTAATTCAACGATTTTCCTAGATCTAAAAAAACCATTCCATACGGTAGATCACAGAATCATGGTTGAAAAACTGATGTCGTATGGCATCAAAGGGATCCCTGGGAACTGGTCTAAATCTTACCTACATAACAGACAACAATACTGTTCCCTAAATGGCAAGAAGGCTAAAAAGAGGGAAGTTGCATGTGGTATACCCCAAGGTTCCTGCCTAGGCCCCCTCCTATTTACATTATATTTAAATGATATTGAAAGATGCTGAAAATAATCGAAAGTGAACATCTGTGCTGATGATACCTATATAACAATAGGATCGAATGACAAAGAGAAACTAGTAGCTGATGCACAAGCTGAGCTGCATAACATTGCCGAATGGACGAGAGTGAAATAGCTTAGTTCCAACCCCTCAAAAACTGAATATATGCTCATAGGTCATCCGATGAAAGCAAAGGGTGCAAATGCTCCGACTGGATTAGAGTTAGGTAGCAAGGAAATTAAGTGAGTTTCTAATATTATATCGCTAGGAGTAATGGTGGATGAATATCTGAATTGGGATGGGCAATTTAAAAGTGTTAAGAGTAAGATCTCTAGAGGACTTGCTTCACTAAAGAAGCTGAAAAACATTCTCCCTCAGTCCAAGCTATGTAGTGGCTATTATGCTATTGTGGATAGTCATCTTCGCTACGCAGATGTAATCTGGGGAATTCTTCTAGCGAGAAAAATCGAAACTCTCCAAAGATTGCAGAATAGAGCCCAGTTGATAATTGAAACTGTTAAAGTAAAAGATAACTGGTCCTGTGATTGGCTGAACGTCAGTAATCTAATCTCGTTTGATCGACTAGTTATGACGTATAAGATTATAAACAAGTTAAGCCCTCAAAGTCTTTGGGATAAATTTGAGTTACGACCAGTCCACTCAAAACATGAAACAAGGAATTGCCATGATCTTCAAATCCTAAGACTATATACGGAACGTGAAAAAATGCCTTGAAATATTCGGCTCTAAAATTATGGAATGATATGCCGGTTGATGTACGAAAGGCCTCAACTCTCAAATGCTACATAAAGAAATTAAAAGCACATCTATTGGCTGATCAAAAATAATAACTGAAAACACGACCCCCCGGAAAAGCAGCAATATTAGTATTACTTGCCATTATGCCTGTTAATTTTTTCTTTCTTAATATATTATTTAAAGTGTATATATGCATATGTAATATTTTAGTTTCTGAAGAGCTATTTTTCCGTGTATAAATAATCGATTACATACATAGATACATTATGAAAGGTGCTGAGGACCACGCACCTTGATAATGAAGTCACCCCTATTTTTCACATTTATTATTTTCCCAACTTATAAATTTGCTATTGCTATAGAAACATCAAGCCTTCATCATAAAAGCAATCCTAAATCCCCGGGGAAATGCAGTCTAAATAATGTTAATTACCCTATTTAGTAAATATTCAGAAATCTCTTGAAAGGCGTTGTTGTGTAACATTTAAACCTTAGAAATGATCAGAAAATGATATGCTGAACGCTCTGATGATGGATAAGCTTCTGAAATGCTACGCTCCTATTTGCATTCGCTTTTAATGATTTGCATGCAAAAAACGGTAGAGAGTAGAGAAGGGACATCTAAATTCTCAAATTCCCAACTCCTCCTCTGTATCGTCTAAAAATGTCTACAGCTCAGTTAACCCCTCAACCCTTCTTTGCCGACGTCATATATGTATGACCCCAATCATAAATGTTGTCTCTATCATGTCCTGTTCTGAGTGCCTTCATATTCCATAGTCATGATTATGGACAAATGTAATACAGGGATGTCGAAACCAGGTGGGGCGTCACTAGTCCCCCACTTCTTTCAGACAGTAGCATGTTTCACTATTTCTACATGAGCTTATCTCCTACCTTTTTAGCCTGACCTTGAACTTGAAACGTCGGTTTGATGCCCCTGTAGTATTATTGTAGAAATCGATCAGTGGAGAGTCATAGATTCAAGTCTACGTAACAAGTGTGTGCAGTTCTCTGTCATTTATACATATTTGTGTTCAAAGTTAATAAGCATTTCACAAAGTTAGTGCCCCCGAGAGGAGGGCAGGAGGTAATTATCCCAGGTTCTTAAGATCCAAGAGGCCTCATAAAACCCAATGCTTTAAAGTCTGGGGGCCTCAAAAAAGTAAACTAGAAGTAATTTTGCCAAGTTTACCTCTAGTAGACCAAGAAAAATTTTGCCAAGTTTATCTCTAGTAGACCTCGCTTCTATATTCTCTCAGTGGCCCTACAAGAAGGTGCTGTGTCAGCAACCCTAATGCATTTTGCTATATCTACGGACAATACAATTGAATGAGAATAGGTACCCAATAACTACAAGTCTGAGAGATTGATACAATCTCATATGCTCCATATACATACATACATCATACATAGATACATTCATTATATATATACATATATATATATATATATATCTATACATACATATATATATAATGTATATATAATAGATATATATAAAATATAAAATATATTTATATATATATATATATATTTTATATATAGAAAATATATATATATATGTATATTTATATATACATGTATATATATACATATATATATATATATATATATATATATATATATATATATATATATATATATATATATATTTATATATAAGTACTTACACTTAAAATCTGTCTGGATATCAAAGACTATGACAAAAATGATAGTAGATCAATTAAATCAACAAATTATTCAGTTACCTTTACAGCCTTTTCAGTTAAGTTTGCTGATTAGTATGATTACAGTAACAACTGATATTTAAAACAACCCCTTTGTAGATATATAAATGGTAAATTATTTATGGAGGCAAGTAGGGATGGCGCTAGAGGGGTGATTGCAGCCCCCCAGGATTTTACTGAGTTCCTGTTGACACCTAAAATAGTATGCACTGTCTATACTTTAATAAAATCCATGACATTTTCTTAGCTTTTTAACCAATAAGATAGGTGTTCTTCTTAAAATTCTTTGACACCACTCACTGTCGGCACTTTGATAGAGCACTAGTTCTTCCGCAATGGCGCTAATAGTTAAAACAAGCGAATTCAATTTTCGGTTTCAGTAACAAAAATTAAACCAAAAGCTGGAATCAGACCAATGACAACTATTTAATCACTAAATTTTGCTGCCTTGCATTATGGATTGAACGTCCTTCAATAAATCTTACAAAACTTGAATACATTATAATTGCATCTTGTAGATTGTTACTTATACTTGAATGCCCCATGGCTTGTAGGTTCCATCTTTTAACTTAGGAACTCGGTCTGTCAATTCGTCCTCACATGCCATTCGGATCCGCTCTGATGTTGCTGGTGCATCAAGTATGAAAAGGGGATTCAAACCACGTTCTGCCCGTGCTGCTTTTATGGCGTCCTTTATTGCAAAGAACACTGATGACGACAAAAAAAACGGTGGTTCCCCTATTCCTTTTGAAGAGTAAATAGCACGCGGGTTGGTTGAATCTGTAATGTTTAAAATATATAATGTTAGTACTGGAAATAAAATATAGTGCGATAATAATACTAAGGAGGTAGATTATATCAGAGCTTCAACAATATAAAGGCATTCTAACTAATGATGCCGTATCCGTTAATAGATATTTTTTCCTTACAACTGTTATGAAAACCAGAAGAAATAAGCCTGCAAGTTTGTAAAGCAAGGGAGCACAGATGTAAAATGAAAATTACGGATTAAAAGAAAAATTCTCCAAGATTCACAATGGGGCTGCAATAGAAACTACCTTTAGCACCAGACTGCAGAACAACTTGCCTCACCAAATCCAACTGTAAATTCTGCTTTTATCTGGAAAACATCTTAGAGAGGATCTTTAGAGGACGATCAAAAAAGACGTCCTGTCTAAAAATCACGAATAAAGAGTGTCAAATACAGCATAAAAAAGCACGCAAATACCTTTCAAAAAAGTTACATTGAACTCAGCCGGTATGTCATCAAATCCTGGAATTTTGTAAGCGCCTGGACCTCTTGTAAATGGAACACCTGATGGTGAGTGAATCATCTGCTCCATAACAAGCAATCCATATCCTTGCATAAATGCTCCTTCAATTTGCCCAATATCTATAGCAGGATTGAGTGACTTTCCTACATCCATCACGATGTCCGTCTTTAGCACACGGTGGTCTCCAGTCAAGCAGTCAATTTCAACAACTGAGCATGCAGCACCATAAGTGAAATAGTTAAAGAGCCTTCCTTCCCCTGTTTCGAAGTTGTAGCCAACGTCAGGAGTTCTGTAATAACCAGTAGCAGAGAGACTAACTCGATCAAAATATGCAGCTTTTACAGCTTCCTCCCAGGCCTTTCCATCTTTTCGGTAGGGCGCAAGTCTCTTTGCCAGTTCAAAACATGCATTGTGCACAGCCATTCCATTTATATCAGAGCTGACACTTGCAGCTGTTGCTGATGTGTTCGGAATCTTGTCTGTACATGTTTCCATGATGTGGATTTTAGATGGGTGAACTTTCAAACCATCGCTAGCAATCTGAATCATTTTTGTATGCAAACCTTGCCCAATTTCTACACCACCATGAGTCAAAAGGACTGAACCATCGACGTATATGCTGACCAAAGCTCCTGACGACATTGAGATTATTGACGTTCATCAATGACAAACAATGATAATTCATAATAAACTTTTATAATGCTTAAATCATGATATCTTATTAGGACTCTCCAGCATCAAAAACTAATGCTATGTGGTCAAAGGTAGAATGCACTTCTAGAATCCGTAGAACAAAGACGATGAAGAGCAAAATTCTTATAGAAGTGATAAATCATCAAAGTATATTCCTGGTTGTTGAACATGAATAAATGAAAGAAATATTCTTTGTATTTCTGTGGCTTAAACCGGACATAGAATGAATTATAAAACCAATTTATAGATCAATTTTTTTATATATTCATAATATAACATATGACGGTAATTGGTACTTAGCACTATTACGCTGCAATTTTTCCCAACTCTTTTATCATGCAAAGTTGCTGCTTTTAGTGTTAGGTTGAAGGGATAAGCCTTACAAACGTAAACTTCTTCTGGAACAGGTGTTCCTTTCGCTTCCTCCTGCTTGAGTAAAACTTCTGGGTTTCATGCTTAGAAGTTAAATGAATATTAGAAAGTTTGATAGTTTCCATCTAATAATCTTAGTACAAAATGCCAAAATAGAGTGCACCTTGCTATTTCGCCAGCTGTTTTTATTGATATAATTAGTAAAATGTTCCATATCGACTTTATTGACAAAATTTTTCGCAATATCCTGGTTGCCAATTATTAGTTTTTAGTCTCATTTCCGCACAATGTTTCCGTTCATAAAGCGTAGCCTATGCTCTCTCGTAATGCACAAAGTTAATTGCTATTTAGTGATTACCTGCTTGGTTCATAAATGGTGCCATGAAAGCTAATCCATGCAATACTGGTATGATTGCTACACCTCTCTTTTTCCATTTGCTCCCTTTGTTGAATTCATTTAGCTCTTTCTTAACTTTCTTGCACTCACTTTGTTCCAAGCATTCCAATAAAGATCTCTCCAATCCATTTCCTTCAACAGTCTGGTTGTAATGTGTTGTCTGTCCATCTTTGAAAAGGTTCACATATCTGACATCACTTGGTTCTTTTTCCAGAACAACAGCAATATCATTTATACAGCTCTCGGCAATTATCATTCCTGTGAATGATACAGTATGAGGCATAGATTATTAAAGTTGAACTACAGTAAACTGAATCAGCTTGTGTTACAAGATTTCAATGAATGGAAACCAGTTAAAGCAGGCCAATCTTGCACCCTGAACTACAAACTGTCTATGCAGTAGGCCATAAAAGCTCTATTAAGCCCCGTGGGGCTTATCTATCTTTTGTGATCGTAGAGGGGGTAATTAATAGAGAGGGGGCTTATTGTTATCTCCAGATAAACGCCTCGTGCAAATGTTCTTTTGCATTCCTTCTGCAATGTTTCCATTGAAAAATGGGTGCTAACAACTTCAAAGTTGACTCATACTAGTCAACTATAATGTTCGCATCTTCATACTAATCATCAGGGTCAGTTAGTAATACTGAAATATCTTCCAAGCAAACTTTTTCCTGTTGGAGTCTTACGAAAGGATGAGAATTTCTGTATGTTTCTAAGACGCAAAAGTAATTCTATGTATGGGCCTTTTTTATATATGTGATCTCATCTGACAGCATTCTCCATGCCCTAAGACGCCATTCAATCATTCACTTTAACAAGTGAGGGGGTCTTATTTGCACTTTTTGCTTACGAAGGAATGTGCCTAATAAAGAGGGGGCTTATTAGAGAGAGAGCTTAACATAGCATAGCTTTTACGGTAACTAAAAAGCATACTGACTACACAAGATTGCATTGATAATGAAATGTAAGTGCTATGAAGATTTTTGTCGTATTCTTCCTCAAATGGCAATATTAGCACTATAAGTTCCATGGTGTATCTAAATACCATTACTCAATATTTCCAACAGCGTAAAGGATACCAAGACTGGTTACAGATACTTGGAGCGGAAAATCACCATCCCACAAATTCAAAGCATCATAGTCTGGTAGTGTTCAAAGCCTAACGCAAAATATTTAGCTATATGCAACTTTCAGTATACCCCTGTTTATACAACTGAACACCATGGTGAAGGGTCCAAATATCGTTAGACTCTGTGCAGCATACAGTAAGCTGTTGCAGCCACCCTCCCTTTTCCTATCTTCCCTCCCCTCCACAAACAGACACAAACAAAGACAAAGACACAAACACAAACGCACATGAACACAGACGTACATAAACGCAGAATCACACCAATACAGACACAAAAACACTGACGTATATAAACTCAGACCCAAATAAACTCAAACACATACACACACACACGTTTACATACAGACCTTCCAATCGTATTACCCTTTATATCACTAGGAAGCCAAAAACACAAGAGAGTACCTTGAGGGATACCAAACCCCCTGAATGCTGTATTAGATGCTAGGTTTGTCTTGCAGCACTTTCCCTTTACGCTCAAGTTTGGCACATGATAAGCATTAGTAACGTGAACCATTGCACGATCCATGACAGATGAGGACCTATCTAATGTGCAACCGCAGTTGCTATACAGTTCAATTTCGGCAGCCTCTATTATCCCATCATTGCTAAATCCAACTTTGTATTGTCCAAGAAACGGGTGTCTGTATCCAGAAACCAAGATATCTTCATCTCTATCTAACATTATGCGAACTGGTCTACCGACCTGTAAAAAAGACACTGATTTGAGGGCAATCCCAACTACACGCTGCAGGCGCGCAAATAGGAGTTTTCGAGGGCAGGGATCAATCCATGAAAAATGGCACACCATAAGAAGATGCTGCCTGCGAATATTGCTTTCCAAATTCATAAGGGGAGGAAATATCGTCTGAGACCTACTGATATCGTTACTCTAACAACCAATGATTCTGATCGTTATTTCATGCTATGGCAGGGAAGGGACAAGGGGGCCGGAGGCGAAGCTCCCAAAAATTTTTAAAATCACACCTTTTCTATCTTAGGGAAACGCCCTTTTTGATTTGAGAGGGCACTACAGAAAGGACAGTTTGTTCATTTGCTGAAAAAGACAGGGATCTAGAACCCCTAGGAAGATAGAGAGCAATAAATAAATATCACTAATAGCCAATAGCAAATATTGCTCTATATCACACTAGCAAGATATTACATGTTGGTCACAAGCTTGCTAAGGCCCCATTCACACTATACCGGATTCATCACGTATCGGATTATTTCCTACATCAGATAGGCCTTCCATTCAAACTATACCGGATGAATCCGATATGCTTCGTATCGCTTTTGCAGAGTGAAATCACTCGCTGTGAAAGTGGTATGTATCGGATTGCTTTCGATATCGGATCACTTTTGACCTAATGTGAATGCTGAATCCAATACATCGTCGCTCCGGAAGCTCTCTTTGAGCTGCAGTTAGCTTTGTTTCCAAGCGTCAATCAATTATCAAGCAGTGACAATTGCTATGAAAAGGTCCTCTAAACAAAAGGCTTAGTGACGGGACGAAGCGAAGCGGAGTAGTGTAAACAATTTAAAATTTTGATATCGGATTCGGTCAAGACTGTGGTACATGATGAATCCGATATAGTGTGAATGGGGCCTAAATTTCTCATTTGCATCTTATTGAAAGTTTAATAAGAAAGAAATCCTCGAAGGAATGACAGTTAAATTTTTGGGTTTCAAAACTTCATACCTTATTTGCTGCAACAGCAACTGCAATTGCAATTGGAATAGATCTTGTTTCCTTGCCACCGAAACCGCCACCTATTCTTTTTACCCTGCAAACAACTCTATTGGCCGGAACATTCAGGCATGCTGCCACAATCATCTGAGTCGATGTTGGGCTCTGCGTTGATGAAATCAATTCTATTTCTCCATGTTCTCCTTTGGGAATGGCAATGCAGGCATTCGTTTCCAAGTAAAAGTGCTCTTGTGCCCCTGTTCTTATTTCTCCTTCAATCACGTGATCACAAGATGAAAATGCTGCATTAGGGTCACCCTTTACTATACTTTTATCAATGGGATAAAATGAATCATTAGCGATAGCCTCTTCTATTGTAACAATAGGTAGCAGCTCATCATACTCTACAATCACACGTCTAGCTGCCTTTCTGGCAGTATCCTGGTCATTAGCTACAATTCCTCCAATGATCTGACCATAATGCTCAACCTAGGAGAATGGAATGGCAGTAACAAGGTTTTAGCTCCAATGCAATATTGTACACTCCAGCTTAAAGATTTTACATTTTACATCTTATTGAAGCTTATTTTGCGCATTCCCTAAGCACTTTTGTACTATTACAAATGAAGGGTGAGAACGAGTGTGACACCATACAAGTTCTAGTGCTTTCATATAGCAAACCTATAGCACAATATTTATGTGAAATCACCATTCAAGCTCAAAGAATAAATAGCATCACAAGTAGAATAAAAAGACCGTAATAACAATGCACATTACCTCAGTTGATGCAAAGACTACCTCATCAGTAATCAAATCAAGGCAAAATTTGTTTCTATTTCCAGGTAGATCTTTATGACAAACAAATGAATGAACACCATGCATTTGTAAAGCTTCAGATGCATCTATCTTGACTATCTTAGCATGTGTCTTTTGACTGAGAACAAGCCCTAGATATAATTCATTCTCGTACTTTGGAATATCATCACAATACACAGCTTCACCGGTTGCTTGAAGTTTGCCAGACATGTGAGCCATTGGTTTCCCCACTGCAATCAACGAATCATCGCACTCTTTGTCAATAAAGTACACCTGGTTGCTTTTAAGTACCTTCTTTGTCAAGGGCTGTACTGCACTTTCATCTCCATGCTCCAGATTAATATCTAGTATCGCACTTACCTTCAAGTAGAACTTGAACAGAAAACTAAGCGCCAGTGACTGCCTATATCTCACCATTCCACCAGGTGCAGAGGGCTCCAAAGGAAGATCTTGCGAGAGTTTTGTCAATGAATCCTCTATCATTGATTTGTTCCAGGTCCTTCCTACCATTGCTCCCATAGTCTTCTTGGCAAGTACAGCTGTTACAGCCATCCCACCGAAACAAATACTCACGTCTTCCACTACTAAGTCCCTTAGCTTTAACCTAAAGGCAGAGTTTACAATGGCTATATCGTCTTCTCTTCTCCTGGATTGCTTGAACACTGCAAAATACTCGTTTTCTTCCAAGTATGGAACTTCGATTGAAACTAGAACTTCCTCTGGTTTTATGACATTTCGTCTATAACCTGTAAAAAAGCCATTATCCATCTTTATTATTCTACTGTTAGACACGCTTCGGACATGCAATGTGCACCCAGCCGCCAGGAAAATTGGATTCAGATCAGAAATTGGACTTCCAGTCATAATGTTTCCACCCACTGCAGCCACATTACGAATTTGCTTGCCACCGAAATACTGGAGCATTTTAATGATTTCTGCAAATACTTGTACTTTCCATGCAGGATGAGTGCCTGCTAGTTTCACACAAATTCCTTCTATTTCACTCAAAGTAACAGATGCACCAAACAGCACACCATTTTCACGCATACTAATTGTTGATAGTTCTTTAACATAGGTAGGTTGTATCATCAATGGATAGTGGCAATGTTTGAACTTCATTTCAATACCAAGTTCAGTATTTCCAACAACTAGTTTTGCATTTGGGTACTTATTTTTCAAACTTAAGAGCTCATCCATGGTTGTAGGCCTATACCAGCACATATTTTCTCCCTTAAAAAACAGGAACTCTTCATCAAGATTTGACCTTAGCTTCAGCTCGGGTGGAAAGATAGGTTCACGATCTATATTGTAAGCCTCCGGTTGATCAAAACTCAAGCTTCTCTCAGATGCACCACTTTGCATGCAGCACTTATCACCAGATTTCATACAGCACCCAGTTGAACTACAGGCGATGACTTTATTTGTGACTACTGAATTGAATTCACCATTATTTAAATGACCATTGACGTGATTATTGACTTGGTCCTTGTATTCGCCGTTGACATCACCATAGACATCACCATTGACAAAATCATTGTCTTCAAAGCTGACATCACAATTAACATGATCATTGAAATCAGTACCCAAATTACCGTTGAAATTGCCATTGTCGCTACCATTGACAGCAGCACTGACATGACCATTGACAAGACTATTGACGTGACCATCACAATTGCTATTGAAAGCAACATGGACTTTACCACTGACGCGACCATTGACATCACCATTGACATTGCCATTAGAATCACGATTGATGTCACCACTGATCTCGCCATTTGCACCACTCACTGTACTTTGGCTCGAAGATTCTGTGAATGTACGAAAAGCTTCAATAATCGGTCGGTAGCCGGTACATCGGCAGAGATTCCCCTGGAAATAAGTTTCAAGATCTTCTGAGCTTGGAATCGGCTTATTGCGCAATAGTGTATACATAGACATTACGATCCCAGGTGTGCAAAAGCCACATTGTGAACCATGGAACTTTGCTATTCTCTCTTGAATGGCATGCAGTGACGTCTTTGTGCTGCCTATCCCTTCTACCGTAGTAACTGCTAGGCCGTGCATTGATGCAATTGGTGCAAGACATGCATTCACAGACAAATGCTCAATTCGCTTCTCCTTTCTGTTGTATTTAGAGACCATAACAGTGCATGCTCCACATCCTCCTTCGCCACAACCAAGTTTAGTACCACATAGTCTCATTTTGTTACGGAGGTATGATAAGAGAGTCCATTCTGGATCAATGTTGTCATCACTGATCTTCCTACCTGAAATGAAGAAATGCTAGGCATTCATGTCAGGTCGCTACATCATGTCAGGTGTAATACAGATGATTTAATATCAAGGCGCTGACACTAGCCCATTGCTTGTCTTGTCTTGTATATCACTAATGTGAAAATTGGAAGTAAAAATGCTTCCATTAAGGACTCATTCGCTTGACCCTAAGAAGGTAGTTGGAGGAAATAACAAATCCTGGTAAGTAATGTTAAGTTCTCAGACCAACAAATAGCTAATTGATACCCTATAGTAATTATGGATTGATACAATAGCATTAAATCTCATGAGCTGCTGTTCAGGTACCTGTAAGGCCAATAGTAAGTAAACTATTAGTTGGCTGTACGACGTCATGTCTCAGATTTTCTAATATAATTTTCTATCATGCTTCATACGCTTATTACAAAACCGAAGGAATTTATCAAAAACATTGATTAAAAAGTTTCCCAGCAGTTTTTTCCATTGTGACTGCCAATGGGCAAAATATTTGCCGAAAATACGCTAAGTTTTCATATCTTCTCCAAGGTCTTGAGAATTATTATATCAGTTGCCACCAAAACAACAGGGGTGGTGGCTTTAAGTACCATGAGGAAGATGTCATTGTCAACTTAGTTCAAAAATACGACAGACACAAGCTTTTTCACTCATTAATATGACCAAATTTTGAACAAAATTTAGCAAATTGTGTAAAAGTTTCTTTGTAGCTTGCTATAATTTCTCGGAGGTTCCACGCATTTTATGTGGTCTTCCTTGATTTAATTATCGTTATAGCTCACTATAACTTCTGGTAGTTTCCAATCAATTTATATGATATTACTTTAATCAGTCCCAGTATCCAGAGCAAATCCGACTTACCTTCCCTCATTTTGCTCTATATTGAACCATTTAGGTGACTTTTGGTAGTTTTACTAATACACATGAGAAAATGAGCTCTTTTTGTCTACACAAGATTGGGTTTTCAGTCTTAATGTAAACAGATTCTAAAACACTTAAATAAAAGACGATCTTGCTTGCCCAATGTTCCAAAAATTATCATCTGCATATGTTTTGGTGCATTCTGCATTTTCAATTAGGTTTTGTCCTATGGCCGACTCACAATTAATTTAGACTTGTTGCTTTTACAAATACGAAGTGGCTGTGCTCTTGCGGTATTACTTTTCTTCCTGATGTTCGTGGGGACATGTTGTTTTATTCTGTGTGCTAGTCTACGTAGTGCGTCCTACGTACTGAGCTTCACATCGGCACGAAAATTCATAAACTACACAACTTTTTGAGTGGTAGGAATGCAATCTTTTTAGCTGATGGTAGGCGGGTATACTGGGCACTTCTCTGGACCAAATGTTTTTTTCTGCTGCAAAGTTGGCTGATTTTTGGCTGATGCATGAAAGTAGAACACCTTTTGGATATCTGTTGTTCGACAAAATAAAACAAGTGCTTATCAAAATCGGATATCCAACAGATCTGCAAATAGGTAAAACTTTAGTTTTTTGAAACACTGGGTAACTCATTAATGAAGAGCAGAAAAAGTAGACGTCCGAGTACTGAACCTTGGGGAACACCATAAGGAATCTTCATGAGGTTAGAATCTCTACCATTTACAGAGACATATTGATACCTATCAGATAAATATGATGCAAACGACAGGAGAACATTCCCTCTTATACCATAATGTTCTAGTTTAGAGAGTAAGATGTTATGATTGACTGAATCAAAGGCGTTTTGGAGATCAACAAGTACGCCATATTCATATTTTTTATTATCCAACGTATTTCGTATGGCTTCGGTTATATTTATCAATACACGATCAACTCAGTGATTCTCTTGAAAACCAAATTGTAGGGGATGTATGATATTATTTGATGTAACAAATGAGTATAGTCTTTTATGCACTACTTTCTCACATAATTTGCTAAATATTGGTAATAGGGAGATAGGTCTATAAATGGATGCGATATCCGAATCTATGTCCTCAATTTCCTCATTTGATATTATGTCTTTAATTTCCATGTGAATAACTGGAGTCAGAAACATTGAATTAGCATTTTCATTTTTAAGGTAGTCTAGAGCAGGTTTTGGCGTTCTGGGTATATTTTTGCTAAACAATCTGCAACATTAACAAAATAGTCATTAGAGATATTTAAACTTTCTGTAGGATTAGATTAGATGTTTCCATTTTTGTCCTTTATTTTACTTATAACTGTTGTACTACAATTTTTATGAGAGATAATGGTTTTAATTCCTGACCATAATTTTTTATGTTCTGAAGTAACTTTGAAAATGTCTCTGTTTACTTTTCTGAAGCTTGTTTGACTCTCGATTTCGAAATTTCTTATACAAGGTTATATTACCTGCAGATCTTTTCTTTTTCAATTTTCTTAATATTCTATCACGAATTTCATGATCTTTTGAACTCTATAGTCAATCCAAGGCTTTCCTTTTAACTTTGATTCTTTTTTCGAACACAGCTTAGATGGAACATGCTTCTCTACCAGTGAAGTGATATCTTTAAGAAATTGATTGTAATGTTTGTTAATATGCGACCTGTCATTCAAGTCGTTAAACTCTATCTCAATGAAGTCACTAATAAAATTTCCTTCATTATATCCTGAATAGTCTGATTAAAAACAGCCAACTTGTGCTGCGGAATGCTTGCATTCTTCAGTATCAACAATTTGGTTCGATGATCCGAAATTTGGGTCAAAATATTTCCACTAATAACATATGCATTAATTAAGTTGATAAATATATCGTCAATGATCATTGAAGAGTGTTAAAAAATGCTTGTGGGATAATTAATGCACGGTAGAAAATTCTAAGAAAATAAATTGTTAATAAAATCATTTGTTGGAGCATGCTCATCACAGTGGAGAAGATTAATGTTAAAGTCACCCACAATAAGGATTTGCTTGTTTGCCAGTTTAGGCAAATCGACTGTAGATTAGAAGTAAAGACATCAACATCCGAATTTGGATATGCGCAACAGAATAAATCGTTTTTGTCATTTGTTTTTCAACCTCGACACGTACAGTTTCAAATTCATTGCACCCAAAGTTTAGATTCTAAAGGGTGTGATTCTTAAAAATTTCGTGTAGCGCCTCCTTGTTATGAGTTTAGCGCTGAAAACTTAATAGCGAATTCCAATAACAAAGTCGCTATCCCACTTAAGAGACAAGGATCGCTCGTAAAAAGAGCATCGCATTGCAACTCAAACTTTTGACAGTGAAATATAAAACCTATCCTAAGTCTGAAGTCAAATTCGATGTAGAAAAGTCAGAAATACCACAGCCTCCTTCTCAGCATAAAGTGAACTGATGAAAATAACCTTATTTTGCAAACAGGCATCCTCCGGTGTTCAAGAGAGCGTGGCTATAAAAGCTTTTGCGAGGGCAAGCCCCGAGATTTTCCCTTTACGAGATCAATAACACACTTTCTAGATGAGTAATACGTACTACCTGTGAATTTGACTGCGATGAATAAAACCAGATTAATAATTGCTGATTGTTTGCAGTGAAACCTATTTAAATTTGAAAATTTTTTAAGGGGTATTGTCTATAGTACTGCAATTTTCTTAAATTGTGGCTGTATTCGCGATGGTTCCATAAATTCTGGCTCCTTCTAGGTCAGTTAATTATTTACACGGGATTCGAGACCAACAATGTCACTTATCCGATTTTGTAGATATCTGTCAACCTTTCACGCTGCTCCATTTTTGTACAAAAGGTCCAGAAAAAATATACGTTTTTGTGCGTTCACATTGCTCCCAGTAACGGAGGAAAAGATATGCTGTGGTCGAGACACCGTTCTGTGTTCAAGACAAATATCTATTTTTGTGCGCTCACAATGATCTACTGTGTTCGAAGAAAACCTCGGTTTTTGTAAATATCCACATTGAAAGGCATTCTTGTAAACCTCCGAATTTGTGAGGTTTTGTGCGGAGCAGTGCGGACGGTTTCACAAAACGAATATTCAGATACCCGTTTTTGCACAAAAACGGGGCAGTGTGAACGGGGCATTAGTTAAAAATTTTTGAACACGACACGATAGCAAGATGCCAAATGATCAATTCACGGTGCTCAGTTGAAGTTTCTATTTTGGAACTGGGCACACTTCACACTTAAGAGCAGGGGAGACTTGTCAATAGGGCAATTCGGGCAATTCCCTCTAAGGAAAAGGCACAAATGAAGCTTCTTCAAAGGAATGGGTATCAATAAGTAAAATACTTAAGGGTTTCAATGATTTAATTTAGGCCAGTTACTCATCTATACGGGATTCGAAACCAATTGTTGATGTCGAGTCTCACTTCGCTTCAATCAACACTACTGAGTAAGCTTGAATTAAGTTGATGTCATTTGCGGGGCAGAAGTTATTTTGCCCTTCCAATCGGCTATTTGACATGCGCACCAGCAAACATCAAAAGCCAAACGCCGCCAGAAACGCCATACGATTGGCTGAAATCCAAGAAAGTGGGCAGATGCAATCTCCCCTCCCTGATGCAACAACAACCACCATGAGCTACGATGCGGCGCTAGTACAGTTTTGTAGCTCACCTAGAAACATAGGTTCTACTCCAAAAAACTATACATCCATCGATAGATTCTGTGAACTTCAGG
The DNA here is from genome assembly GCA_900291935.2 of Cassiopea xamachana. Taxonomy (NCBI): domain Eukaryota; kingdom Metazoa; phylum Cnidaria; class Scyphozoa; order Rhizostomeae; family Cassiopeidae; genus Cassiopea; species Cassiopea xamachana. The sequence continues at coordinate 4,805,992 of OLMO02000262.1, read as the reverse complement.
TTATAGCTTGTTTCAGTCAATGAATGTAGGCCCATAATAACAGCCCATTTTGTGAAACAGACTTAGTGACATCATTCCAACCGCAAAGTTCAGTTTTGCGCCAATCTTGTATGGGAAGGTTCATTTTATGAGGGACTGGTAGCAGCTTTCGGCCTTATGGTGTGTCTATTTTCTGTCATCCTTACTGCACTCCATAGCTATGAATACTTTTAGAAGTCTTCAAAGTCGTCCTTTAAGCCGGTTACCTCTGGAAGAAAAATTGGAGTTGAAGCGTCTAGGCCCTGATAGGGCTGAACTATTGGCGAAGTCAGGGTTGTCTTCTCGTCGTTTCACCAAAACTTGGTACTCAAAGCACAGTTGGCTTACTGGCTGCAGCCAGTCTGGAAAAGTTTATTGCTTTCCTTGCCTACTTTTTGGAGCTTCTCAACGATAACAGGCTCGGACCCAGTCTGGTGTGAACGACTGGAAACATCTCTCTGAGAAGGTAGATAAGCGATACCTCAAATGTAGCTGTCAAGTTGAGAACTGCTTGAAGCTGGCACTATTTTGCAAAACAAATATTGCCGATCAGTTAAGTAAAGCCTATAGAGATTCCATTATTTAACACAGTCTTTAAGCTGAAAAACACCGCCAAATTTTGTCAAGAATTATTGGCTGCATTAAGGTCTGTGGTGCGTTTGAACTAGAACAAAGGGGTCATAATGAAACTCTAATTTCAGATAACCCAGGTGTATCCGTTAGTTTAAGTAACTTTAGCAGCTCTTGATTCTGTTTTAAGTCAATACGTAGAATCAGCTACTGCATTGAAGGGTACTTCTAAAACTGTCTAGAATGATTTGCTGGATGTTATGCTCAATACAGAAGGAGTTAGAGCAAGCTGATTTTGTGGCAGTGGTTGCAGGCGAAACAAATGATGTATCAAGTCACTAACAAAATTCTGTGGTCTTTAGGTAGGTATAATGCCTGGAAAGGTTGCCGAGAGGTTCTGGTCATTCTGTAATACCACAAGGTAGTGCTAAAAATATATCTACTAGCTTAATCAGCTGCTTGAATCGTATTCTTCCTGGTCCTCATGACAAGCAAATACTTGTTGCACAATGTTATGATGGTGCCTCAGTAATGACTGGCCAGCATAGAGGTGTTCTGAGAAGCATACCCCCAGTGCTTATTATGCCCATTGCTACGCCCACCAACTTATCTTGTTCTGCAAGAGGCTTCTTCACAAATTGAAAGTGTGAGAATATTCTTTGCTCACCTAAATGCATTTTCTGTTTTCCTCTCTCACTCTACTAAGAGAGTATTATGCCTTAATGATTGTGTTGCCACAAGAATTCCTAGATCATTGCAGATCAGATGGAGCTTTGAAAGTAGAATCATTTGTACTTTTCTTGAGCATAACTATTACTTGAAGGAGTGTGTTAAGAAGATGACGAATACCTGGAATAAGAACAAAGCTAGTTTTTGTGAAGCAAGTGGCCTCCTCCTTCGGCTTTAGGACAGGAGCTTCATACTCTATCTGAGATTGCTCCACCAGTTGACACCAAATGTAGATGTTCTGTATGCCAAGCTGCAAAAGCGTCGAATCAGCCCAACCTTCATTCAGAAATACTTAAGAAATTTTGGGGTGTCAATCAACAATGTCAGAGAAAAAATCCCAGATATCTTTCACAATGAATCCTGTTCTGTAAACGAGGTGCCTCTTGCAAAAGGCCCAGGTGTGAATGCTTCGAAGAGGAAATTTCAATGACATTGAAGGAAGTTTGTGATACTGTAGTGTCACATTGTAGTTCTAGGTTTGCATTTGCTGGACATCTTGTTGCAGCTACTCTTTTTGAGAGTAGCTCATTTCCAAACTTTGAGCAATGCTTCCCAACCAAGGTTGTAGAAAGTAATGCAGCATCAGTTCCTTTTCATGATGAAACGAAGCATCATTCTGAGTTCTCTGTGATTTATAGCAGACTAGAGTTTAGGTATTAAGGCCAATTTCCAGTGAGAAAAAACTCAGAAAAATTGTTCTCACGAAATTTTTCGAGCTAAAAATTTCTCGAGAAATATTTCGTGAGTCAATTTCCAGTCGGCGAAATTTCTCTGCAAAAGCTCTCCGCGAAATAATTCATTTGCATCGTGCAAGAAGATTATGATCTTGCTCGCTTTGCATCGACAGTAAAAACAGAGATAAAATAGGCAAGGGGCCTGGGATCTCAGAGTATTTTCATAAAGAAAGGAGGGTATTGCAATATTGCTAGGAAAGTACGACTTCATGACTCTGCTACACACTAAATTAGTCTACATTCTGACACTCCACTTCACTGTAACAAATTGCTGAAGGTATACACCATTTATAACTACTATAGTTGCGTTTTCCGTTTCATTCGATGAAGGATTTCGTGTTGCCACTGCTATTTAGGCCACTTCGCTGTTTCTGTTTACTTCACAAACACTGGAATGTGTCAACCACTGATCAGTCGTGCCACCTTGCCAAGCCGATATGGATTTTGATTGGTCTGCGAGAGAATTTCGCAAGCGAAGTGAGAAGAAAGTTGAACTAGATTCAACATTTTTCGCTGAGAAATTTTTAGCTCGAAATCTCAGTGAAATGTCACTGCGCATGCTTGTGACGTATTTCGCTCGAACTTTTCGCATTTCGCTGAGTTTTCTCTCACTGGAAATTGACCTTTACTGTGCAGCATTGCTGAGCAGTTCCACTACTCCAACTTCTTATTGACGCTACTTAACTGAAACTTTCTCTGAAAACTGTTCTTTCTGCTCCACTGAAATCCTGTGAAGCAGAGAGGTGTTTCTCAACTCTGCAGAGAGTGAAAACCTTCTTTAGAAACACTATGCCTGCGGAGAGACTCAATGCTTTGGCTATGCTTCCAATAGAAAAGAACATTGCTAGTAATTCAATTGACTTCAATCACAATGTGGTTGATATGTATGTCCAGCTCAAGACTAGAAGAGTTAAATTTCCTTTTAAGTAGCTCAAGAGCCACTACGAGGTTTTGTTTGAATTGCAAACTAGCATATTGTATTTGATAGTTTCTGCTTACATCTTCTAGATTCTCTTTGACCCTAGACTCACGAAAAAGTGCCCCTTTCCAAAAGTATTCTAGTTTACTTACCTTTTTGCAATGGGCAACCCAAGTCAACAATCAAAGCGTTTCAATCTTGCTGGCTGGTAAGTTGCAAACAAAATCCCTAAGAAACTTGAGCTACAATCTAAAAAGTGCTAAGATGCCGGCGTACACTAATAAGATCAGGATTTTCGTAAGTCACGTGCCTGTGCGTGACCTGCAAGTATTGGCCTGTAAGTCATTACAAATGGAACAATGCCACAATCAGTGGCGGTCTTAGGGACTGCGTGGCCCGGGCCAGGGCCCTTGTTTGAAAATATTTGGCTAACCAAGCGTATTCATTAAATACTTCTCCATTGAAGTTTTTATGCATCACGGTTGTGCCTTGCATTTTTATCGCGAGAAGCTGTTTGCTTGGGGGTTTTAGGGTTAAATTTACCCGAATTTGCCTGGTCAGTAAGCTGCTGCATTATCACCGACCACAATTGGGGCAGGAGAGCAAGCTTGGCTATCGAAGATTTTCAATGTATTAGACGTTCTTCCTTATCCAGTTTCTACCATAGGACCCTCCATGGTTGCGGCAGGAGAAAAATTTTCAAATAAAGCCTTTATTTTAATAGAAAATGGTATTTTTAGCTTGGTTTTTGCTGATAAAATATTTGATAAAAGGAGCCATTTTACTAACCTTTGAAGCAGAAATTACAGAAAGAATGTTAGATGTGTTAGATGTTATCTTGTAAGGGGTAATACACTCATGACGTCTAAAGGATATTCGAAATTCTTTATCCCCTCCCCCATGTCGGACATTGTCTTAAATCTTTAGACCCTCTTTCCTATGACTTCTAAATTGTACTTCCCCCCCCCCAGCACATATAATGAAAACGACCAACTGAGGCATTTGAAATATCATAAAGAATGTAATTCAGTACATGCATACACATTTTTATAAGAAACCCAACACTTTGCTAGAGCATCAATTCGCTTAGCTTTTCCCGAAATTGAGCCAAAGATCTTCTTAGAATTTCTTAACATTTGCGGAAATAAACTGGCCAAGATGGGCTACATATTCTTTGTTAATCTTGTAACTCGAAATCGAAGTCATCTTTAACAATTTGAATAGAGCAATATCGCAATATCGACTTTTGGCCAACAAAAGTACTTTGTTGGCCACACACAAAAACACATTTTCTTAAGATTTTTGCCATTTGAGCCTCATTTTCTTATAAACTCTTTTCATATAAGAAAACCTTGTAACCTAAGTAACAAGTGCAGAATATGTCTTCATCACGGGCGGATTTAGGTTTTGATTTTTGAGAGGAAGTATAGGACTATGAAAAGTTTGGGGACCACACCTTTCAGATGCCTTGATAATATAGTCACCCCCATTTTTCACCTTTGCTATTGTATCATCTTAGAAATTTGCTTTTTGCTACAGAACCTGAAGCAATCGTAGTACTTACTTTGTAATCTAGACTATTCCATACACTTCTGACCACTTCTTATCCTTCATATCGTTACAGAATGCTGAGTCACGTTTTCTGTTTAATTGTAGCATCGTTACCCAACCTACTAAAGTAGACACAGGAGAACATACTAGCTTAGGCCCATTAGCACGCTGTTGTTGTTAGAACCTCGTTTTCATTAAAGTCTTGTTGTTAGATAGGGGGTTCTGGACTTATCTAGAAATTAGTTCATTACGCAATAACTCATATTGTTGCTAATTTCATATACTACTTATTGTGACTCAGCAATCGAGAAATTTCTACTGTAAACGTATAAATACACATACAAGTTAGCAGTTGTCAGAGTGTGAGTAAGTGAGAGATAGAAGTAGAATTGTACTATGAATTGAGGAATTATGGAGTTTATAACTTGGAAGTTTACATCAAAAAAGTCTGTGAGTTTTCTTTAGTGTCACTGGGAGTTCTATTGGGCACAGGGCAATAGGCAAAAGAATTCCCCACAATCCTATTACTACAAAAACGATCAATATTTTACGAAAATAATGCAGAATTTACGGAACAGTACGATAACATTGGGAGGTGCTCACCCACTATACTTCCAAGTAAACGCAGTTTAAGTGTCTCTTTCTGCAATTTCTTGAAATGCGTTGTTTTGTAGCATTTGAAACACGTAGACATGATCACAATATGATATGTCGAACGCTCTCGTGATGGATGAACCTCTGACATGCTATGCTTCTATATGCATTCAACGACTTGATTGTAAAACAAAATAGAGAGAAGAAAAGGGACGTCGAAATTCTCAAATACCCCTCCCCCTCTGCATCGTCTAAAATGGTTTAAAACTCAGTGAACCCCCCCCCCCTCTTTTCCGACATCATATATGTGTGGACCCTAGCCAGGGTTTACTATAGGGCCCACCTTTGTTGGGGGCCAAAGAAAGCAGTTCAAAATAAAAGTTCTCAGAAGGCTGGAAAACGCTATCTTGAGATTGGTTTTTGCAAATACAGTATTCGATAAGCGCGCTATTTTACTAATCTTTGAGTCAGAATGTACAGAAAGTGTATTACGAGCAAAAACTTCAAAGCTCAGAAAATTGTACATTGGTGCTCCAGAAGGAAATGCCGAGTATGCAATTCATGCATCTGCCATGCTGGGCTGCTTTCTCTTTTCGTTTATTCATTGTTCAAGAAGGCACATTCACACTCGATTCCACGCAAACTCAAGTGGACCAATGAAATGGACCATGAAAACATATACAGTACGCCCTCAAGCTCTGAAGTTATTTTCTGTTTTCCTGTAATTTCTTTTCAGTTTTCTATTTGCTGCGAGGCCCCTTTTTGGTTATTTTAGTTTCCGCCATTGATTTCGAAGTTAATATCACATGACAGGTGATTTAGTCTTGAGGGCAAGAATGTAAGGAAGTGAGTTGAGTTGAGTCTGAGAAAAGAATGGATGTAAGGAAATAACTTGAAATTTTTATAAATAGACAGCAAAAAGGGGTACCTTTTACCCCTTTCCCTTGTTCTTCAAAGGCAAGAAGGGCGCTGCCCCTCCATCGTCGCGGTATTCCGGCATCCCCTGCCTGCCTGAATGTTTTTCCAAGTTGGCCTACCTACGTGGGCGGATATTTAAACGACATTGATAATGGATTTTCAATGTGTTTATATTGCAAGATAGGCATCTTAATGCCAGCTCATGCATGCATTGCGTAATTAACCATAGCCTGTGTCTTCCTCGTTAAATAGATGCGTACTTTAGTTGTTTAACGGGCTACTGGTTTGAGTAGATCAACACGACAAACACGGCAAATTCTTTGCAGAATATTGTTTCTTCACAAAAATGTGACTATGACCTTTCACAAGCGTGACCTCTGGACGAATCTCAGAAAACTAGTGCACAACTCAATATATAAGGAAAAACTACATTAAGTATAAAACGAAGGATATCATTATCCAAGGTTATAGCGTAAACAGAATAACAGTTACTACAACAGAACTTAGCAATCAAGATCCCTATTCAATACATGTGTCTAAACTAATGAACCTTAATTAATATCATATAACAAGAGTAGCAATTAGACATATTCGTATAAGAGCTCCTAGCTTTCTCATTTATACTTAACGGACAAACTATAGTAAAGATAAATACAATAGACGAACTTAACCAAATAGAGCGGTAATAAGGACTTGAATGAACCGACACATTAACTGGTAGAACATCCGAATAAGCAAGATGTGAGCTAAACACTTAATTATGCAGCGCGCAATGCCATAAAACGTTAAATAACTACAAAATACTGAAGCTAAATTGCACACGAAAGTCCAGCTGTGTTACAATTTTGTCAATTCTATAAAACTAATTTGCATTGCAAATCGTTCCTGATGCTTGATAATTGCAAGAGTCAGAACAGATGAGAGTATTTGTGAATACAGAATGACAGTGACAACTTACCATTAAGGAAAAAAACTAACGTTGAAGGCTTACGCTGTTGATCCATCCTTTTGCTTGCCGCATACACCTCAACGATTCTCTAATTCCATTAATGAACCTTGGAATAGCTCTATGCAATACCAAATATCTAGACAAATACGTGTGCATCTAGCTGTATCAGCAACAATACATTATGGATCGCTTACAGCAGGAAATAAAAGAACCATTCATGCCCAACCTTATCTCTTAACGGTAATAGAACATATACCCCACGGAGGTATTCTAACAGCAAGCGTTTGTTCTTAATCATGTAAATATTTACAGTGCCTGAACACAAAAGTAGCGCCAGAAAAGAAATGTTATGGGGTGAAGTATTGATATAATGCCGGCTGTGAGAGAATCCAGAAAATTATACCAGGTGTGAAAGCACTGACAGTGAATTGAGCTCTTCAATACTTTAGGTGCCGACGGGGGTCAGTGACATGTGGGGGTTCCAGTCCCCCCAAAACTTACCGTGACACCATCGCTGCTTGAACATTGAGCCAGAGCCAGGGAGGGATAGCTATAGGGGTACGAGGGATGCCGCACCTTCCCCCAAACATTTACCTTGTCGGCACATTCGCAGAATACCAACAGTTCTAGTTGATATTGAAGCGGAGGAAAGCACTCTTTTTAGGCAAATTGGGGTTGACACTTTTCCAAGGATTTCCCTTAGTATGCCCCTGGCCAGAGCTCCCACTTAACATAGCACGTTTACAGCAACACAGAGATAAAACTTAGCATCTATGCCTTCACCATTACATACAGAACAAGATAAAAAGGGGACTCCGTAATAAAATTCTAAATGACGGGGACAGGATTTCGACATTCTCCATGCACGACATTCTAGTAGGTTGGTAGGTTCTTAACTGGTATCAATGATACCTATTCCTTGGAATTCTGTTACACTTGGCCAGTTATGAGCGATGGAGCTGGATAGCGTTGCATAAGATTGGTAGAGTACGCTGAGCTTTATTCCTGCCAAATCTCGTACTACAGTAGTCCTGTCAATCTAGGGAGACCAACTTTCAGGAGACAGCGATGAAAACTTGTACGAATTGCAATAATTGAAAACATTGCAAGTTATGTTTGTTCGTTAGTTAGTTAGTTAGTATTTATTTATTAACGCAGGCTGAGGTTTGAGGCAGCTATGCAACCTTTACAAACTCGGGGGTAAATGCCCCCTAGTTCTCGAAATTGCCCCCTCTAGTAAATGGAGTTCTGCCTCCATAAGTTAACCCTTTTTCAAAAGCTTTACTCTAGAACTGAAAAAATGTTTTTTGAATAATTCAATCGTGGCTCAAATTAGAGCAGCCGTGGCCTAGCGGTAGTGCACTTGACGAAGACCAGCATGGCCCCGGGTTCGAGGCCCACCGCATGCCATTGGTGACGTCAGGAAGGGCATCCCGTACTAAATGCTCGTCCCAGAACCAAAGTCCTCTCAGAGGCACCGTCGTAGCCCCAAGGAATTGGGGGAAACGGAGGTAAAATCGAATAAAATCGTGGCTGACATTGTGCTTGTCAAGCCTGGTACTTACTGCGATATTTAAGTGATCTGAAGTGTGTTTACCTACGCAAGTTTAACTTAAAATCGTAGTGAGTATGTGCGTGAGTTTAAATTTTTCACCTTACACACTCCCAAGATCGCAAAAAAGTTAAACTCACAGATCAAACTTTGAAGGGCCGAAGAATGTTGATGATTGATTCTATTGAATTTGATATTAGATACCCATTTTCCGGCGTCAAATCTGGAGTTCCTTGCTTACAAACGAACGAACGAACGAACGAAAAAAGGTTTTGCAAGTCAAAACTTACACCTATGCTATGACTAGCCAAAAGAAAATCTCTCTTTGCTCAATGAAGAGAAACTTGCCGAATTGGTGAGAAATTAACCCATTTGATATGACGAATCGCATCAAGCTTATAAAGAACGAGATACTCTCAGAAAAAGTTAAATATCTTCCTCAGCCCTTCCCTGTCCATGGCTGTTGACACTGAATTGCACCAACAGTGGCAACTTTGATATTTGCTATCTGATTTCTTATTGACAGATAAGATGAGTTAAAAACAGTCAAGTTCGCAGTCAGTATGGCTTTGGGTTCTATGGTTTTATCCCACACACTTAAGGCCACTTATGAACAATTAATATCGCAGTGAGTGCCAGGCTTAAGCGGTGAATATGAAATATAGGAATGTCTTCTAAGCCATCTTAATGTCTCTTGTAAAAAGCAGATGGAACAGAATTTTGCCGCTAATGGCAAGCATGATATTTGGAGGTGCATTTTATGCCAGCGTACAAAGAACTACACCGAAATTGTTCCTGGGGGCATTGCCCACAGGCCCCCTTTCTTTCAATTGTTACAGCACCTAGAGACATTAAACTACTTGCTGCTAGAGGTGATAAATGGTCTTTATTTAGACTCTGATAAACACGTATTTGCTTTATCATATATTTTAATTTCCCATTAGAAAATGAGATAGATCCTTTTAAAAGTATCTTTATAGGGATTTTTCACAAAAGATGCTCCCAGTCCTCTAACATTTTCTTTGTTTCCCTTTCAAGGGATTTGCCCCGCTAGTAAATGTTTCTTTAAAAATTCTGTGTATGAAACTCTGGATTTATCAGAAAGTTAAACAACAAAAGTGTTGATTTATACTTGATGAAACTCTGTATTTGCAAATAGATTATAGGAAAAATTTGCTTACGGAGTTCCTCAACAATTGAGCATGTCACCTTATATCATTGGGAGATGTATTCCAATCCATATTAAAGGGCATGGCTTCACAAGCTTTTAGGGGGCACTGCTCCCAAGCTCCTTTGTTTTTCATGGTAAAGTCTTTGTTGCAGAATTATAGCCTTGCAGTCTTCATCTACCAACATTTAGTAGGGTTACCCAGTGGCGAAGCTAGAGGAGATGCTTGTCATGTACTGCATGACTAATGCTGTTCTGGAATATCACTGTTATTTGAAAATTCCATCAACAAATTGTTCTGCAAAAAGAAGCCCTCTGTGCAATAATAAGGTTTATAGCAAAAAGCCGTTTCATTTTGTCCTTACTGATGACTTTAGTTGACTCTGGATGCTCGGAGTTAGAGCTGAATATGGGTTGCATACGATCCGTGGTAACATTTGAAAGTCATTATTATTATAACCACGTATGTCATACACTTTTGAAAACTGCATGACTAAAATGATGTCATAGCAAAATACAGTGTTTTTATTGGACAGATCTATAGCTAAACACCAGTGAAAGCTCGGAACGCCACCCCCTAGACACGTGGTATCATGCACTTTGCAGAATGCGTGATTTAGTACTTGAACGAAAGCACTTGGTACTAATTTGCGATATTCGATCTGGCCTAGCTGTAAGCGAGAGGCTATGCGAATTATATTGTACGTTATTTGTTATGGCTCTGCTTATGTGCACAAGAAATTGTTACAAATAGAGATATTGTATGAGAATTGATCCTTAAATCGTTCTTGGCGAGTAGTGTTGCTGAACAACGGTTAATTGTTCAACAGTATCGCCCCCAACCGAAGCTTGACATTCAAAGCCATGGGAGAGCGTTTCATCAATAGTGGTATGAGAGGAAGATTGGTTGTGTGGAAGTGAAGTAAAGCAAGGTCTGTTTTGCTAGCCGTGTTTACTTTGCAAATCTGGAGTTTCTTCTACATGGACCGTAATAGGTTATAAAAACGTGCAAAGTTTCCTCTCAGATTCCCATGCCTTTTTTGATGTGAGCTCAGACGGATCACCTCCAGCCATCCCTAGTGTTGTGAAACAACCTTTGAGGAAATATGGAGACACACTGAAAGATAAAATAATCATGCAAAGCTATAATGGAGCATCAGTGATATCTGGCAGTACTTCTGGGCTTCAACGCTTCTTCGTGAGAACTACATTTTTGCTTACTTTTTTCATTGTGCTGCTCATTGATTGAATCTCGTCTTATGTCAGCCTGCTTCATCTATTCTAGTGAAGGTATTTTTTGCAATTTTATCTGCTTTTATCCAGGGATATGCAGACTGGGGTCGTGGGGGGCGTCAATATTTTCAAATTTGCTAAAAAGTTGGTAAAAAGGCAGCCATGCTGGAAGAGAGTTGGCAACAGTAATTTCTGTGATCTTCTTTTTTGTTTGAGTAACAACAGTTGGTCAGTTGGTCAAAATGCCCCACATGGTATCGAGATACTACAGCCTGGAGAAACACAATGATTCAATCGTTCACTTACAGTAGATATAATTTTTAAAAACTGCTTTGCAATCTATATTTGAAAATCCACAACCTTGGGATGATTTTACTCTTTCAATGTCAAGTGGATTATTGCAGCAGCTTAATGGCTTTCTCTTTCATTTCTCAATTGCCCTTTTTAGCAAAATTTTGCAGCAACCATCCATTCTTTACATGATTTTGTAGAACAGAAAAACAGATCTCAGTTATGGCATTGGAAAGATAGTTAGTTTTCTTGACATCCTTGGCGAGTTGAGGTCAAATAAGTAGCTGGTAAGCCAGCCAAAAGCAAGGTCGAGTATGAGGCAGTAGCGAAGCTAGCTCTGACGAGTTGGTCATGCAAAAAATTCAGTGCGCATGCGCAAATATGATCGCGCATGCGCAATGCAATCCTGTTAAAAAAAGTATGAGTTATCAACCAGCTCTCACTGGTTACATTAATGCAAGTATTTATGATTACTATCTCCTGTTCAGATGCAGTGTAGAACTTAGTACCATTGCCAAGGCAAATTAGTTCTCAATATAGGATACTGAGTTAAGCTCAAGCCCCACGTCAAGGGTTTGCCTCTTGCTTGAGTTTCCTTTTAGGCTTAAGGAACCCCACCAATTCCATGGCAATGAAGGAATTGGGGGTAAGCAACCTGAATAAGTTCTTTGGCTTACAAAAAAAGTAATGGCATTTCCTCTGCTGACTTTTCCACTTATTTAGGTATGTAAAAGGACATAGCTCACAAGAAAATAGCAGTATTGTTCCAGATCCATTGAGAATTGCCAGAAACACAAGAATTTGTCTACAATCCCTCCCTCCCTAACTTGCTCTATCTAATCCGCCAAAATCTATAACACAAATCAGTGATATGTTTATGGGGAGTATGGGGGCATGGTGACCCCAATATTTTCAAAAATGCAAGAAAGTTGGTCAAAATCTGGCTATGCTGCAAGAGAAATGATCACAGTAATTTCTGTGACCTTTTCTATTTTTAGTAATGGTAGCTGGTCAATTGGTCAAAATGCCCTCCCCCTAATGAAGTGTCTTAGCACATCTCTGACACACATCATCATGCTTTCCAAGCACTAGCAATCTATGGGGTGTTCTTCCAAAATTCCTGAATGATATCCTCTT
>OLMO02000262.1:4762504-4782218 GCA_900291935.2 Cassiopea xamachana | reverse complement strand
ATCAATTCTGATACAACATCTCTATTTGTGACAATTTCTTGCGCACGTAGCTGAGCCATCACAAATACAGTGGAATGTTATTCGTAGTTATTCGTAGTCTCTCGCTTTCAGTTAGGCCAGACAAAAGTCACAAGGTCAAGGTAGTACCCAGTCTTTCGTTAAATTACTGCATCACGCATTCTGCAAAGTGCATGATACCACGTGTCTAAGGGGTGATGTTCCGAGCTTTAATTGGTGAATTAGCTATGGATTTGCCCAATGAAAGCACTCTAAATTGCTATGACATCATTTTAGTCACTCAGCATTAAAAAGTGCATGACCATTCGTGATTATAATAATAATGACTTGCGAATGTTGCAACGTATCGAATCCAACCCATATTCAGCACTAACTCCGAGCATCCAAGGCCAAATTAAGTCATCAGTAGGGACAAAAGTAAACAGCTTTTTGTTAACAAATATAAGCCTTATTGTAGCTTCTTTTTGCAGAACAATTTGTTGACGGAATTTTCAAATAAAATTGATATTCCAGAACAGCATTAGTCATGCAGTGCATGACAAGCATGTCCTCTAGCTTCGCCACTGGTATGAGGAACAATTATAGAAGAATTTTCTTTGAAGTCATTGATAATGTTTTTGGTATGTTACAGGAGCAATTTCTTGATTTAAAAGACTTTGCTTTTCTAGATCTTGTCAATCCCCGTTGTTTCATTAATTGAAAAAATAGTGTCCCTGCTGAGAAGTTGGACCTATTGGAAAAGATATATGGTCCTCTTTTTAACTTTCTTTGCTTGAACAGTAACTTTTGTTTATTCATAGAGATTCTAATTTCCATAAAGCAAGTTCTCAAGAGCTATTAGATTACATCAACAATCTCAACTTGCAATCACGTTTTTCAGAGGATTTCAAGCTTCTGTTATTAAATGCAACGATTGCTATATCTTCTTTATCAGTAGAAAGGTCTCTTTCATACTTGAACAGAATTAAAACCTATTTGAGATATAGGATGGAGCAAGAACTCCTTGCATGCTTGTGTTGAATATCTGTGCAAAGAGACATACTGAAAGAGCTAGAAAATATAAGTCTGTTGCATCCCGTAATTTTAGATAAATTCATAGAAAAACCAAGAAGTCTTAATTTTGTATTCAAATAATCTTACATTTTTCTGATATGCTTTAATCTTTCACAATATGACTTTGATTATCATATTTTGTGCGAAATGGATTCTCTTTCCTAATTTTAATTATTTCGATAGAAGAAATCCACTAGAATCTTTAGTAGAACATGTTATATTTGCTGATCACATTGTCTCTGCGCTTACCATTCAAGGAAGCTCCAATTACTTCCTTATTTTTCAAGTAAATCAGTATCTTCTTTATATAAGTACTACTTGTCATTGGAATTTTATAGTATGTAGTTTTGGGGAAACACCCATAGTCGATGCCAAAGCCCCTAAAAATGGAATGAATAGAATAATCAACAGAGAGGGAGATTTGATTATATTTGTTAATGTTAGATTTGGAAAAGGATAATTTATAGGAACCTCGTAAGAAAGATGGAGATAAGGCACCCCATGGATTGCTAGCGCTTGGAAGGAATAATTACTTTTGTCAGAAGTGTGCCAACACACTTTTCATTGGATGGGGGAGGGCATTTTGACCATTTGACCAACTACTGTTACTAAAAGAAAGAAAATACTGTGACCATTTCCCTTGCAGCATGGCCAACTTTTGACCAATTTTCTTTCATTTTTGAAAATATTGGGGCATGCTGCCCCCCATGCCTCTCATAAGCACACCACTGAACTGTGTTTTAGATTTTGAGGATTAGATAGAGCAAGTTCGGGAGGGTGGGGTAGTAGAAAGCTTCTAGTGTTCCTGGCATGTCTCAATGGATCTGGAACAATACTGCTATTTTCTTGTGCTCTATGTCCTTCGACATACATAAATCAATGGAAAAGTCAGCAAGCAGAGGAAATGTTAGTACTTTGTTGGAAGCCAAAGAACTTATTCAGGTTGCTTATCCCCAATTCCTTTATTGCCATGGAATTTGTGGGGTTCCGTAAGCCTAAGTGGAAACTCAAGCAAGAGGCAAACCCTTGACGTTGGGCTTGAGCTTAAATCAATGTCCTACATTGAGAACTAACTTACCTTAGCAATGTCAGTTTGAGTTCCATGCTGCACCTGAGTAGTAGATATTTATCATATATACTTGCATTAATGTAACAAAGGAAAATTGGCTGATTACTCATACTTCTTGAACGGGATTGCATTGTGCCTGCGGGATCATATTTGCGCACGCGCAATGAATTTTGTATGACCAACTCGTCAGAGCTAGCTTCGCCACTGGGGTTACCGCTAGCTAGTTGTAATAAACTACGTAGATAAAGTATGAAAGGTACACGTTTTTGCTAAAAGAACGCTTTCTCAGCGCAGCGACTTTTTTCCGCATACCATCGAGAGTATCCCAGTCCACTGAAAGCATCCTAAATTCCCACGTGGCTCTGATTTCCAGGTTGCAGCTGCAGTTTCCATTCGTGGAGAAGTGAATGTTTGAAAACAGGCCCGTAGACATTGGGTGGCATGGGGGTGGCAAATGCCACCCCTGGGCAACAGGATAGCAGCATTTTGCCACCTCTGAGAATTTTTTCGGAGTTTTTGTTGTTGCTTAATCTTTGTAGCTAAGGAGATATCTCCTGAAATTTTGGTTGAGCTCAACTTGATCTTTGTGGCATACTAGAGTGTGCAATCTTTTCCTATTCACACATTGCCCATTTCATTGTAATAACATAAAGTATCAAATAAGCTCTCAGATTTTGTACCACGTGATTCCTCCAGGACTATTTTGCTATCCCTGAAACACAAGCCTGACTACGGGCTTGTTTGACAAAAATGCAAGTTGTTGGATAACCCTCTAGACTCATATTGAGAATTAGACTCAGATCCAGAGATTTTGAATTGAAAATGCAGTTGTCTGTTTTCCATAGACGTTTTACGGTTAAGTTTCTCAAATCTAAACACCTCTTATCTACAGAATAAGAGAGGTTTCCAGGATAACGGGATTGTCTCCAAAGCACATTTATGCCATTGTAATGTAGGCCAAGAAGAAGCATTTTTCAAGAAATTTCAAAAATGAGCATATTTTACAGGCGATTTACGTTAAGGCTATTAAAATTTGAAAGCTGCTAAGCAATACATTGAAAGAGGTTTCTTGGAGACCGGGATTTGTATCCCACAAAGAGTGGATCTGCAACAGCAACCTGGAAATCAGGATCGCGTGGAAATTTAGGATGCTTTCGATGGACTTGGATGCTTTCGATTGTATGCGGCACAAAATTCGCCTCAGTGCCAGTACTTACACCTTTTTAACTTCTCTACGATTGCAGTCCTATGTATGTATAATTGTTTTAATTCGATTTTTACACATTGATTTTCTAGCTGTTGCAAAGAGACCCCCGTAATTTGTTACGGGAAATACCACCTGGTTTTAGATCACAGATAATTAGTATCGTGTAGAGTAGAATAAGTAAGTGAGTGTTGTGATCGTGAAAGAGAGATACGTGATCAACAGAGAAATTCCGTGAGATATGTTATGTAATGTTTTCATAAAATCATAAAAGTCACAAATGAAATATAAGTTGTCTCAATCTGGCCCATAATTACAACACTAGCTAACAATATACATAAACACACGTTTATAGTTTACTAATCAAAATCGAATAGTTTTATGCATAATACATAAAACTAAAATTCTCTAAATTAAAATTACAAAATCGAACAGGCGTTATATTTTGAGTGTATTTTACATATGCAGGCACTGGCAAGCACTCCATCTGCAAGAAAGTCCATCCCAATTTTAATTAGTCTCTCAAAATTTTTCAAATTTTCTGCTGATTTCAACTCATTTGGTAGTTTATTCCAAATCTGTGGTCCAATTGACATCAAACTCTTAGACCCGAAAGTGGTTTGATTTGGCCTTATCTGGGCTACATCATTTGGATTACATAAAGAATTGCATGAGGTCCGTAATTTGAAAACTTCCTGCATAAGTGGTGGGTTTAATTTGTTAACGGTCCTGAAAATTTCTATGCAAAGGGCTCTTTGGCGAGGAATAAGCATTGTGCATCTATCTGACTTGGAAAGCAGATCATTATACGTACTGGTGTGATCGTTATAGAGAAATCTTAGAGCACGTTCATGCAACTTTTCAATCTTCTGAAGAGAATTAGAAAATGAAAAATGCCACACCAGAGGACAGTACTCGAAATTTGAAACAATAAAGCTTTGAACAAGAACTTTTTTCTTCTTAAAGCCAATGAACGATTTTAATCTTTGTAAAACATTTAGCTGTGTTGCAGCTTTTTGCAAATATTAGAAATATGAGGAACAATAATAAGTTTATAATCAACGGTGACACCTAAAAGCTTCACGGTTTCCTCAGTGTTGACTATTTTACCACCAATGTTAATTTTCCCTCCGCTAGTACTTGTTTGATTTTTTCTAAGCAGTATGGCATGGAACTTTTCAGGGTTGGCAATCATCTCGTTTTGCTTTAAACAGGATTTAACAGGCAACTCCTGTTTCTTTTCCAGAGTATCCACAAGATCGGGCACAGCTTTAGAGAAGTAGGGTATTGTCATCTGCATAATTATAGAGCGTTGCCTGTTCTATGAAAGAAAAATCACATATATAAAAAATAAAAAGGATTGCCCCCAGTACAGAACTTTGAGGCACTTTCGTAGAGATGTGTTTTGCAAAGAGTCTGGAATTCAACTGTTTTGCGAAGCAGTATGGTGGCATAGGTTGTCTTGAGGGGGGAGGGGGTCAAGTGAAGTTTTTAAATTTCAAACTAACAAAAAATTAAAAGCTTTAAACCTTCTGAAATTGCAGAAAACGCTTATATTTCTATTCATCTTTTCCAAGAGTTGCTGAACTTTTATTAGAGCTGTCAGATTTTTTTTCGACAGAGAAAGACTCTGTAAAATATGACTGGGGATCAAGTATGACAGCCAGTGATGAAGTGTGTTAATAGTACACCAGTCCCTAAACAGGGGCATCGCTATGGGGGTGCGTGACGTACGACACCCCCCTGGCCTCAGAAGCTGTCGGAAAATTTCTAAATAATCGGCTTTTGTCGGCAAATGTAGGATTGTCGGTGGTGTTAATGAATCATCAATATTTATGCCTATTTTACTGACAGTGTCACAACTTCGATAATTATTGGTATTTCACAAAATAGAATATACAGTACATTCATTCTCATAACAAAACTTTGTCAACAGGCTGCTCTGAAGTGATGGCTCTAAGTGATATCCTCTAATGTCGTAGAAGTATTTAATTTTACTCCATCATCTATCTGGAACTCCCTACCTAGTGCAGTAAGTCGTCTAGGACTTTTGGGTCATTCCATAGAGAATTGAAGGCCATGCTTGCGTAGAACAATTAGAAAAACTTTCTTCTTTTTGCTTTTACTATTTACATTATTTTATTGTGTAAAATTTAATTTAGCTGTATATATAACTATATATATATATATATATATATTGGAATTCTGTCATATGATATTCACATTTGCTTTTTTGCGATTTACAAAGCTATCACGTTTTTATGTTTTTCTATCGATTAGTATGTTTTGTTGGAATGCTGAATTTTATCGCTGTGATATTGACTAAAGATCTGCAACAAAGCAGACTTTAGATCTCAGGGGCCATCATGGATAAATGCTTAAAAGTGAAATGAATGAAAATCCAGTTAGTAACATCTCTTTTTTGCTGGTAAATTGGAAACAGCTGCTACTCTTATAAGTTAAAAATGACAACATTGACGGAGTTAGCGTGGTGTGTAGGGGATGCCACACCCCCTCCAATGTTTTCACTCCATTGGGTAAATTTGCAATATTTTCTTACCATTCGGTAGTTTCTACAATTTTTTCGTAGCATTCAGCAAATTCTGCAACAGTTTTAAACCAGGTGTAAACTTTTTGGTTTGACATTCAGTGCGCAGTTGGAAAAGTCAAGATTAGCGAGTTCAGTTATTGTTATCAATTTGGCTCTCAAGTCCAACAAGAGCTTCAACGTCATCAACATTTGAAATGTAATGATAGGTATTACCTTGTAGTGTTTTGACCACTTGAGTAGTGCCCCCATTAACAAGAGAAACAATGTTTGGCCTATTTGCCAAAAGGGCGTTTTCTAACCTTCTAGAGGGCGTGAACTCAAAAAATTTTTTGCTCGCTCCGCTCACGTGTTCAATACCTGCTTTCTTTCACGTAGATGTTTCCCTTAGCTTTTAGCTTATAGCATTTATAGTTTTACACACATTTAGAGGAGGTAGCTTCTATACACAGCTTAGGCGCTTCCATCTTGTACTGCTGCATTACATGCTGTAGGCAGCATCTGCTAGAAATAGCCAGGCCGCTGATGTCCATATTACTCGGTAATTTCAAAATTTCAACTGCCTACACCCCCTCCCTCCCCCTATAGTCGTCTCGTAAATCCGTGCCTGAATGAATTCCCTTCTCTATCACGAGGAATGATTCCTGTGTTAGAATATTGAAACTTAGAAAAGGGCATTTGCGGTCAATAATGAACGAAGAACGACTTGATAATTGATATAATTAATTTTCAAAGATCAAGGAAGGTATTCAAAGCATTTGAATCTTACTGCTTCTCTGAGACTACTTCTAATGCGTTAATTTCTTTTACCTTACAACGAGTCATATAGTGGAGTTGGGTTGACATATCCACACCAGTTTTTCAGACAACTGACCTACGTTTTTGAACCTGCTTGACATCTATCATAATGGATAAGAAATTAGCGTTTCCCACATTTTCCGAAGCTCTAAATGGTGAGTCTACAAAAAAGTTTTTGGGGCTTTCACCCCAGGACCTTTACATTACTCTCCTTTATCTTCTTCCTAACACCCCCTCCCCAGCAAATCACGGAATGTTACTGGATGCTGGGCTCGGTGATGAAGTATTCAGCTATGTCCACTCGCTAGAGCCCCTTCAATTCACTGCTTGAGAATTGCTTTATGGGCTACCACCCCCTTTTAAGAGAATTGCTGAGTGACAACACCCGTGGTAAATTACCACGCCCTTCTGTCGGGAATTTTGTCTTGGAAGCCCCCTGGCCGAACTGGCTAGGGACGCCCATGTTCGTAAATGTACAAAAGCTAGGGAGTCCGGGGCATGCTCCCCAATTAGATCATCTGGAATCCAGGAAATACGTACATTTATGCTTGTTCTTAGAAAAATTAGATCAATGCTCGACTACAATTCTTCATAGGAAATGAGATGACGTTTTCATTAACCAATTTTTTTTGGTTGGGTAGAGCTACTTAACAGTGTATAATTCCTTCTCTATTGTTACAGCCTTTTCTTGCCTGTTTAAATCTCTACTAGCTGCACTACATAGTCTAACCAAAGAAGTTCAAAAGTGTGCAAGAAGAAGTTTTATAGTAACTCACATTCTATTAGCTAGTTCAGAGTAAGTTGATAGGCTGTAACTTTTTCAATCCTTTTGGATTTGATTATAGGAGGGCTGTCGCTAAGAGATACCCTCTAGAGCAGTGGTCGAGAACCTATGGATCGCAAGCCAGATGTAGCTCTTTTCAGGACTGCATCTGGCTCTTTGGCTTGTAGGCAAATCTTAGCAGATATTTTTCCAAAGCATTGCGAAATAGCGAATACCTCCATGAAACAGTGTACAAAATCATATCTCATTCATGTTCAGCCATTAGTTCAATTGATTCATCATCCCTCTCAACGAGGTAAATCAAACATAACAAAACGAAGTTAATCAAATATAGTAATCAAAACAAGGATTACTAAAAGGCCCATAGTTCCTATGCAATATCATTTTGTTCTTATATATAATGATATCATACTGTTCAAATGAGAAGTTTCTTGATCAGTTCTTTTTACATGGCCTTTTCCTTTTCTCAGTCCTTCTTCTCTTCTTAGCTGTAGTTTTTTGCTCTGGTTGGTAGAATGTGATTTGTGGCTCAATGTCATCTGGACTAGGTAGAGGAGAGATCTATACAGATTGTTTTCCTCTTATGGAGGTTGGTCACCTTCTTCATTTACTGTGCTGTTGTTAGCATGGTATGATGGTGTGTCACGGCTGTGGTGAAGTGATTGATTTTCGTGCTTTCTCCTAGTGTATGGGAATTCAATTGTTGCATCAGAGTCAAGTATTTGTATGTTGGGTGGCTTGGTATGCTGCAAATTGACTTTGGCTGGCTCATGATACAGCTTGATTTGCGAAGCATGTCGGAATGTAGGTTGTCTTGAGAGTCGCGTGTCACAGGAAATGAATTTTCATCGGGCCCCTTTTACTTCTATTACAGTATAAGGGTTTTGGTCTATACAGTGACTGAAATTTCTTTCTAGTGTTCAAACGCATAACCAGAACATCGTCTCCTTTGATATTATTTGGGTGCTTTCTCCAGTGAGAGGCATTTTGTTTGGCATTGGAATTGGTTTTCCGCTCCTTATCTTGTGCTTTAGCTTCTTCAATTTGGTCATAAGTAGGTGGGATCTTTCTAGGAAGTGTGGAGTGGTAGCCGCCTCAAAATACCACATCACCTGGGGTGAGTCCTGTCGCTGGGAGTAGTGTGGATCGATAGTCTGTAAGCAGATCATCTATGGCTTCCTGTACAGGTTTATTGGCATCAAGAACGAGTTTAATTTCTTTACTCCATGGCTTCATAAAGCATTCAGTTTCATTGCCTTGGGAGTGGTAAGGATAGGAATGCTTCATGAATATTCCTCTAGCAGCAGAGAAATCATTGAAATCTTGGCTGCTGAAGGGGGACCATTGTCAGCCTTGGGTTTATGAGGGTTTCCAAAATGGTCGTAAATTTTTGCAAGTGCTGGATGGATGTGCAGAGCCCCTGTTGAACGAGCTACTTTTGCATCAGGAAATCTGGAGAGGTTGCATCAACTGACGAGGATGTGAGATTTATCCGGTAAGGGTCCAAAGATGTCTAGTGAGACTGATTCCCAAAGATGGTGTGGTGTTGGTGCACTGGATAGTGTACTTTAGTAGGGCTTCTTGTATGTATCTGGCATTCATAACAAGTTTGAAGGTGATATTGGACTGTATTGTCGAGGCTAGGAAGCCAGAAATGAGCCCTGATTTGTCCTTTAACTGCATCTTGTCCTGCATTTGAGTCATTGTGAGCTTTTGAGGTAACCTCATCATAGAGAGACTGCAGGAGTAGAATTCTCTCACCTCTATATATAAAGTTATCTGCTCCTATAGAGAGTTCACTGAAGATTTTTTGGAACCCCCTTAATGTTGGGTTCCACATTATATTGTGGGAGACCAAGTGCCATGAAATGACGGAGACGCTAAATGCGCCTATCATCAAGTTGGGCTTGATTTATGCGCTGAAGAGAGATAGTGGATTGGATTGGTTAATTAAGAAGAGAAGCTTTTGGTGTTCTTTCTCTTTGTTATGGATGTACTGAGGCAGGCTTTCAATAGTGATAGCATGAGGGCTGGTGTAATCAGTAGGAAAGTGATGTTATTCTTTGTGAGTTCTCTGAGGTTTGCTGCAGCAGCTTAAAAGTCTGAAATAAATTGCCCATTGGAGCAAATCATGCACAAAAGGACTTAACTTCATCCTTATGTTGTGGCCTGTCTGCAAGCTGCACTGCTAGAACATGTTTTGGATCTGGTTTGATATCCTTTTTTGTGACTTCGAATCCACAGAATGGGACTTATAATGGGGCTAGGACACATTTGTTTGGGCTGACTGTTAATCCAGCGGTTTGTAGGGCAGCGAGGACATGGTCCAATGCGGAGTTATGAATGGAAGGCCAGTGATTGATATCTTATAACGCAATAATGAGAGGATTTTAAGTTGAAAATTTTTTTGATATCGCTTACCTATATGAAAATATATAGATAATATAGAAAATGTTGAAACAGCTTACCTCTACTTTACCTAGAGGTTCCGCTTATGTAGCGAAAGAGCAAGCCATTTCAAAGCATTAGCGGGATCTTAGATATCCCGCTAATGCTTTTAATTTCCATCCAAATGGAACCTCTCATCAAAAGGGTTCTCTCATCCAAAAGTGTCCAGGCCCCTGCATTAGTGCATTAGGCATTCACTTGCACCTAGTGCAGTGCGTAATCTAGCATGATATTCCAATACCACTGTTTCTACAAATTTCAGGGTACATCCCATGCAGATCCTATACCAAAAGATTTTCTTACAATTCTGCTATTACATAATACAGAGCCAAATACATTCAGTGGCAATGGTCTCGTCAAACATTTATGCGTAAAAAGGTGAAACGCAGAGGACAAATAATCTGAAGACTCTGAGGAAAGACGGATAGGGGGTCTGGAGGCAAAGTCTCTAAAAACGTTTGTTGACCACGCCCTTCAGAGTGTTGGAGAGTGTAGAAAAAGACCTTTTCACCGTATTCACCTAGTTCAAAATTCCCAGAAAATGGTCTTCATTAGGTTTTTTTGGATAAGGAACTTATCCTAGGTTTCTTGTGAACAGGAAACTTATTAAAGTTTCCCATTTCTCCCTACTAACTTTTCTTTCCAAGACCGCTAATTGAATTTCCAAGACCACTGTTAGTGGTCAAGACTGTTGTAATTTTAGGCATTGACCTAGTGTGTCCCCTTGAGTTTTCACCATGGTTTACTTTGAGGAAAATTATCAACTTTAGGGTTCAAGATAGCTAGGGAAGCTCCACTTATGGATTATTTGAGCTGGGATTAACTAGATCAAATAACATGAAAATTGTATCCTCGATAAGCCAAGGTTAGTGTCACAATTGCACGGCAGTTAAACAAATATGACAAAACCCGTGTACAAGAGTCTATATTTATTAAGAAACTGCATCCTTACATTGCATATTTAAATTTCAAGACATTCTGTATGAAGACATGCTGGTGGTGGCTACCTTTCAAGCTATGCTGAATATTATGCTAAAGTCAAACGCAGTGTTCCTATTTCTTCATTTCTTTCTGCATTCCCTGAAGTTCTTGGCACTTTTTCAGCTGCTTTAGCAAGCTTGATGAATTTGCACACATATTGGTGCTACGATAAGTAGTAATAGAGTTCATATTCTACTGCACAATTGCATACCTGAGAGCGCTGTATCTCATAGAAGAAGTCATTTATAAATATGTTAAATAGGAAGGGTCCTAGAACAGACCCCTATGGAACACCTGATTTAATTTCCTGCCATGCACTAAAGAAAATACTTATTTCACCCTTGTTCTTTTTCTAACAAGGTAACTATGCATAAGTTTTAGACTGTCTATACTGAATCCATAAGCCTCCATCTTAGCTAAAAGCAGGTCATGGGGTAGACAGTCATGTGCTTTTGATAGATCCATCAACACCATACCAAAAACACCTGCTTGGTCGATATGTATTCAATTAAGACAGCTACAAAAAGTGCCTCGACAGACAGAAGAAAGCCACAAAGTCGGGATCTGGAGCATCAAAAGTGCCAAAATGCAAGTATTTCGATCAACTGCATTTCCTGTGTAACACAACCGTTAACAAACAAACTGAGAGTAACATCACTGTCACTGCAGTCTCAAGAAGCTATGAAGGAACTAAAATTATGCTGAGTAAGCGAATGCTGTAAGATGCAAATGATTCAATTTAAAATAGTTTGAGCTTCCACGTGCAGGGCATTGCATTACTACGTGCTTTCCATCTATAGCTCCTAACGCGTGGGGAAAATTCCATGCTTCCTCAAATGTTTTGGAAACCTTTTTCCAATCTTCGTTCGTGCTTGGTGGTGAAAGATAACCTTTTTTCCTTCAATGTGTCCCATATTGCTGCACATGTTTTATGAAAAGTCCGACTAACAACAGAGGGACTTATACGGTAACTGGCATATATGCTGCTTTGCGAATCATCAGAAGAAAGGAACTGCAAAGTCAAGCTCAATCTTTCACAGGAGCTCACAGGTTAACGCATTTTCGTTTCTTCCTTTTTTAAAATAGACCATTTTTTATAATGGAATGAGGATAGTAGACACTCCTATGTTTTTGGTGTCAATCGAGACAGCTTGAAGAAGTAGCAATGATCAAACAGTCGCAGATTCCTAAGTACCAGATGAAACTGGCCTTTTCTTTGCGCTCTTTGAGGATTTTCCTTATCCAAATTGACTTTTTGTATATAAGTTGCCGGCTCTCGATTCTTGCTTTTACTGACAGCAATATAATTAACTTTTCAACTGGAGACATGTATCCCTAGCGGCTATTTTTATTGAAGTGTGTAATTACGCGCCAATTTTGCTCTTGCCTCTCCTATTTCCCTTTAAAATTGTCGCACGAAAACTTTCTGTAGTGCAGAGTATAGCATGTATTCGCTCGAAGTTTCCTACCATGTGAGATGTTTTTCGCGCGAAAGCTTTGGCCTAGTGGAAAGAAGGCTTTAGATTGAGATGAAATGTCTATCTCAATGAATTGGCTACCGCATTGTTTACATCGTCAGAAGGTCAAATGAATTCATCATATGTTATGGATTAGGCCGCTATCGCATTACAGGTATTTGTAAGAAACATGTTTATAGCAAACATAAAGCTGAAAATAGGTAGAAATTAAGAAACACTCAAGAAAAATGCAGGCTGCGCCTAACAGAGTAACGTGACAAGCCTGTTTAACATGAGAGCTTGTGACTAAACTATATAGAAAATAGCAGCAGCATCCATTACGTGCCTCATAATGCCTGAATATACTATTTCTTGCATCACAGTTACCCAATCTGTGCAGCAATTGTTACTAGAAGTCGTAAGGGTTTAGCACACAGTTAAGAAACGGTAAACGCTGAATCTGAAGAAATATTAGGATTCTTAATGTTACTTTAAGAAACACTAAAGCTGATAGTAGAAAATGTGCTTCTTGAAAAAGTACGACGTGTATTCTCTCCTTTGATAATCTTCAGGCTTTCTATTAAAATTCATAACAGTCTGCTTGCGCGCCAATGGCGCATAGGGCAGCGCCTATCTCCGTTTACACAGCCCTAGGCTACGCGTCTGCGAATACAGTGAAAGATACAGCGGGGGCTGGTCTACTGGTAGCTCCGGGAGTTGAACTTTCACACTCCATTTTCAAATGTCGAGCGCTAGACGAGAAGGCAGTGAGTACCACTTTTAAAGTCTTTGGTATGACTCGGACAGGGTTCGAACCCACGACCTACCGGTTGTGAGACAGACGCTCTACCACTGGGCCATCACTCTGGTGTTTTCTAATTTTGTTTTCTAATAAAAGGTGTCGATTATTTCGGGTGAAACTATAAAACAGTATGTAATTCTTCCCATTGGCTTTGCTTGAGTTAGGTGAGTAAGAAGTTGCTAGGGGAAAATCTTCCAATCTTGCACGGCAACCTCTATCGTCTCACGCTATCTTGAAGAAAGGGTTGTCATGACCGATATTTGTATGCAGCAAAGCTGTGAATTATCAATAAAATCCCAGTTTCTAGCCCATTCTTTGCTAAATCAAAAATTTTCATCAGTCATGACTACCCCTTTTTTCATAATTTTGTGAGAAGAAAGAGAAATGCATAAAAGCTGTTGTTGAACTTTGAGGACGTAGAAGACCTTATGTGCATAATTATTAATGGCTGCAGTCACGCTAAGCTTCTCAGCTGACTAAACTTGATACTGGCTTACTAACTGCTGTCCTAAAACTTTCTGGAATTTGGATGCATTACAAGAAATGTGCAAGGCAATCATTCTAACCCCTTGGGATTCTTGGTCTCCAAACAAATCACTCTTGTCTAAGGATTATTCATGTAAGATCATTCTAACCATAAAAGCCAAATTGATGTGTTTTGCACGAAAGTTTTTCTTCAGCTCAGTTCCTACAGTCAGGCAAGGAAGCTAATTCCGCATCTTTGGCATTACTGTATTTGCCTATAATTTAACGCAAACACTGAAAGAAAAACAGATGCTAAAGAGGCTTTTACTTGTCAAACACGCCGATTAATAAATAGACACAGCATTGTTTGACTCCATCCAAAAGAGAGCTTAGGGTTGAATTAGACTTTCCTGGCCCTTTACCCGACTCGAATCAATTACAATCTATGCAGTCCGCACATTATATCAGTTTGCATATGTGCAATAGATTGATTCTAGGCGCAATTGCTTTCATAAGTAAGGCGGAGTGACCCTTTGGGCTGCAGAGGGGTCTTAGTCTATCTTTAAATGTATGGGATGCGTGCCTTATTTATATTCCCGGCTGAACGAAGCTTAAAATGGAAGCTTAGAGAAAAATAACTTTCAAAGTTTTGTAGAAAATAGGTACTATGAGGACTTTGTGTCTCCATTGCAATTTTAGTATTATAAAGAACTTAACTGAAAGTAACTGAATTCGAAGTAACGCCTCACAGCTTGATTAACCGTAACCGCTAACCGGATAATTCCTATTGTTTGCAATTGGTGCGACGACAGTTCGACGTCTAAATCAATTTGAATTTCTCTCATGTGCTTCAGTCGCGCTTTTGTAGATCTTAATTGCAATTGAGTCAAGTCGAGTAAAGCACGAGTAAAGCACGACGTCTAAATTAACTCTTAGCATTTCTGCAAAAATCTGGTATTTAGACACTCAGTTGGTAACCATGCCAACCAATTTGTTGTGTCTAGTATTGAGGCTTCATGCATTAATCGCTTTCAAATCTTTTGTCACACTAATCCCATTATTTTTGATTCTAGTTCACTTTCAAATCTTGTTCCAAATTCCTTTAATTGTCAATTAAATATTTTCACTGATTCGTTTTTGGATGGTACGAGTACGTAAGAAGACGCACCTATCAACTCTGCAATCTGTGAGTAAAGATGATGCGAGAAAGCACGTTCAAGCTTCTTACAGATGAAGAGTATGCAAAAGCATTCAAAACGCTCAAACTAAATTCAGATGAGAACAACACCATCAGACATGCAATCATACAACCCATCATAAACAATTATGCTGGAGAATCCATCGATATGATGAGCATTGGAGCAGGAGATGGATGGTTAGAGGATGAAATTATCAGAAATCCAAACTTGAACATCAACAGCATACTTGCAATTGAGCCAAATCATGAACATGCTGAGAAACTGAAAGAAAAAGCTGTCAAATGGGAAAGCACAAATTCCATTATCGACATCTCATGCTTTGATGAGACGTATGAAACATCAATGAGATTTGATGTAATACTCATGGTGCACTCAATTTATTACCAGAAGTTTCCGATAAAAGCGATCAGCAGAGCAAAATCATATCTCAGACGTGGAGGAGTGCTAATAATAGCGATAGTAGGAAAGAATGGTGGTCATCAACTGGCAGCACGTTTATACGAACAAATGGATAACGTAACAGCTTTTTGCCATGATCATTTGCTATCTAGTGGGTGGTTGGTGAACAGCCTCACCAATAACGCTATCAGATTCCATCTTCAAACCTTCAATTGCTCACACGATGTTACAGATTTCATCAAGAGAAAGAAAACGCCCAGCTGCAATGATACAATTACGTTTTTCCTGAACACCAAGTACGAATCACTCGACACTGACTTACAGGATGAAGTGTACGATATGGTTCAAGAGCGTGTAACTATCAGCAAAGATAAAAGGCATTTGTTCCCTGAAGATCATGACTTCATCTTTATTGAGAATGTTTAATATGAAATAAGCAATCTTATAGACTTTCACTTAAGCTTGTATAATTATCAAATTTTAAGTTCTCACGCTAAAAGCAGAGACAGCTCCTTCAATTTTGCTGTTTTGAGTTGTATATAATTAATATTGTGACATATTGACATGTATAAACATTTCATAATCATAGTTACTTGATAATTTTTTTTGAATGTTTATTTAACTACTGCTTCATTTCATGATATATTTGCTATTTTAAACTACTCAGCCAATTTTCCTTTTATTATTCCTAAAGTATTCAATGATAATGACATTTTATCTACAATGTATCTTCTTTTTTATTACTCCAGATTTTGATGTATTCTTTGCTGCTACAGCAATTGAAGACTGTCATGGAGTAAACGCTCTTGAAAACACGTTAATCACATTTTGAATCGCATTCATCCTTTCATGAATTAATGGATTTGATAATTACAGTCGACTTCGGTTTTAGTGACTCTGCTTATAAGCTCTTTTTTATAAGAATATCTCGTCTTTCACTGAGCATCAATATTCCCAATTTGCTTTGACTTTGAACCTTAGATTATTATTAATCACCAAATGTGCAATAAATGTGCAACTTTGTCTGAAAGTCAAGTTGCTGTTAATTTCTTAATTCATCCATTGATGAAAACAAGAGTTGAACAAAGACAAGTATTGTGTCAATGGTACTAAATTTAGATCAAAGGCAGTATTTCTACTCTCACTTAATTGTCCTTAGTTTTGTTTATAGACCAGAGGAGGCAGCTCTGACGAAAAATGTCTGGAAAGAGATTTGCAACAGTAGAAACCTACCATGATAGTTTTACATTATCTATCTATCGAATTTTATTTACTCCACTTACAGTCACAATTTGCTTACATTGAAACTTGTCATTAAAACATTCGATGTGCATGGGAGGCCAAGCATGTAAACGCTATTGCAATTAATTCATCGAAAGGTGAGATCGTTTGGTGGTGTCATGTGTACGAAATTCATAGAGTTGATGAAAAGTGCTGTGATTCTACCTAGAATGGGCTTTATCATTTTATCTTAACGAAAGTCTGTAAAGAATGTGTGTCGCAATTTTTCATTAATGTTACACAGTTAGGTTTTATCTAGATTTTTACTGTTTGTCATGCACTGTTTTATATATCAATTTTATAAACTTCCTTTTAGATGATTGCCTAGCTGAGTGTAGCTAACAAGCTTATTTCAGATATTACCTAATTATTCATCATTATATTATTAAGAAGGTAGCATGTTTTCTATGAAAAAACTGTTGTATTACTTTTCCATGGCGCCACCCTTGATTTTACAATCAGATTCAATGCAAGCAGCCACTATCAGTCTGTTCTCATTGAAGTTGCATGACATTACTGTTGTTCCAATAACTATTGAAATAGAAAGTTTGCGCTTGCATAATGGGAAAGCCCATTTGCCAATAAGGAACTGTTGCTGTGAACTCTCATGAATATGAATATCAAAGTTTAGTGCAACTTAGCTATTGGATAGTTTTTATCTAATACCCAGAGAGCAAAAAACATCCTCTTACAGCAAGTTTGATATTAATTGTCATGCTACATTGTCACATCATTCAAGTGCTGTAGAATTTTCCAGTTTCAACAGTACTCTTAAGTCCCGAATAAGTGTCCCTCTGCTTGTTTCTTTCAAAAAATTTCCAACCTCCGGCTTTTATCGGTGATTTTAATCGGAGCTTTTTGTATTTATACTGGTTGTTGTACATTCAGCCCAAACTTCCGATCCCCCCCCCCCCCTTATTCCAAATCTCCCCCGTTTATTCCAATTCCTCCCAGCTTATTCCATTTTAAGACATTTTTCAACCCCTCCTGCGTATTAAAA
The DNA here is from genome assembly GCA_900291935.2 of Cassiopea xamachana. Lineage (NCBI taxonomy): Eukaryota > Metazoa > Cnidaria > Scyphozoa > Rhizostomeae > Cassiopeidae > Cassiopea > Cassiopea xamachana. The sequence goes on along the minus strand of OLMO02000262.1, from coordinate 4,764,712 downwards.
CTATCCCCGTTTATTTGGGACGTTAGAGTAGTAGCTCCAAGTCCGGACATAACTGCTTTCTACTCCTTTTGAGTTAGCTATCAGCATGACTTTGTTTTGTCATCCTGTTATCATAGTTGAGACTAGATCTCTTTTCTTCAGTTAAGATTTGCACAATAGTTTATTTTTGCAATCATATACGGCTCTTTGAATATGCACTTTGATCAGTCATTGCGGTAAATTCCTTTTCATATTTCTATCAAGAATTGAGAAGGCTCGCAAAGTAAGATTGAAGACAGAAGTAGCATGATCACATACTCTTGTAGTGACTACACTGGAAAGTCTTCTTAACACATTTGCACCCAAGCCACCCTCTGTGGCTAACCTAAAGGGTTTTCTAGGAGCAACTCCAAACATGTCTCCTGTTGGGTAGCGGATAAGACTGAGAACATGCATTCGATTCTTTCCTAGGCATTCTATGATTGAACAGCAATATATGTGAATAGATATGAGCACTGTTTTGATGTTGACTTTGACCTTTATTATCTAACTGACGAAGATTGCTACAATGACTTTACATGCATGACGGTTGAGGTAATTTTTGACCCAACATTCACATATTACCTACAGAAGCAAATTCCGAAGTAATTGCTTGTGGCATGCCCTCGCAATAGCAATGTGGCTACTACAATTGACCATTATGTATAATCTACAATCAGCTTGGTAAATATGATTACCCGTGACACAATAAGAGGATTGGGTTACTACCATAGAGATAATAGGACTAGAGAGCTCGCTATGTCACGTGATCGGGGTCCATTATGTAAAGTCAAAATGGTAGCGTAGTCAGGCAAAAAGACCACACGGAAACTACGTTCGCATTGCAGAAATATAACAGACGTTTGAAATATGATTAATGGGAATACATACTGGAAATAGATAATTATTTCTGTAATATTAACCTCTTACGCTGCGTACAATTATATACATAGATAGCCGAAAACACCAGGAACAGCTGAAATCCATATTTTTGTCTCATTGCACCAGTTAGTGCCTAACTCATATAAGGTTGAAAAGATCAAGGTAGAGGGGGAATAAGTTGATAAAGCTTTATTTTTCGGTTATAGTAAGGATTACTGAGTGATTATTTGATGACAAAGGCATGTACATGCAAGGCCAATGCAAGGATTTTGGTGAGTTGTTTTCTGTTGTAACAACCCTCCCTTAAGGAAAACCTGGAATTTTCTTGCATATTCAGAACGCATAGAAGGAGGGCTATGATATGGTATATGATTTCTATATATTTAGAGAGTATCAAATTCCTCATATCTGCCTGGATCAAGTTAGCAAGGAAAGCTTTTGAGGATATGGCAATTTTTAATGGCTATCCAGTGATATGCAAATAGGAGGGTATGATGCCCCCAAAATGTAAGAAATGTACCTAGGCACATGTCTGTGGCAATGTACTACAAAACTTTATGATATTCAGAGAAAGGATACCCTAACTTTAGGATACAAGTTCAAGACATCATGCTAGAAGGCCACTTCACAAAATGAAAGTGGCTGCCCAAACTTTTTGTTTCTCATTAGCCACAGCAATCAATTGTCTTGAGTGCTGAAGTAACAGTTCAGGGAAAGTAAGCCAATAACTGAACTTATCATGATCTTCAACAATTTATCCAATGTATTCTATTACAATAGCAAATTTTGGAAAGCCATGAAAGCACTTTTGACACCATAGAATCTTTCCAACAAAAGATTTGTTAATAACTATACATAATATAAATACATAATATAAATAAAAAATCATTATATATAAATATATAATATATGTATATATATATATATATATATATATATATATATATATATATATATATATATATATATATATATATATATAATTTATAAATACTGTTGGAAAGACAATTATTGATGGTCTCAGAAAAGCATTTTCTATTGGCTTTGGTGCATCAGAACATTCCATTTTTGCTATCACACAAAGTTTATTGTCCAGAAGTAAGTCTGCTTTTGAGAATGCTTTTACATACACATTTCTTGAAGGTCTCTGGAAATGGCTTACAGAAAGATTCAAAGAGATAATAGTTAGAATACAACTCCCAATCCTTGGCAGCTTAAGTGTATTTTTAGAGCATTGTCCCAGAATAAGAGCATAGAGGTATTAAAACAATGCAAACTGCATTATAGAGAATATCCATTCTCTTCAGA
>OLMO02000262.1:4724508-4738133 GCA_900291935.2 Cassiopea xamachana | reverse complement strand
TTTTCTGTCTAGTAGTGTAGTATTAAATATTTAACAAGAGGGCTCAAAACAGAATTTTCAATTTTTTACAGTCATCGAAGCAAAACACTGAAACAAAATGAACTTGAAAATCACGAGCAACTTAGAAATATTACAGAATATTTCAGAAACTTTAGCTTCATAAGGGTCTGTTCCCCCTGAAGCTCAAATAAATTAAACAAGGGAGCTTTCCCCCTGAGCCCCTAGGACCGTAAATCTGCTTCTATCTAATCTTTCATCAGGAACTCACTCAAAATTTTGTCTAGATCCGCCCCTGTATAAGTAACACAAACGTAGTAATTTCGTGAAGCTAGGCACATCATAGGAAACCCCGTTATAATGACTGTGCATAGTGCAGCATTCCATTTTCCATTGAATTTTATATTCCATTGAATTGCTCTAAGTGTACAAAAATGCTGATGCATCCTAAATCAGTATTTCTACATTATTTAAGTGCACGCCTTGTTGAGAACTGGGATTACGACAGAAGAGGAGAACTAGAACTATGTGAATCATGAGTTAGATTTCGTTGGTTCAATGGCAGGGACGCGAGTCACCTAGCCGAGCCATTTGTACAGCAAAGTTGGAATGAAGATAAAAGTTAATAGCTAACAAAATGTCTACTCTCTCCACTACGATTCTAAAGACCGCTCGTGCATCAAGGAATCCTGACCAAGTATAAAGTTGCCCACCGAAGGAGTGCATCCAAGAATTCTACGATGATTATGATTATGATGTTCCAAACGTCATTTCATCTCTCTTCATCTCTCTCCCTATCTGTCATCTTCTCTTTTTTTCCCTAAATTTCACAGTTCATTCTGCGTAAAGGCTTAGTTCCATCACTCTCCTATCAAATACAGTATTTGCAAAAGCCAATCTCAAAAATGCGTTTTCCAGCTATATGAGAACCCTTAAGTTGAAAATTTTTCCATAGTGGACTATAGATACGAGAGAACGTCTAGCATACTTTTGTGAGTTCTGCTTAAAAGATTAGCAATATGGCTCTCTTATGAAATACTTTTTTAGTTAATAATGACGTGGAATGGCCTTAGGGCCTATAACACTGCCCCACCAATTGAAAAACTCAGGACCTTTTCACCAGCAGCCGGGCCAGGCTATCCCGCCTAGGCGAGATCTCAGCTGCATAGAGATTAATACTGAAAAAGCTACTTGTCTTCACATGTAAAGCAGGCTAGCCCACTTGATCGAGATCACACCTGAAACTGCCGAGATCTCAGCTATCCAAGACGTAAATTTTCCATGTGAAACTCCTCAAGTGAGCTAGCCCGGTAAACCGAAGTAATATTGTAAGCACTACGCATGTGCTGTACACCACGAGTTTGTAAACAATGGCCTCTATGTATACATAGACATTCCAATCAAAATTTCCATGTGAAGGTGGGATTTAAAACACCCCAGCTGAATGACCTAGCCGGTTTACCGGGCTAACCCGCTGCTCGTGAAAAGACCCTTAGAAAAGGGAGAGAGGTTAGGTGGACAGAGAGATAAGATTTGAAGAATGAAAAGTTTGCTGATGTTAAATTTGAAGGATGATAAGTTGTATGTCTCAGGGAAAGCAGGGTAAAAGGCAATGTGTTCCATAGTGTAATGCCACTCTTTACGCAGTCTCACTTCCATATTTAAGCTTGCTCATTTGCATACTGCGTCACTCATATATTTTGCACCTACTCCCTTGCTTATTATTTTGCGTCATGCAATCATGTTTGCGTATTCATAGCTAGACAACGTTACGCTTGGGGAAGTTATATTGCCTACGCAACCCAAACTATTTACTCTTCATTTTATAATATTCTTGATTTCCTGAGAGTAATGTCCGTGAAAATAGCGGTAGAAAATGGAAAGATCTTCAACAAGACGATGATGGGAGAGAGACCGTAGGGAATTAGTGACGTTTGGATTGTTGATGAGACGGATAGCTTCAGACTGGACTCTGTCAAGAAAATGGAGAGAAGATTTAGGAGCACCACCCCAGACATGAGAGCGGTACTCCAGAGAAGGACAAATCTGGGATTTGTATATAGTTAGTAGTTGAGAAGGTGAGAAATAGCCCCGGTCTCTTGAAAGACAGCCAAGTTTCTGAGAGGCATGCTTTGCTATGGAACTGATATGGGGTTTCCAAGTGAAATTAGATGAAATGGAAAGACCAAATTGAGTGATTGAAGATGAAATATCCAGTTTATGGTCGTTCATGAAAACAGCGGGGAGAAATCTTGGTGATGTTTGCGTGATATGACAACCTGTTTTGTCTTTTCTTCATTGAACTTAACAAAGTTGACACTACCCCACTTCTCTACATTTGTCAAGTCATTGTTGAGAAGTGAGGCTGTAGTGTTACGATATGGTGAAATAGTAGAATAGGCAAGGTGTTGAAGGTTGGATAAAAAAGATGAAATTAAATAAGTGCCATCAGCAAAGGAAAAAATACTGGAAGATGTAGAGGAAAGAAGGTCATCTATGAAGAAGATGAACAGAACAGGCGAGATAAAAGAGCCCTGAGGTACACCCGAGTTGATAGAATGAGGATTAGAGAGGTAACCATCGACCCTCATTGCAATTGATCTATCAGATAGAAAGCTAAAAATCCATTTAATCAGGGTGTGGTGAAGGCCAAACATTAGCAGCTTAGCAAAAAGACCTTTGTGCCAGATGCGATCAAACGCCTTGGAAATATCAAGAGAGATCACTCTACTCTCACCGTAGGATTCTAGAGCAGAGGACCAAGCATGAAGAGCATAGGATAGAAGGTCACCGGTAGATCTGGCTTGCGGAAACCCATATTGGTGATCAGAAAGAAAGTTGTTTGTTTCAAGGAAAGCAAGCAGTTGTTTGGTGATAATGGTCTCCATAGCCTTAGAGATGAGAGAAGTGATTGTAATAGGGCGATAGTTTGAAGGGTCAGATTTGTCACCTTTTTTGGGGATAGGGAAAATGTGGGCGAGTTTGCAAGAGGAAGGGAAAATACCAAGATTGTAGGAAAGTCGGAAAAGCTTGTTGAGAACAGGGGCGAGTTCAGGGGCACAGGACTTTAGAACTATAGCAGGTATACCATCAGGTCCACTAGATTTGGAGGTGTTGAGCTGAAGAAGGACTTTCCTGACTTTGCGTGTAGAGAACTTAATATAGGACATTGTGATGGTGGATGTGGGGTAGAGAGTAGCTTGGAAATCTTGGTCATCAAGATTGGATTGGAAGCAAAGGTTTATGCGAAAAGGTTAGCTTTAGAGGAAGGAGTGCATGAAGATGAGCCAGAGTTGTTTTTTAGAGGTGGAAAGGAAGAATGGCAAAAGTTTTGTGAGACAACTTTGGCTAAGGACTAGAAGGAGCGAGATCCTGTTTGACACGAAGCAATTTTATTGTTGATGCGTTTGACAAACGAGGATTTGGCATGATTCATGGTTTTGGAGCATAGGCTACGAGCTTTACAAATAAAGCTCTTGAATGTGGAGTTTGGTGTAGTTTCCATTGTTTAAAGCGGTGGTTTTTATGTTTGACAGCTTTTGCACATTGTGAAGTGAACCGCTTTGGAGATGACTTTTTGCCAGGTTTATAGGAGGATGAAATAAAAAGATCCATACCAAGTTGAATTGCGTTAGTGATGGAGGTGGCAAAAGAGGAAGGATCGTTAGACAAGCCAGAATACCAGGGATAAGCAGTGACAAAGTTTCGAAGAGAGTCCCAGTCAGCTTTGCTATAGTGGAAAAATTTTTGAGAAGAGGAAGATCTATCCCAGTGGGAGACAATGTTATGCTGTAAAGTGATAAGGCAGTGGTCAAAGCTACCAAGAGGATAATCTAGAATAGGGTTAGAGTAAATTTCTGGGTTTGATGTAAGAAGCAGATCGAGAGTATTAGCTTTGTCCCCTGAGCAAACAGGGATACCTGTTGGTTGTATTGTGTTAGTTGAAGCATATTTTAATTAACTCTATTCTCTGTAAAGAAATCTTGCCTCAAGCATTTACTTAATATAAAGATATGTTGTATGTTACGTAGTGATCAGTAAAACGTATATATATAGCCGTGTAATTTGGTTGAAGGAGAGGAAGAGTAGAGAGAGAAAGAGTTGATGTTGTATGAAAGTACACTTTGCTCTTGCGAAAGGCATAATGTTACATGGGCTATCAATATACGTTTGAGACAACTATATCTGAGTTTGTTTTTCTGTGTGTTGATCTTGGATAGCGCAGAAATTGCCGTTCGAAACCTGCTTTGAAAGTAATAAGATTTACAATAGTCGAGAACAGTGGCGGCCCGTGAGATTTTTCGTTGAGGGGGAAAGTCTTTCAAAAACTGGGCGTGGTCAAAATATCTTTGGAAGTACGCCCAAAAAATAACACTTGATAGCTTTACCTCCAGAAAGTAAAATACACGTTTTTTCATATAAGAAACAAAGTATCTGGCTTCAGCCAGGAGATTTTTAAATATTTTGTGAAGTACAGCTGAAATTTTTTGCTGATTTCAAAGATTTCCAATGATAATAACGAACAAGATTAGCCAATTATGATACAAGAAAAATGATGTTTTGAAGCATTTAATGGATGCTAATTCCATTTTCATTGTAGTTTTATTAAAAATTTATTTGCAAAAACAGTTCTTTAAAGTTATTGTTTGAAACTCAGCCTGCCTGTTTCTTAATTTTTGCCTAATTTCAGCTTCATGTTTCTTGTGGACATGTTTCTCATAAAAGCTGAGTTTAATCAGAAAAATAATGATTTTAATTTTGCAAAGTAAGGCCTGATTCAAACGCCGAATTTTACTCGCGCCGAATTAAATCACCTATTATAGTCAACTATAATGCGATATTCGAGCTTTGATTCAAACGTTGCATTTATCATGCACCAAATTAAATTCATTCAATGCAATTTGCCTTGATTTCATGTCCATGTTTCATTTAAGCACCATTTGGAATCTTACAACATAATAAACGTATATCTCTTTGAGCTAGGCATATTTACAATCATGAATCGGAAACAAGTTGAAAGAACAGCATTGCACAGAAAATTGATCCGAAATAATAGACAGAGGATACAGACCCTACAAGCCCTCTTCTACATTGCCTGTTTGAGGAGAAATTTTCTGATGAAGTTGTGTTTCTTGATTGTTCTTACATTCAAGAAAAGGTGCAGAGTACCACCTCTTCGTTCATACCGCAGGCTTCTACGTACAGTTGGTTAGTGGGACATGATGTGGCAAAATTACACTGACATGAGATTCAAAAAAACATTTGGTTTCTAGAAAAATAGTTTCCTATATTTCTGGTAAAATAAGACATCTACTTGAAAGAGAAACGGTAGCTGAACAGCCAGTATCTCCAGAGGAAAGACTTGCCATCTGCCTCTACAGGTTAGGACGGGGTGACTATTTGTACACTATAGGAGAAATGTCAGATTTGGGGACGTCTACAAGTTATACAATTGTGTCAGAAGTTTGCCAAACCCTTGTTAATGCCTTTGGGAATGAGCCTTCAAAACACATGCCAGAATGCGAAGTCCAATTTGCAATAAGCATTCATCAATTTCAGGAGATGTGCCAATTTCCTTGTGCTTGGGCAGCACTTGATGGATGCCACATTCCTATTAAATGCCCTCCAAGTGGCCCAGTAGCATGCACAGCATGCACTTCTAATCACAGCCAACGGTCTCGAGACAATCGCAGTTCACTTAGAAACACATTTACATAATTTAATCATTTAATTCGACGCATGGAAGAAACGACGTTTGAATTGGTTCGTATATAATTCAAGTTATGCAACGCTGCTACTCGAAGATAACATTTGAGTCTACTAAAATTAAAAGTACAGAGCTTAATTGATTCATACGTCGCATTTTCCATGCAGATAATTGCTGTTATTTTATTCGGTGCATGTAAAATTCGACGTTTGAATCAGGTCTAAGGTACTTTACTGCTTAAATCTGCTTCAAGAATCACAATGTTATTTTCTCTTCTGCTATTTAGAGAAATAATCAATTCAGGCAGATAATTTTTTTTCAAACTATTTTTGTAATCGAAAGTGTTCATTCCATGGACAGCAAATAATATTAATTGTCTAGAACGATACATTTTTGCATCAAAAGTTCAAAGAGAATCTAGGAAATGTAAATATAGACTATCAAATATAATATGCTGGCTTGCAATTCTTTTAAAAGTGCATAGAGACTCTTGAGCTACTTAAAAAGAAATTTAGCTCTTCTACTCTTGAGCTAGGCAAACACATCAATCACATTTTGATTGAAGTCAATTGAATCTCTAACAAGGTTCTTTCTATTGAAAGCATAGCCAAAGCATTTAATCTATCCTCAGACCTTGTGTTTCTCAAGAAAGTTTTCAGAGTTGAGAAACACCTCTCTGCTTCATAGAATGTCATTGGAAGAGAAATAATTGGTTTCAGCAAAAGCACTGTTTCAGAGAAAGTTTCAGCTAAGTTGCTTTCAACAAGAAGTTGGAGTAGTGGAACTGCTCCACAGCAATGTCTAACTTCTAGTCTGCTATAAATCACAGAGAGCTCAGAATGAAGCTTCATTTCATCAAGAAAAGGAAACGATTCTGTAACATTTTCTACAGCCTTTTTGGAAGCATTGCTCAAAGTTTGTGAATGAACTACTTTTAAAAATAGTAGTTGCAACAAGATGTCCAGTAATTGCATACCTAGAACTACAATGTGATACTACAATATCAAACTTCCTCCAATATCATTGAAATTTCCTTATCAAAGTATACACACCTGGGCCTTTTTGCCAGAGGCTCCTCCTGTACAGCACAGGAGTCATTGTGAAAGATATCTGGGACTTTTTTCTCTGACATTTTTGATTGACACCAAAAAACTTCTAAAGCATGTACGAATGAAAGTTGAGCTGATTTGACACTTGCAGCTGGTCATACAGAACATCTGCATGTGACATCAATTGGTGGAAAAATCTCAGATAGAGTTTGAAGCTCCTGTACTCAAGCCAAATGAGGTGGCCACTTGCAGCACAATAGCTAGCTTTATCCTTTTTTCCAAGTATTTATTACCTTCCTAAAATACTCCTACCAGTCATCCTTATGCTCAAAAACAGTAGAAAAAAATAAAACTTTCAAAGTTTCACCTGGTCAGCACACATCTGGGAACTCTTATAGCAACACAATCATTAAGGCATGATGTTCTCTTTGTAGACTGAAAGAAGAAAACAAAAAATGCATTAAGGTGCGCAAAGAATACTTTTGCACTGTCAATTTGTGAAGTAGCCTGATGCAGAACAAGATTAAGTTGATGGGCATAGCAATTAACATAATGAGAACTGGGGTATGCTTCCTTTACAATGCTTTGAATATCTCTCTGCTACCCACTCTTTACTGCCTTAGTACTGAGGCACAATCATAACAATGTGTAACAAGTTTCTGCTTGTCACGAGCACCAGGAAAAATACTATTCAAACAGCTGATTCCATTAGCATGTATATTTTCAGCATTACCTTGTGGTAAGACATAGAATGGCCAGAACCCCTGAACAACCTTCCAGACACATTATACCTAAAACACAGCAATATTTGTTTTGCCAAAAATATGCCACCTTCATGCAATTCTCAACATGGCAACTACACCAGTCGTTGACACCAGACTGGGTCCAAGCCTTTTCTCATTAAGAATCTTCAAAAAGTAGGCAAGGAAAGCAATAAACTTTTCCAGAGTGACTACAGTCAACAAGTCAACTGTGCTTTGAGTACCAAGTTTTTGTGAAGCGACGTGAAAAAAATCCTGACTTCGTCAATAGTTGAGGTCTATCAGGGCCTAGATGCTTCCCCTCCAATTTTTCTTCCAGATTTAACTGGCTGAAATACGTCTTTGAAGACTTCTAACAGTATTCATAGCTAGAGAGTGAAGTAAGGATGGCAGAATATAACGTTGTCAAGTACACTACCGAAGACTGCAAATAGTTTGACTGATCCCTCGCAAAGCATTGCAACTCATGGTAGTTGTTGTTGTATAAGGAAGGGCAGATTTGAATTTGCCCCACTTTCGTGGATTTCAGCCAATTGGGTAGCGTTTCTGACAGCGTTTGGCTTTTGATATTTGCTAGTGCGCATGTTAAACAGCCGATTTGAAGGGCAAAATAAATTCTGCCCCGCAAATGAAATTATCTTAATTAGGCGTGATGAGCAGTTTTGATTGAAGCGAAGCGAGGCTCGACATCAAAACATGGTCTCGAATCCCTTATAATTAAGGAACTGGCCTATATTAAATCATTAAAACCCTTACGCATTTTACTTATTTACTTATTTATATGCATTACTTTGAAGAAACTTCATTTTTGCATTTTCTTTGGGGGTGGGTATTGGCATGAAGGGAAATAATTTTTAAACGGAAACGGAAACAAACCACCAGCGGTATGCCAAGAGCTGTTGATAGAACTATAATTCGGAGCAATATCTTTCCCTAAATAAATGATGAAATACCAGCTAGATATCGTACATACTCATTTTCTCGCCTTCATATTCGCCTTCTGGCCTATAGTGAACTGAACAAATGAATAAAACTAGGATCGGCTCTGTAGATCTTTGCGTCACGTATCTTCGCCTATTTTTCATTCTTTTTCCCTGATGAAATGTTGCAAAATCAAAATACTGAATATTTTCCCATCTCTGTGCATTCCACAATACACAATATTACAACTGGCCCCAGTAATTGGGAAACATATAGTGAATCACTGTTAATCACATGAGCTGATCCTAGGCCGGAAATCACTTATACACTAGAAAACTTCAAACAATGGGACCTCAAAATGTCCTTTTGATCTTGCCGGTTTTCCAATCCAGTCCAATCTCTACTATCCTTCGTGGTGAGATATGAATGAATTTGAAGTTCTTTCTTCAAAATCTACTTTTTCTGCATTTTATAAGCTCTCAAAGTTGACATTCCCTCAGAAGAAACGAATATTTTATTCGGAAAAAGGTACATAGTGACGTAATGTGTACCATTTTTCTCAGGCCATACTTCACACTAAACGCTATTTGTCGTTACTTGGGCTTTCGCGTTTTATCGTGCTAACGTTTCAAGGTTTCTTTGGTTTCGAGCAAACTTCAATATTCAAGCTTCCACGAAATTGTTCTATAGAAGGTTGTACCGGTGTTGCATTTCCAAATCTAGTAGCACTGTTCTGTTGATACATGACATCGACTCAACTGGATTCTTTGTTGCTTCTGACGAATTTGCAGTAGGAATGAAAACGGATCGAGAATAGTGATGACGTTAAACTGAGTACAGCCAAAAAGTCAATCACAAAATAATTCACCTCAATGCTTTTCGTAATTTGCTAATAACTTTGAAGTAGTAGGAATTATGAAAAAAATTAACTGCAAGTTCGTAATCAGGAGCTCCTATTACGTCTATTTGATTAATAACATTTTTTAGGTTGAGGGGAACTTTAAAATCCTAATCTGGCGACTGCACTTCTAAATGTAAAGTCATAAGTTTCATTTCAGCTCACAGTTAATAAGCGGGAGTTGGGTTGCAATTAAAATGCCCAGAAAGGCATTTTTACAAAAATACATAGTCGTGTTGGGAAGTCTATTCAGGAATGGAGAGTAGGCCTCTGGTATTTTTACAAATTTTTAACTGCACACAAAAGCAGCCAATTATTGCTTCACAGCGATATAGCCTAATGTATTAGAGCTTAGAATGGTTCAGAAAAGCTCTGTGTCCTAGTCATCTTGTCTGTAATTTTGGATGTAATTTAAAGCAATGAATGCTTTATACACGAAAGTAACTCTTCAACAACGAACAATTGATAATATCTACATACCTTCATAACAACAGAATACAGAAATCAAAACAAAAGCAGTAGGGCAAGTAATTTACTAATTTTACTGCTCTCCTCTAACTTCTCCACTAACAAATAGAGGTCTGTAGTACCAAAAGCCCATTTAAGTTTTGTGTTCAGTTGTAGTTTTTGATCAGCCAAAAAGATATGATTTTAATTTCTTTTTAAAGTACTTGAGAATTGAGGCCTCTCGTGTATCAATAGGCGTTTTAGAACAAAATATTTAAAGTCATTTCTAAATGCGTTGTGTTTAGTCTTGGGATTTGAAAGTCATGAATGTTCCTAGTTCCATATTTTGAGAGTGTTAATCGTAACTCAAATTTATCTCAAATACATTCAGGGTATAAGCTATTCATTATCTTTATATGTCATGACTACTGGATCATACGAAATAAGATCATTGACAGTCAACGCCCAGCCTTCCTAAAAATATTGCAAAAATTGGAAAAAATAGGGATGAAATAGATTTTTACAGAAGATATATAGTACAAGTTACAATGTAATTTTGCTTTAAGGCCCTCAGCTCTAGTGGTGGCTGGTGGTTCTGGACGTTGGTGGGGTAACAATAAAAACTACCGCTCCATGAGAATTCTTGAGATGGAATTGTTCATAACATTGTGAAACTGACGATAGCAACTGAAGTAGCATGGGGCTACTGACAAAGATTTCAAATTTGATTCCATCCACAGGATACGCAGAAAAATCAAAAAGTAGAACATGTGGTCACATTGCTTTAAATGCTTGAAATAAATTAATCAATATTACCCAAGCTCAAAACTGGCAATATAACACAACTTTGTGAATTAGAAGAGAAAAAGGCAAATGTACTAGTGCAAATAACATTTATTTTAAAGAAGGTGTCAACACTTATCCACAAAAAAGCTTTTGAAGTGTAAGGAGTAATTGACATGTCTTCCTTCACTTATGAAAACACTAATCATTGCTTCAGGCATAGTGTTTCTAATAAGTTTTGAACTATTATTGAAATAAAAAACAATCTTTTAGTCTCATCTGAAGGCTATTGCAGTGTAAACCAACACTTCTCACAGTTTTGTTCTGGAAATGCATAAGTGAGAAAAATCTAATGGAAAACTGAAGCAAGAAAGAACTCAACACCAATACCTAAACTCGTTGCATTCTTTAAATAATGCATAGCTGTAATTTTAACCTTCCATCTAGGATGGGGTAGGGCTCAACTACCCTATATAGCATGTGATATGGAAATTATTGCAGATTGCATATGATCCACTGTTGAGGAAATCAGACTACTATGAAAGTGAAAATAAATGAAATGATGTGAAATGATAACATCATATAATTGACTGAGGATACTTGATTTGTCTCCACCTGGGAATATGACTTTGATTACTATATCGGTATGAAGGATCATGCGTATCTTCTCCATTTATCGAAGGCATCAATGATAATCAGCAATGCAACCCTTGGTAAATAATTGGATTATTTGATAATCTGTAGTTCAGCAAATACGATATCCACCTAGAGAATATTTGAACAAACGAATCCAAGCAAAAGAAGGGCATTTTCACTTGAAGGCAATCAGGCATATATTTTTGCACATGAGAGCTATTCACCACTCCAGTTAGCAATTATCTCCTCTCGACACTCCAATGATATACCTCATTTGAGGAATCTGGCGTTCTGCTAATTGGAGACTAATATTAAGTTGATGTGCATAGCAATAGGTCTAAGTATGCAGATTGACGATACATAGTACTCCGCGTGCTTGACGATGAAAGTTAGTTTCAAAACAAGCAGTGTGATAATAGAAATATAAGCTTCTCTCACCATTATGTACAGCTATAAAGTACACTTAAGCTTCGCGCAAGCAAGTCAAGGCGCTACAATTAATACTTTGTATTGTGATCAGTGGCAATGCGGTTATTACTGGAGCTATCTTGATGGAGGGGCAGAAAATTTTCTTGCCCATCTTTCAACAGAATCAACCAATTGATCCCCCTCCAGAAGTCACATGAACAGAGTAGTACACATGCTTTACACGCTGTTCAGGAAAAGCAAAATTGATTTTGCTTGCCCTGTGCAGATTATGATTGAAATTGAATCAAATTTTTTCAAAACCTATATTTGACTTTCTTGACTTTTCGTGGTAAGTATTACTAGCGATATTTACACATTTAGTAAACATTAATAAATTACAATGAAAAGTGTCTGTCTGAAAACTTTTGGCTGCGCACTGCCCACAATGCCCAATAGGGACGTCACGATTGGATATCAGCTTGTGGGCGTGTAAACTGGCATTTTTTCGACAGGATAAGGGTGGCAGCTACAGTTGGTTGAAGGATATTGGGTATTGGGGCAATATGGAGTGAAGGCAGAATAGGAACGCAGCCCCCAGGCACTTTATTTAATATCACGCCCTTTTCTTTGGCTATAAATGTGACCAACGCCCTTTTTACACCAGACTTGTATTGGAAAGGCAAGAAAAAATAGCAGTTATTGAAAGCAAGGAGAAAATTTTTGTGGCTTGTTGGCAACAAAATTTTATCGAAAGAAAGCAAAAGATAGGAAAAGAATGTTTACGCCTGCAAGAAAAGGCCACCATTCAACTGTTTCAATCATAGCATATTTTAACTGTTCTAAAACCGTTAAATTGTATATGCACAGGTCTATTACTGGGCAAAATGGCTATCAATACAATAAGCATTAGGTATGGTGTATTCTGAAGCTGAATCTATTCCGTTAATACTGGCGAATGTATGCCAATGACACTGTCCGAAGCTACTAATAATATCGAAAGAATGCTACACACTTATTTCACCACATACTATGAGCTAAGAGAAGCTGGCATTTGTGTCTAGAAGTTGCAAAGCTTCCCAAAAAGCATAAGATTGACCGATAAGCGGCAGGATTTGCCAACAGAGATTTTTCAAGAGAGGTGTTACGCCCCCAAAACTCCCCAACCTCATGACGTCCCTGAAATCCAATAGCACGAGCCACCACTGCTCAGCTCATAACAGAAAAGCAACATTGACAAGAGCGAAATGAGAAAAATCAAAGTTTAACCAATTTCCTACGATTTCCCACCTTTCTACTTTTCTACTGATATAGTACAGTCTACACGACCACTGTATGAAGCTTCGATGAATCTTATCAAATGATGTCATGTCTTAGCAGAAGGTATTGATCATTAACAATTGATAGAACAGCTACAAACAACCTACACCTTGAGCGTCAGTAAGGAAAAGAAGCAACTGCAAGCTTCAGAATTATATGATCATCAGATTCATGGAGAAAATATTACATGCAGAAAACATGTCCTTCTGTACGAAGGGGAGAGTCTTCCAGAAATCAGTCCTCTTGTTGGTGTCACAAACCCAAGAATCGCAACAAGAGAGAACACTCTTTACTCAAGTCTTGTAGACATTTAAAAGAATAGCTAGATGACAACTAAGGAAGAGTCACGTCCTACCCTCAGCCTCCATGACGCCTGTGCTCACATTTGCTTGCTTTCTACGTCTCCTTGACTCTCTCTCAACTCTCCTCCAACTGTCCTCAACTCTAACTTAAGCTATATATATACTACATGCGAATAAACGTAAAATGATGATTAACTATAACTCATAATTACAAACATTACGAAACCAAGCTATGAATACGTGGGAAAGGAAGGGAAGGGCATGTATAAATAATACGACTAATGATGTAAGACTAATATAACATTAACTACGGTAAATCATACATGAATAAACTAATGATAACCAGGGTATCGATACGGCCTAACAATACTGGGAAAATCCCGCACCTACAATCTAAAC
>OLMO02000262.1:4708464-4721329 GCA_900291935.2 Cassiopea xamachana | reverse complement strand
AGTGCATTCTAGGGATTCCACTAGAAAATATAAAACTGCTATGATCAACAGCATATTTTCACTCTTTTTAGTAGATATGTAAACAGCGGTTCATCGACCTTCTGGAGTACATCCCTGAGGTTCCGCTTCAACAAAGAGGTTGAAAACTTCTGTCTTAGTTGATATATATTGAGAGTGAATCTGGTATAATATATGTTCCCTGCCATGAAGTATTGCTCAAAAGATTGGGTTACAGCTGAAAGCTTTCACGGACGCTCAAGAAGTTCTACCGCATACTTTGAATCGTCAATTTCAATTGAACTGTTACTTGAGAGATGGAAGTAGTAACTGGGAGAGAGGGAAGAGATATGTGCACCCCACGTCACAATGGGCTACTCCGTCTCCATTGATGAAAAATGAAGTCTTTCAAATGAAAACCCTTAGATAATGTTATGAAGATAGATATAGTCTTCAGCTTATTGCAAAGAATTCAGTTCAAAATCTTAATCCATTCTAAAGTCTTTACAATTTGAATTTACAAAAAGTCACATAAGACTATAATAGTCGTACTGCTTCCAAGAACTCCTGAAAATTTACTTTTTTATTCTACTTAAGAAGCGGTATTCGAGGTTTGTGAGTTTTTAGCATATAATCCACTATTATTAAGCCATGAAAAAGGGTTTTTTTCTCGATTTACTAGCGTTTTCATAGTCCTAAAACAAGATTATGTTGAAATGGTCACCAAGCTTAGCTTACGTTTGCACAATTGTTGCCTACAAAAATATACGTCAACTCTGAGAACCGGAAGAGTTCACATTCAAAACCTTAGTATTTCCAGAAAGACATTTTTGTAACTTTTTAAGGCATAATTTGCATTGTAGATGTTGTGTTATCGTGGATCAGGTTCTACGATTTCAATAAGAGAAAACTACGCCCTCTTTCTAGCAACGTGTAAGCTAATCTATATTTCAACAACAGCAACAACAATACATATAAGGTAACATTAATCTTAATACAACATCTCCCTTTTTCAGTTAGTTCAAAGACATGTTCTCTAAAGCCTTGAGTGTTGGTTTTATGTTCCTTTTGGGTCTTGACAAAATGTTCAGTTAAGTTGTCTTTTTAGTATTCTCTACAGGTGTAGTTTGCACTTTGCTATCTGGACTCCTTGTATATGTGCTAGAGTTTAATGGAACAATGTGTTCACGATTTCGTCTAACAACTTTGGTTGGTGTTTGCACATAGTATGATCTTGGACTGTCTGCTGGTTTTAAGATGATTCCTTTTTCGTGATGTGTAGTTATGTTTACCTCTGTATCCGGCTGTAGTGGTGTAAGTGGTATCGCATGGTGTCGCTTGTCATAACATAGTTTCTGTTGTCTTCGACTCTCATCTTCTCTTCTCCTCAAGGTGTCCAGTTCTAGTAACTTTGGATTTAGCTTTGAGTCAAGTGTGGGTAGTGTTGATCTTATGACATGATCCATTAGTAGCTGTGAAGATGAGTATCCAGATTGCAATGGAGTAGATCTATATGCAAGTAGCGCTTTCTCTGGTTCATTCGACTTTTTCAATATATTCTTGGCCGTTTGTACTGCACGCTCTACTTCTCCATTTGATCTAGGAAAAACTGGACTATTTGTCACTACTTTGCACCCCCATTCTCTTGCAAATGCTGAACAATCAGCACTATCAAAGGGTGGGCCATTGTCTGAACGCAGTGTTTCTGGTATCCCGTGTCTTGCAAACAAACTTTTTAGGACACGTAACACTTCTGAAGCTGTTTTGTTTCTATTCATCGCACCAAGTTCAATTTATCTTGAGTAGTAGTCAACCACGATGAGATAATCGACAGTTTTGAACTTGAAAAAATCTAGTCCTATGATTTGCCATGGACGATCTGGAAAGGGAGTTGGAATCAATGGTTCTGTGCTGTTTTTCTTGTGTTCATTACAAATTCTGCAGCACTCTATCATATCTTGGATCTGTTTGCTCAATCCAGTCCACCAAATGCTTTGCTTAGCCCTTTCTCTACATTTGGTAATGCCTTGGTGGCCCTCATGCACTCTGTCCAAGATTTCCAATCACATTGCTGATGGGATAACTAGTCTAGTAAACTTAAGTAGGATACCCTTGACTATGCTTAGTTCACCTATGTCTGCCCAGTACGGACGGACTGCACTTGCTAGCTGGTTCTTTTCTGGCCATCCTTCTAGACACTATTCCTTTACTTTCTTGGTAACTTCATCCTCATCTTGTGCTTCTATCAGCAGTTGCAATTTTATGTCTGATATAGGAATGGTATCAATAATTGAGCACACATAGTCATTGATTTCTGATTCCAATTCATTTTGCTTAACATTGCCATCTTTATGTATCATCCTATCAAGCATATCACTTGCATACATTTCCTTTCCAGGTATATGTATCAAAGACTTGATGTGAAATCTCATCAATCTCATCCTCATGTTTTTGAATTCTTGGAGGTAATTGATCAATGCTATGGGTTGTAAGGAGAGGTGCAAGTGGTTTATGGTCTGTCTCTCCTGTAGTCTCTTTCCCAAGGATGTAATCACTTGCAAGTTCTGCCAGCCAAGTCAATGCCAAACACTCTTTCTCTATTTGTAAATATCTTGTCTCAGTTAGGGTCAAGGCCCTTGAGAAATAAGCAATAAGTTTCCAATTGCTATCATCTTGAAGCTGATATACAACACCCCCTATGCCATATGATGAGGCATCTGCTGATATCTTGGTTTCTCTATTACAATCATACAGTGCAAAGATGGGAGCTTCTGCAAGGCATGTTTTTATATCTACATAAGCTTTCTGCTGTGGTGCCCCCCATGTCCATGTTGATCTTTTGTTGAGAAGATCTCTTAATGGCTTTGTCTTGGTGGCTAAATCAGGGGCAAATTTGCTCTGCTGATTTACCATGCTCAAAAATGATCTTATTTCTGCAACATTCTTTGGGACAGGTGAATTTAGAATTGACTTTATCTTTTCAGGATCTGGTTTTATTCCTTCTGAGCTCACAATGTGACCCAGAATCTTTATAGACGTCTTGATAAATTCACGCTTTTCTGGATTTAATGTGATATGTGCTTCCTTTAGCTTGTTTAGTACAGCATGTAATCTTTGATCATGCTCTTCTTGGTTTCTTCCATGAATTAATGTATCATCAATGTTGCATTCTACTCCCTTGAGATCAACAAGCTTCTCTGCCATACACCTTTGAGCCAGTTCTAATACCATAAGGCAATCTTAAAAAGCAGTATCTTCCCCATGGGGTAATAAAAGTGGTTAGCAACTGACTACTTTCTGACAATGTTCTTTGCCAAAAAGCACTGTTGGCATCTAGTTTGGAAAAAACTTTAGAATTCCCCAATTTTCCAAGAATATGATCTACAGATGGAAGTGGGTGAATTTCTCTTTTAACACTGAGATTCAATTTTGTTAGATCAACACACAATCTCACTTTACCATTTGGTTCAGGTACAATGAAAATAGGCGCACGCCAATCAGTTGGTTCTTGGAATGGTCTTTTAACACCTAATCTAAGCATTCTATCAATCTCCTTTTTAGTTTCTGACAACAATGGTAGTGGTAATTTCCTTGATGCTGTTAAAGCAAATGGTTTTGCATCTTCTTTGAGGGATCTGTGATACTCTCCCTTCAACTTACCAAGTCCACTAAAAAGTGTTGGATACTGCTGCATAATGTTAGATGCATTAGTAACATTCTTAATTTCAGCAATGTTTTTGAATAAGATTCAAACTTCTACAGGCTTTTCTCCCTAGTAGTGGTCTATCAAGGCCATCAATAACAAAAATTTCATCATCAATAGAAGCATTGCATGACCTTAACTTTGCATCAAATTTACCAACACAATTCAATTTGTAATTGCAAGGTCATAGCAAAATTCTATTTGTAGGCTTGAGTGTAATATTATTTCTTAGCTCTGGAGATAATTTTATAGGAATAACAGATACATCTGCCCCAGTATCAATTTTAGATGTCACTGAGGTGTTATTAACAAATATTTCTGCCTGCCAGGGCTGCTGAAATGAGTTAACTACATCAATTACTTCACCCAAAAATGTTTCATTTTCTAATTCAGACGAAACTTCATCTACCTTTCTAGAGCTTTTATAAGTTCGTTTCCAGTGACCTTTCTTTTTACATGTATGACAGAAAGAATCACGAGCGGGACACTCTGACTTATGAAGTACAGAGCCATTACAGCAAAAGCATTTTAAATTTGTCTTAAATTTATTACCTTTTTGGCTTGATCAAAAATGTTTGTTACCTGAATTCTTCTTGGCTTTAATTTGGTCAACACTCGAGTCAATAGAGGTCATTTTCTGTTGCAAAATCCCCTGCTGGTGGTGTACCAATTCTTTTTGCCTTGCCTGGGTCATGGCCTTTTCCAAAGTCAATTCAGCTTCCAGTTGCAGTTTTTCTGATAAGCCTTTGTCAGATAATCCTACAGCAATTCTGTCTCTTATAAGTTCATCATGAAGGTTTCCAAAGCCACAATGTTCAGCTAAACCGAATAAATCTGATAAAATTATCAACAGGTTCTCCAACTCTTTGTACTCTCATGTTGAATTTTGCCCTTTCATAGATTACGTTTCGCTTTACAATGAAAAAATTATCCAACTTTTCCTTTACAGTTGTATACGAATCCCTTTCGTCACTAGTCAACTTTAATGATGCCAATATGTCGTCAGCCTCGTCACCCATACTATAATTCAATGTATCCACTTGGGCCGCTGCATTTTCTTTATCTAATTTTGATGCAATTCTGAATCTTTCAAATCTCTTGATCCATTTTTCCCGATCTTCGGGCTTGAATCTGAACTTTTCTGGTGTACTCACTTGAAACGATGGCATCTTGATTCAGCGGATGGGCCTAAGTCAAGTACTCTCTTCGGTGTCACTTCTTCTCTGTTACAGGCGCCTCTAAGTCGTCGCACGTATGCTTAAGACCGCACTTCCAGCACGCAGAGATGATTAAAATTTTGAAACTATGCTTTTACTCCCTGTCACCATGTTGTGTTATCGTGGATCAGGTTCTAAGATTTTCAATAAGAGAAAACTACGCCCTCTTTCTAGCAACGTGTAAGCTAATCTATATTTCAACAACAGCAACAACAATACATATAAGGTAACATTAATCTTACTACAACAGTAGACTCTCGTTTTTAAGTTACCACCTGACAAAAGAACATTTAACACAAATTACTACATTTTAGTTCCTATGATGAAATTAAGTAGCAACTAGTAAGCCCTAAAGTTGTTTATTTATCAAAAGAAAAGATTTCAGTATAGACTGAAACAGTGCAATAGCTTCAGCTAACTGTAAATTCATTGGTAGAAAGTTTTATAAGAAACCGTGATCAACCAATCATAATCATCATTATAATTCTGTTGTTGAGAGTCTATATACAGCACAATTTCATTGTACTTCACTATAACGTTGTAGCAATTGAATACAAAGACACAAATTAAATTTGAACATACTGAGAAAGCTTTTCTTCTATACTTTATAGCGGGACATTAGAGCTCAATCTAACTGTACGGAGTAAAGCTATAACATAATTGCTTGCAGTCCCCTATATCGTTTTTCTTTATATGTCACATATGAACAAAATTAATCATTTACGCTCAAAAGTGATTCTAGCCTAAAATGAGATGTCCAATCAAAATAACGGCTAAAAGTATAGTAAGACCCGTATGGCGAGTAACAGTGCCAAATAGCCCACTATGCACGTGTCTCAAACATGTAAATAGAACGCCCCTTTAAGCTTGTAGAGCTGTCTTGTCTACTAAAAGAGTGACCCCGAATGTTTGCGTCTATCCCCACTTTTTGAATGTTTCCTGGGTTCAAGAGTTGATAAAATTCCAAATTCCATGCTGGTCCTACTTAGACCTATGAAAATCACGTGTCAAGCGCTTCACGTTTAAACTCATCTCCGACCCTCTTTCTTTTATGCAATATAGTATTTGCAAGTCCATTACATCTCTGCACAAAAGATTGTGTGCCTTTTGTGCAAATACTATTAGATTAACTCCAGCTAGCAAACAAGAAAAGTAAAAAGAATGCCGCTAAATGAGTTTGAATTGAAAGTCTTTTCAGGCATTTCAAATTTTGATGTGTACAGTTCTTGCAAATGAGCGGTAATTTAGTTTATAACTTAACAAACAACATCAAACAAAATGTTCCACACTTTTATCAGATCCTGTTAGTTGCCATGGGTTACCAAATTGAGTAAATTAAGACAATTGAGTTTTCCATATTCTTGTTTTGCACTTTCTTGCTTATCAACTAGAGCTTATATAATAGTATCTGCACAATAGGCAATGCGATGCATGTGTGTCGTAAAATGATTGGGATAAGACCGAAGGTCATACTCACTGCGAGTTTAAAGGATAAGTGACAAGGAAGTTGCCCTACTGTTTTTCCTCACAAGGTTAAAGAGCATCTGTAAGAAGCAACTTTTGTTCCGATTTTTACTCAAAATTTCTTTTAGGGGGCATGGGATGAGAGATGTTACTCTTTGTCAAGTGAAATTATGACGTAGAAGTTGGCAACTTGGGATTGGGTAGTCTTTGTTGCAAGCAGCGGTTTGAGACATTCATTTACAAAATATCGAATAACTCGGGAAAAACGTAGTGGCTGATTTTCAAATGGACTTTGATACTATAATATGTAACTCTTTGGAAATTGTTTTATATCAACATGCACCACTTGCACTAGCCAGTACAGCAGATATAATAACAGAAAAAATTAGCTACGAGGGTAATCCAGAGCATAGCGATGCGGAATTCTGATATGTCGGACTTGTGTTGAGACTTAAATTAATATCTTAGAGCCATATATTCAATTTAAAATTGTGTTTTGAATTGA
Organism: Cassiopea xamachana; assembly: GCA_900291935.2. Classification (NCBI taxonomy): domain Eukaryota; kingdom Metazoa; phylum Cnidaria; class Scyphozoa; order Rhizostomeae; family Cassiopeidae; genus Cassiopea; species Cassiopea xamachana. Next base: position 4,714,443 of record OLMO02000262.1, on the reverse strand, counting down.
TATCAAATATATGTGCACAGTTCTATTGAGCTAGTTAGCCCTGTTGCTGTGCTTTACCAATAGTGGCTTCAATAGAGTTACTATACTTTAAGCCTAAACATTAGGCCCAGGCTTGATCAAAGCACAGGCTACCAACATGCACGCTAAACATTTACAGTAGAGGAATGCACAAGTGAGCAAGTTGAAAATACCTACTGGCGAGTTGTTCTTTTTTATATCAAAGCATATTTGAAGTGTCATTTTTTTGCAGTTCGTGATAGGGCAGACTTGCCGAACGTAAACTTGTTACTTGGGTGGACATGTGGAAATTATGTTGAGCAGGACAATCCAGTTGAGGCAAAACTTTGCAAGGAAATTGATGTTATTGTCACGCTATTGAAAAGGGGGCTATAGAACATCCAGACTTAGATGGCTGCTTTCTTAGCAAGTATTCAATTTATTTAACTACCTTTGGTGTTTACCCGTAAGCTGTGCATTGAGGCATTTCATTACTTTTACTGGCTCTGTTTACAAAATTAACTTAGTGTCTAGACATTATTTACAACAGAAGTACTCTGATAACTCACTTCATATTCGTTTAAAAACGTTTTATCGACTGCAAAATTGTGCAGCAGATAACCTGTAAGAATCAAAGACAGTCAAAATCTACGTCATAGCATCACATGTCACATTTCTCGCCATTATTTCAATGGGATTTTTAGGAAGCAAAGCGAATGAAGAAATGAATAAAATTTAACCAGATAGCATTTTACTTCATGATTAAGAAAAAAATTTTGGCGCCAAATTTCGTGTCACTTATTCTTTAAGTCGGTTGCCACTCGTGGGGCAAGTCATTTTCAATAACCATGAACAGCACAGGTCAAGGAAGAGATTGGCTTTTTAAATAAAACTTAAATATCTAAGGCAATTGAGAAAACATAAAGTAAAAGTAGTACTGAATGCGAGATATTAGGCATCGGGAAAGTTGGGGGACGTTGATAAGCTGTTTAAAGAAGTGAAAGAAGTTAGAGACTGTTTCTTCGCTTTGTGAGAATAACATCGGAGAGGTTTAACCATCTCCTCAGCTTAGTTGACCCAAAAAATAGAAAACAAGATATAAATGTTCATAAAGCTATAACAGCACAGGCAATACCTGCATTAGCATTGCACCTTTTAACAAGGAACTTTAGCTTTGACGTCTTATAATGGAGCAGCCTTGAAATTCCTGCATTACATAAATGAAGAAGGGTCAGAGATCAGAGTTCAGAGGTGCAATGACGATTATTATCACGTATATACTTTCATGTGGCGACGCTTTACTTCCCTTGTAAGAAGGACTGTGCAACCTCTAATTTTCACTCAAAATGGTCATCGAACCACCGTTCTCAATTTTATATACTGGTTCAGTTTCATATCGTAGCAGGCGTTGAAGCACTATCCACTATGAAGAAAGAAAAAGCGATGGGGTCAGGGGGCGGTACCCCTGAAAAGACTTTTGATTACTTCCTTTTAGATATTAGAGAAACGCCCTTTTGGATGCAAAGATACGCCCTTTGCTGGATATAAAGAACAGTTGCATTTGCTATTTCAATGCTGGTTCTCAGACAGAATCATGCGAGACTAATAAATCGCATAATTATTGCTTTGATTTGTTTGAAATATTCGATCTGAAATAAAATGAAAATGGCCCAAAGGAACAGTCATTGTCCGATTCGTAGCAATAACATAAACATAAATGCAAGTCAAATAGAGTAATTCAACAAGAAACAAACAACAACAATCAAGAGCAATAAAATCGTAGATTATGCCTCCGAATACTTGTAATGCCAATTATGGAAGAGGGTAAAATTGAGTCTGGTGAGCAATGCTTAGCAAAAGTGCAGCAAGTGTTTCAGAAATTGAATGTGGGCACACACGATGCAGCTATTGCCAGGGCTCACAGAATTGCAAGAAACCATTGAATGATCGTTAGATTCATGTTCTGGAGGTATAGAAGACTGGCATATCGTGCTAGAAGGACAAAAGATTTCCTGTATAAAATTTGCTTGGATTTGACAAAACAGCGTTGTTGCGACTAATGATATTCTGAAGGCTAAAGAACTTTGCCTCTCTATCGCCGATGTCAAATGTAGACTTTGTGCGAAAATTGGTAACACGTTTCATTATTTTTCATGTCTAGAAGATTTCAACGCTCTCCTTTATCGATTTGACATCGATGCTGGTGGTTCCAAGTAGCCTCGTGATATGTAATCTGATAATGGCAGTAAGCAATAAATTTAAACTTATTTGCGTTAATTTGGCCTTTGTATTTCTAGCTCCTTCATTTCATTGTTTTCTCTCTTCTCTTGTCTTTAATTCTGCACCTACACTATAATTACTTTTTCGTGTACTCTGAAGCCATAAAAATGTCTGCTTTACGTTTGCTTTAATGCTATGTTTTGTGATGGTTTTTACCCCCAGTATTCAATATTTAGAGCTATACGCACCTGTAGTTTATTCAACCTACTATAATCTTGAGAGAGCTGATAAGCCAAAAGCCACTATTAATAAGAAATAAATTGTTTCTAATTTGCTATATTGTTTAGAAGAAAAGTACGCTCACAAGATCTCAAAGCAACTTGCTATTGCCAATGCCTGAAATCCTAAGAGGTTCCCGCATTGTGTTTGCTTTATTCGTTCGTATTTTCATGGTAGTTATTCTTTTATTCTTAGAGGAGGCAGTGAGAGACGAAACTGTGTTGTTAGCTATAAGTTTTCCTATGCCAATTCCGTATATAAATACGCCAAGAGGGGAATTCTGTTTTTTCGATGCTGTTTGATTTTGAGCAGTGGCGTGCAGCAATTGGCACTCTTAGCCTTTCTCTCTCTTACAAAATCTGCAAGAAAGTCTTCCAACGTGCAAGATTTGCACCATCCCTTTCGTCACTACTAGCATTATGCCTATTTCATTATTTGTTTGTCTTTATCTAACTTCCAATGCTTCCATTTGCGGTTACTCTTTATATTTTTGTGGCTCAATTTATTCGCCCAGAGAAACTCTTTTTCTTGCATATTTATATTCATCTTTACTTTCATGTTAGGTTTCTTATCCATTGTTGCTCAGGTAAAATCATCAAGTTTCCAGGATTACTGAGTGCTTTTTTCTTACAATATCATTACATCTTAATAGAATACATAAACTTTTACGCGTATGCTTATGTGCTATGTCAAACATGCTACTTGCCTTACTTGCAATAGTTTTTTGTCAGTTCTCTTAAGTGCTAATGTAAGAGTTAAATCCGAGGCCAAACGTTTCTATGTTCAGCTTTTGCTCATGGAACTTGAACAGCATTGCTGCACATGATTTCGTTGGAGCTCCATTAATTAAGGCCTACAACTCTCTGTAATTACAACATACTTGGTATAGTTGAAATACACCTTGACAGCTCTGTTGATGAAAATAAAAGTAATTATTCCTGGCTACACTTTTATCAAGAGCAACCATCACCAAATGCAAAACGTGCGGGTGTGGGCCTTTGTATCAAGGAAGCTTTGCGTTCGTCTAAAGCAGGGCTTCTCAAACTTTTTTGTTCTACGACCCCGTTTTGAAAAAGGTATTTCAGCGCGACCCCATTATGGGCACATTCACGTTAATGACATTAAAACGTTACCTTCCACTACGAATTACATGGGAAATGTTTGTCTTTTAAGAAGTGTGATATCTGACATTTAGCTTACAACAGAACAATGCAAATGCGCAAGAATGACAAAAAATGTGTTCAACCACATTTAATAGGATGGATGCGCTTGGTGTTTCTTGCACAAGTGATCCATTCGTGGAATGATGCAAGACAATGCGGGGCGAAGACCATCTTCAACAGTTTCCAAAGAGTATCGGTTTTTTGACTTAATGGTTGTAAGTGTTAAGAATGCCGCTTCGCATAAATATGTAGTGCAAAAGGGCAAGAGTTTATCAAGGGCTAGCTTAGAAAGGGTTGGGATTCATTTCTTATCCTTATCCAACAATCACATAAAGTTTGTTTTGAAAATAGAAGTTCCAAACCTTTGTCGCTAGATAAATCTGCAAACTCTTCCTGGGCTGTTAATGACAGGTTTGTGACATCTGACAATTGCCTTACAAATGGTTCACGAATCCAACTTTCTTTTCCTGAATCAATGTCCGTAGGAATGTACTTTCGAAAGTGTGTTTGAAGGCTATTCAAATGATCAAGTCTGACCTTGACAATGAAGAGATTGGACAAGTTTTTTTCAGTTAAATAATCATCTGTAGCAGCAAACATTTCCAAATTACCATCTTCTGTCCTACTTTTCCATATTGTAAGCTTTTTAATAACAGCTTCAATTCTATCTTGAAAGTAAAAATGTTGCATTTTTTCCCTGAAGAGATATGTTCAAATCATTTAATTTTCCGAGAATATCAGACAAATAGCATAGCTTAAGAACCCAAGTATCATTGAGAAAAAGGTCCGCAAAAGCAGACTTCTGTTCTGTCAAGAACATGACACGTTCATCCTTCACCTGTAATAACCGTTGTATACTGTAGCCTCTCGATAGCCAACTGATTTCTGCATGCATTAGTAAGCTTGCATAGTTTGAATCTTGTTCTTCGCAAAGATTTGTGAACAAACGACTGTTGAGAGCGTTGTTTTTAATATAGTTGATTATTTTGACAACATCTCGAAGAACAGTGTCGAGATCCAGTGAAATGTTTGGCTGCGAGTGCCTCCCTATGGATCATGCAATGAGTAAACGTAACGCGTTCCGGAGTTGCATGTTCTTTCACTTTTGCGACAAACCCAGCACGCTTGCCGATCATTGCTCCTGCGCCGTTTGTACAAACTCCATTGCAATTTTCTCATTGTAAACCTTCACTCGTAAAAAATTGATTGACTTTAAAGAAGATATCTTCACCTTTGGTGTGACATTTTAAAGATTGACAAAAAGGCAATTCTTCTTCAACGTTTTCTTCATGTACATGCCGCACGTAAAGTAGCAGCTGTGCATTTTATGATACATCTGTCGTTTCGTCGAGCTGAATTGCAAACTTTTGACTTTTCTTCAGGCGAGTGATTAGCTGCTGCAATTGGTCGTCACTATTTTCAGCAATTCTTCTTGCAACAGTGTCATTGAATAAGGGTATTTTACGAATTTCGTGACAATACTTTTTTCCGCGTACGATTGCGTACGATTGCTGCAGGTAAAACGAGATTTTCACCAACCGAGAAAGGGTTGGTTAATTTTGCTATCAAATAACTGGCTTCACAAGAAGCACGCATATTGTTGAGACTTTCGTATATCTCGTTCTTGCTGGTTCTACGAACACTGTTTCGAGCAGAAAACTCAAGAAAAAGACTCTTATTTTTGTAGCAGCGTCATTGATTCTTGCTTCTCGAATCTCTCCCTATTTCTCATTTCTACTATCTCTTATATATACTTTTCAAAATACGAATTCTTAAAATAAAACCCAATCATAAGTCAGAAAAAATAATACGTAGGTTTGGGTGTGGATACACGCAAGGAAAATGATTCAGACTAAAGTGCGTGTATGAACTAAACGAACAATGAGTTGCTGACGCAAATACTTAGTTTCTAATCTAAACAAACAAGAAATATTATATTAATGGTTTCGCTAAGGAAGGAGTCATACATGCGCAGCGCCAACTACACGGGACTGTAATGCATGCTGGCTGCGAGGCTGAGAAAACCGACACATATATCTCTCATTCAAAGTGGAAAAATTTTCTGTGAACTGCTTCTGCTTCTTTGAACACTTGAGAAGTCTTTCAAAATACTGTATTGGCTTGTCCGAAAATTCCGCATGTTTAGTGTTAAGATGCCTTTTTAACTTGGAAGGTTCAAGCTTTCCAAAGACAAAGTTTTATTACAAATTAAGCAAAGAGGTATTTCCACTCCGTCTTCACAACTGCAAGTAAATCCATATTGCAAAAATGAGTAACCATATTTCCTTTTTCTTTTTGATTTATCAACTGTTTTCTTTGT
>OLMO02000262.1:4668241-4688521 GCA_900291935.2 Cassiopea xamachana | reverse complement strand
GGGGGGGAGTTGACACATCTAAGTACATACGAGAAAAGTCCCCTTTATGATCTTTGTTGTCTTTGGCGACGACTTCAATTACTGTGCTAAAGAGCATTTGCATGACTATCTTCCTGTCTCTCAAATCTTTTACAGTATTTTTTCTCTATGGACTTATTGATTGGATATTTGAAAAATTTCCCATTAGAAATGGGGGATCAGATGGGTAAGAGTACGTTCGCAATTGGGGGGTCCTAGCAAGCGTACGTGTGCGTATGATGGGAGAGGGGGTCAAATGTTTGCCATTTTGGTGCGTACGTACTAATTGATTGGCCCCTTATTGTGCTTTGTCTGTTTTCTGTTGTCTAACTTCCATGATGTTCCTGATAGCTTGAAACCAAAATCAATTGCCAGGAATTCTGATGGAAAGCTGCATTGCAAGTATTATGACTAGCATAAGCAGTGGAAGGCTCTAGAGAGCTACTAGAAAATGACAAGCAAAAGAAATGACAGTGAACGACAGACATAGATTTGGAGAGAAACATAAAGGCTCAATCTGGACAAAAGCGGACAGTAACAACCCAAGAGAGCATTGAAGATGCAGGACTGCAATATTGCAGCAAAGAACTCTCTTCCTCTCATAATACTCAACTAAAAAGCCTAGGTACAAATCATGATTCTGCTGCCATCAAAGCTACCTGAAAGATCTTCACATCCAGGCAGCTATGACGCCCATGGTAATAGCAAGAAATCTAAGCTTTTATTTTTTCAGGGATTCAGAAATACCTCATTTCTCATTACCTGGCTTTCAACTCAATAGAAAATTTTAAAAAACAGCATTCTAACATGTTTCTCAACATACTAATTTACTAAAGCCTTACCTCTGCTGTTTCTCTTGAATCCTTGATCTCTAGCAACAAATTGCTTTTCTGTCGGACAATATTTGTGAAGCTCATCTTCATTTATGCTTATGGTTGACAAAACGATCTTGTTATCTCGTCCACCAGTAGCAAGAAGAGTTCCATCACCAGAGAATTCCAAACACTCAACCTAAAAGATTTAATATGACAATACATCGTTAGCGAAGTAAGTACAGACATGGAGATAGATGAATCAAATATGAAGTGAAACAGATAGAATGACAGGCAAAGATAGACGGGCAGGTAAGCAGGCAGTCAGAAAAGAGGAAAGAAAAACAGAGAATGACTGAGAGAGAAAACCCAATCCAGAGATTCTTTTAGCCAGGATGATTTCAAGAAATAGAGCTTGCTTTGCTTTGTTCGGCACCAAACTAGTTTGAACTGTTAATTTTTCATGGCTAAAGAATTGTAAGTACCATTCAAAGTGGGGACTAGATGACTGTGTCCTTTCCTGCTTTGGATGGCACAATACACTGTATATGTTGCAAATTTGTGTTTTTAGTTAAGTTTTAATGGTGATAAAAAAGAGACAGACAGACAGACACAGACAGGCAGGCAGGTAGACAGACAGACAGACAGACAGAGGGTCAAGGGGGAGGGGAGGGACGAAAGGAGGCAAAGATGGAGAAGGGGGACATAAGAGAGGGGAGACAGCATTAGGAAGACAGAGGGAGCATGAAACTCTTTGCAGCAATCAACCACTATGAAAATTCTAGTTGCTTCAAAAATAGCTTAAATAACTTTTCCATTACCTCATAATCTATATCATGCTGGCTGATAGCAAGAAGTTCTCTTGCCCTTTGCTGTGAAAAAATATCCCAGAATCGACAACTTATGTCGCCAACAGATGCCAAAACTTGGTGGCCTTTGGATGTCTCATTTGGCAAAAACTTTACATGTGTCACCATTTCACTGTGGCCTTGCAGAATATTGACAGCTCTGTTTTCCCTTATATCCCAGATCGAGACCTAAAAATGTAGAGATGGTATATAAGAGATTTTCTTAACTGTTAGGCAATTTGGCATCCATTAGTTTTCTCAGTCTGGGTGAATAATTCATCAAAAGTCAAAGTCCTTTCTGCGCCAATGGCACAAATTGCGGCGTCTATCTCCGTTTCAGTAGCCCTAGGCCACACATCTGCGAATGCAGTCAAGGCTACGGCGGGGGGCTGGTCCACTGGTAGCTCCGCGTGTTTAACTTCCCCACTCCTTTCTCATTTATCGAACGCCACACGAGAAGGCAGTGAGTACCATTTTTAAAGTCTTTGGTATCAACCTTCCGATTGTGAGGCAGACGCTCTAACCACTGGGCCATCACACTGATGAAAAAAAGCAAAAAACTCATAGAGCTGCTTTATCTTGGGTTGTAGCTATGAGCTTGATAGATGATCCAAAATTACATCAGCATATTACAAATGCTGCTGCCTGAGGCATGAGCTCATTCCTCTTCATGAGACATCAAAATCCATCATATGATTTAGCTATGCTCCAATGCCACGGGACAGTACTTAACCATCTATCACTTACTTACAAATGCTGCTGCCTGATGCATGAGCTCATTCCTCTCCATGAGACATCAAAATCCATCATATGATTTAACTATGCTCCAATGCCACAGGACAGTACTTAACCATCTATCACTTACATGATCAACCAAAAGAGTTTATGAGCAAATGCCCTTTCCACTGCCAACATTGATCCCATAATAAAAGTTTCAAGGATCACAATCTTGTTTATTGCTAAGCAAGGTTTGTGATGAGATAAACACCTTTCCTCTTTCAGGTTCATGCTGAATTGCATGCAAAATCATGCACCTTAAAAGAAGAGGCCCATACTCACTCATCTACTGTAAATTATGATACAAAGGGGAAATAAAAATTAATCCCAGTTCCAGTAAATGGGAGCTCTCAATAACTGAGGCATGTGGTTTCAATATAGTTGTAGTCTCAATTAAGCAGAGGAGCATAAAAGTTTTAAAGTGCTACTGCAAAGCCTTGCTTAAGATTCTCAAGCTGGAATAGCACTACCAGGGGTTCTGGGGGCTGGAGTCCCAAGATTCTATCTAACCCCTCCATCAGCACTTAATTTTTGAAGATTTATATGCACTGTAGCCAATTTGAAGAGCACAGTTCACTGAACTTTTCTCCTTTCACTCACTGTTAGCACTTGCATATGTGCCCATTTTGATAATACCTCACTATTCAAGATTGCATTTTGATAGTGCCATGCCTTGGTTGATAAAAACTACATGTCTTTTTCTATCCATAGACAACATGAGGCATGTGATAGAGTGCTGTAGAGTGTTATTTGCTCAAAAAAATCACTAAAAAGTTATGGAGCCAGAAAAACACTCAAATCTCAAAAATTTCCTCAATTCAGGCCTTCTCACCTAGCAACTCACACATGACTCACGATGCATTTTGTCATGCAGAATGGCCCACATCCAGTGTATTCAAAAAGGAAAGAAAAAGAAACAACTTATATCACTAACTTTTAGATACCACTTAATGGGAATGTATTTCCTGAGTTCAAAATGCTTACAACTGTGGCACCATTTTTATTTTATATGCATGCCATGACACAGGCACATCAGCAGAGATGTGCCAAAGCACTTTTCTTAGAGGAAGGTGCTTTGACCATTCAACCAACTAGTGCTACCAAAACACAAAAAGTCATAGAAAATACTGTGACCATTTTTCTTGTATCATGGCTGATTTTGACCAACTTTCTTGCAATTTTGAAAATATTGTGGAGTAAAACGCCCCCATCAGCACATCGCTGCACATCAGGAAGCAGGCATTGCAAATAATCACGACACTACTTGCTTTTTAACATTTCAAAAGGGGTGTTTAACAAATTTCAATTGACAAGGCCTGCTTTATTCCCTACACAAACTAGCATTTTCTTTGGCTAATGCGAAGCACCATCAGCTAAACAATATCAAACCCTACATACTGAGCAAAAGCCAGATCTATAATGACTTCTTGGTTCTGCTTCAATATAGGCATATACATCTGATTTGCCCTCTATCACTTTTTCAATAATTAATGAATAACTTAAGTACTGATTAAATAATGATCAATGATGAGATGTAATGATTAACAAATAGATGAGTAAACAGCAGGCATGCAACTAGGAATTTCTGAGGGCAGGTGTCCAATTCATGTAAAAGGGCACTCTAACACTTTTTAAAGAAGAACTACTTTTCATACTGTTTTGCAGATTCATCAACAGAAGAAATAGTGTGGGAAGTTTACTGGCATAGTTACTCTGAAGTCCAATGATTCTCATTGTAATTTATTTTCATGGTAACAAAGGAAACATTTTGGAACCACACCTTTTCAATCTAAAGAAAACACCCTTGTGATATGAATAGGGCAATAGAAAAAAGGAAACTTTCATTCTTTTTCTGAAAAAGGTAGGGGTACAGACCCCCAGGACTCCCCCTAATGGAACTTCTGCTAAGCAGAATGTCAAAAAGTATGCCCAGGAATTTAGCTCTCCTAACAAAAATGTGCCATCATTCTGGCCATAACTTTGTCGCCAGAGAGATTCTATGTATTTTCAGGAATATTCCTATAGATTGTAAACTCATTTGAATGAGAACAAAAAATGTACTGATCTGAAAAATACCCGTGTATCAGAAGAGCCTGCAGCAATATAGTTTCCACAGGGTGACCATGCACAGCATTTAACTGCATCATCATGTACACCAACTAAATTAGCAACATGCAGCCATTTGTTCTGTGTCCTTAAGTCCCATATCTTCACACTTGAGTCTTCACTTCCTGAACAGAGGATGCTATCCCCACTACATGTCCTAAACATTGTGCTCCATACTCCTGCACTGTGTCCATCCAACATTTGTGACAATGTCAATGTATTTATGTCCCATATCCCTAAAAGATATTTAATACTCGTGAGCATGAAAAGTAATTCCATCAATTTTTGCAGTCAAATACTAATGCAAATGCTTAGCCTTGTAATTAGAATATGAATATGAAATACTTAATATCAATATAAATGAAAGAATGAAGAAAATTTCAAATCTAGAGCTGCTAAGAGCTACTTCTTGCAACTAAACTGTTATAAGCACCCTAGCTTACATGGCTTTGGGAAGTTTTCTATTTAAGATGAGGCATTTTCATCACTAACAAGCCTAACCTGCAGAACACATTCTACACTGATTGACAGGGCTTCTCTTGATACAGGGCTTCTCTTGATAGCAGCTATATTTATAGCTGATTGAATTACCCTGTAAAAATATAGTATTATTATTATATTATTATTATTATTACAATTCCTTGTGGAATACTTAATGCAAAATCTAATCAGGGTTGTAGTCCTGAGAGGCTGCTCTTCCTCAGCTCTCTCCTTTCAACTAATGGAAGGTCTTTAGGATGGCGGATGTCAAGATTAGCCATCAAGGTATTTCACTATAATACGCTTCCAGGGTTAGGGTTTGGCTAAGGGTTAGGGTGTTTGAAGGGGTTAGGGTTTTTGGAAGGGTTAGGGTTTTTGGAGGGTTAGGGTCAGGGTTACAGGAAGGGTTAGGGATTTTGGTAGGGTTAGGGTTAGCGTTAGTTTTCGTACTTCCGCCATTATGAAATTGCCCAAATATGGTAAAACATGCGTTGTTTTGGAAGGTATTTTGTGTTATAACTTCGTAACCATATGGTTAGCCGTAAATTTTTGTCCATATTCTTAAATAGCTTGCTCAGCTCTTTCGTTTGATATATAAATTGTTTGGAAAATGATTGATGACTAATCCAGACATCCGCCTTTTAGGATACTGCCCCCATTTGAACGCCAAATTGTTGAACTATTTTCCTACATTTTTGCATTTTACTCTGGGCTAGATTTACAAACCATTTTAATATTTGTGCACACAAAATAATTGTATAGCCTGGCACAAATTTGGTGTTCAGTGAGCATTGAGGAATGAAATAGAGTTTATTTTGTATGATTGTAAAGGGTGCAGTTTCAGAATTCTGTTTTGAGTCACCTTGTTAAGATTTTGCACACTGAAAAAATACTATAATTTCTTTAGGTGTTAAAAGCAATCTAAAAATTATAATCGTGCCAATATGAGGAAGAACAACCAGCCCTGCTTAAAGCAAAACTTTGCTTTTGTGCACATATCTCTTTTCTGCCCTAAAATGTGTGCTGAAATGTCCCTGTACAGCTCAAAAAGTGCCTTTCTATCTATACGGGTGATCCATTCCACGTTTATTTGCAGCCTTCTACATCCTTAAGGAAGCTAACAAGTTAATGAAGGTTCATTTAAAATGTACTGTACAATAAAATTTGTAAATCGAATTGACATTTTATTATCATAGCTCCAACAATTGCAACTGAAAAAACGCCTACTGCATAACTCGTTTACTAATAGTTGGAAATCAAAGTTTAAGCACAACATACCAATATTCTTATCCCAAGATGCTGATGAAAGAACTGTTCCATTGTAATTGAATGAAGTCCCCAAGACCCATTCGGTATGCCCTTCCAACAGTGAAAGTCTCTCTCCGCTTTCTGAATTCCATATTCTAATCGTGTTGTCTGCAGACCCTGATGCCAGCAGAAATTCAATATTTGGAAACCAAGAAACAGAAGTAACTGGTGCTTTGTGTCCTTTATCATCATCACCTAATGTTTTGCTTGATGTTAACACACGTAAATCCCATATTCTTATCTGTTTATCCCAGCTACCCGACGCAAAGTAGACACCATTGATACTGAAACCAAGACAAGACACATGCCATTTATGGCCACTCAATTTGATTTGCTCTTCAATCTCAATGCCATTTTGATTCAGAAATTTCTTCTCCTTCATTATCACTTAAATAGGGAGATAGCACTGCCTGATACGCTTGATTATCAACAACGTACTTCCTAAAAACGACAGCTATTTATTTCCGCCATCTTTGTTTTCATGCACAAAATTAGTCGCTAGCGCGGCCGCAAAGGGTGCTGGTAGTAAGCACTTTTGACGTACTTTCAAACCTATCAGAAAACTTCCGACACACTTGAAGTTTTACAACTTGGTTATGACCAGAACGTGTAGAAAATTGAATTACCTTTTTACTATAATGATTTGCCAGCATGAAATCCTTTCTATTAGCACCCCTTTCCTATTAAATTTTCCTGGCATTCATATCCCCTTCTAATAGCACCCCTTTTTATTGAGAATGAAACTGACACGAACACCCCCTTCCATTAGCAACCCGTCCTTTGAAAATTAACCAACATGAGCACCCCCTTCTATTAGAGACACTAGAGTATCTGCCGGCTTTTTCATTGCCAAAAACTAAATAAATGACGATATGGGGAAAGTCAGAAGGGCGAGGGCCCAGATAGTCCATCCATTGAAGAACGAAATGTCCCAGATTCAGTAACTCAGCTCCCATGAATGAAGCTTTAATATGCACTGCATTCCACATGAAAAAGAGCAAAATGGTCAGTACAACTGTAATGATGAGCTCATATCTAGAAGTTGAAAAATGTGTGAAGAAATGAAGAATTTTTTAGCAAGATGCTCTTTTGCTCGAGGAATAGAAGTCCTAACCTAACCATTTATTTTCTCAAAAATGTGTAGCATCCTCATCCTAGCCCTCCTTCAAGCTTACCAATTTTTTGAACCAAAGGGAAGTTGCTTGATACAGATCAAGAAAGAGGTCATTCAATTAGTAGGTACGCTCCAAATTGCAAAAATTTTACCCCTTCCCATCATCGTACGCAGATGTACGCTGGCTACAACTCCATTCCCATTGCGTACGTACACTTACCTATCTAACCCCCCACTTCTAAGGGGAGTGTTATAAAATATCCAATTAATAATTCCATAAAATACAGTAAAACATTTGAGAGGCAGGAAAATGATCGGGGTAAATGTTTTATTACATAGGAATTAAAGTCGTCACCAAAGACAAGTATGATAAGAGCACTCTTTATATGATATTATGAGAAAATACATGCAAAAAGGGACTTTTTGTGTACGTACTTAGGTGTGTCATCTACCTTCCCCCTTGTACGCATGGCGTCTGCTTTTGCTTGACCCCTCTATCCCCTTCGTGCTTACGTAGTAAATGAAGGACCCCAAATAGGGATTCTACATCAGGGCTTTGACAGAGAGCAATTGCCAACAGAAGAACTAACCGTACATTCAAGTTTGCTTCCAGTAATATGCAAGGCCTGTAAACCTTTTTCTCATCAATTACAGCCCGCTCTCTAGAAAGTTTTACTTGCAAAATTTTGCAACATCATAACTATAATACATTAGACCGGAGGTCTCGAAACTTTTCAGCGCTAGGGCCGCGTCAGCTATTAAGCCTCAGGAACCAATAGCGCTCATCAACGTTGTATTGCTGACAAAATCAAGGAAAGTCCTATTTGTCGGCAAATTCAACTCGAAGTCTTTATGTATACATACTGGGGTTGTGCACACCACCAGCAATATTCTTTAGCTTCGCCCCTGGGAATTGTTTTGGTAGAGCTTGCATAAATGCTAATGAATAGTGTTAATTGATAAGTCATAAAATTGATTAATACTGCCTACAATAAAAGTTCATGGTTACTCAATACGTTTCCAAACATACAGTAGAATTGGCTTAAAATAAAGAGGACAATTAGACAGAAATTTCTGCTCTAAAGCACATATAACTGTATTAGCAAACGAAAGTCCCAATGGTGAGCCCAAAGCCACACCATTATACAGTAGAATGTTAATTAAACTTGAATTCCCCATGGCTGATATCTCCCATCTTCCAGCATAGGAACTCGCGCTGTCAAATCGTTCTCACATGCCATTCGGATCCGCTCTCATGTTGCCGGTGCATCAAGCCTGAAAATGGGACTCAAACCACGTTCTACTCTTGCTGCCTTTATCGCATCCTTTATTGCAAAGCAAACAGATGATGACAAAAGCAGAGGTGGCTCCCCGATTCCTTTTGAAGAGTAGATAGCACGTGGGTTGCTTGAATCTGTAATGGTAAAAGTCACACAAATTCCCAGTAATGCAATCTTTGTATCGGATTAAGGATTATAGTATCTACAATAAGGAGGCAATTTTACTTAAAACGACAACATGTCTCTAATTCAATGTTTCTTATGAGAACATGCTCTCATAGGTTTACAATGAGACTACTAGAAGACATACCATGAGAAGATACCGTGAGTCTATTTACAAGAAAGTGGTTAATATTAAATTAGTACTCAACTAATCAACTATTTATTGTTGCTTTATATTTGTAGATAAGGAGAGATCTCCTGAAATTTTGTTTGAGCTCAACTTTGGTCTTTGTTATATACTAGAAAGTCCATTCTTCTCTTGCACACGCATTATCCATTTGATTGTGATAACAAAAAGTATGAAGCAAACTCCCAGATTTTGTACCACATGCTTCCTCCAGTACAATGTTGCCACACCTGAAACATATTTCTGGCTACGGGCTTGTGCACAACGGTTTATTTTCTGTTCTTGACTTAAATGTATCATTATTGCTGATTTCCATGCCGCTTTTTACACTTTTATTCAATGCGCTTACATAGAATTGGAATGATTTTTGCTATGTAACTCTAGAGAGAGTTTTGGTGCTTAGATAGTGGAAAAGCTAAGAAAATTTCAATACTGCACCAAAGCAGCTTTTTAATGAAAAAGATCCATCGAACATAAAGCGCCAATTGCCTCTTTGCGTCTACATGTAAGAAGAACAGGGGGGCAGAGGGTAAACCACCCTAGAAGGTTCAAAATACAGCTTTGTGCCACAATAAGAAAATTTCATAGCGAGTATTTGCGTTTTTGTCTCTCTATCCGCATCTTTCTCCTCAAACTTCAATTTACGAAGGGTGAGGGATCGCTTTTCCTTTTCTGCTTGGAGATCAATAATAAGCATAACCACCATCTTATTTGAAAAAGGGGCGTTTCCCGATGTTCCAGAATGCATAAACTAAAACAGTCTCTAGGGCCCAGACTTATTTTTTCTTTCCTCACGACCAGCTTTCTCATAACACATTTTCACAGGGCTGTTGCGCTTTGTCTATTACTGTATCCCTTCAGTTCTATTTTTTCTATCTATTTTTCTTCATAACCTTTCTATTTGGCAAAAGTCTTTATGCTTCTCAATCTGTGTACTTTCTTTGTCAATTTTGATAACTACATTTAAAGAGGCTTTCCTTGCATCTCTGGTACTGACTCATGCTCACTATATGTTCGCGCCTCAACTTTGCCATTCTCGGAGTAACTATGCTCAGAGATATCCCAAGGCAAACTTATTTTTAGGATGTACTCAAAAATTTATGGCAAAAATTTGGCCAACGCTATAAAGAAAGGGTTATGAAAGAACTGTGACCTACAGGATGCTAAGTCCTCTGCATCAAGATCAATATTGTTAGAGCTTCTAACACATTGGGGGTACCACGCCCATTCATCACGCCTATCCCATTGGCATTGTGGTGCCACAATCCTCCAGTATCTCCCTTACGAACTCGCGCTGGCTACGTGCCTGTCCGTCCAAACATGGCAAAGGAAAGAGCCAATTTATGAATTGAATAAAATAGATAAACCTGCATACCTTTGAGAAGAGTGACATTAAACTCAGCTGGAATGTCATCAAATCCTGGAATTTTGTAGGCACCTGGACCTCTTGTAAATGGAACAACTGATAGTGAATGAATCATTTGTTCCATAACAAACAGTCCGTATCCTTGTACGAATGCCCCTTCAATTTGTCCAATATCTATAGCAGGATTGAGTGACTTTCCTACGTCCATCACGATGTCTGTCTTAAGCACATGGTGGTCTCCTGTCAAGCAGTCAATCTCAACAACTGAACAGGCAGCACCATTGGTGAAATAGTTAGAGCCTTCCTTGCCCTGTTTCAAAGTTGTAACCAATGTCAGGAGTACCATAATAACCAGTAGCAGAGAGACTAACTCGATCAAAATATGCAGCTTTTACAGCTTCCTCCCAGGTCTTTCCATCTTTTTGGTAGGGCGCAAGTCTCTTCGCAAGTTCAGAACATGCATTGTGTACGGCCATACCATTTATATCAGAGCTGACGCTTGCAGCTGTTGCTGACGTGTTCGGTATCTTGTCTGTTCAAGTTTCCATGATGTGGATTTTAGATGTATGAACTTTCAGGCCATCGCTTGCAATTTGAATCATCTTTGTATGCAAACCTTACCAAATCTCTATACCACCATGAGTTAAAAGGACCGAGCCATCGAGATATGCGTTCACCAAAGCTCCTGGAGATATTGAGATAATTGTTAAATTTTCATGCGCTTTTATCGGCAAGATGCTTCCAATTTTATATTTCATCAGCCCAAAAAGGCAACATAGACTCAATTTTTCTTCTGTTTCCCTCAATTCCTTGGGGCTTGGAGGGTGCCTCTAAGAGGACTTTAGTTCTGGCACGAGCATTTACGACCGGATGCCCTTCCTGACAGCACCAATGGTCAACGGTAGAGCTCGAACAGAAGACCGCGTTGGTCTGGGTCGAATGCATTACCGCTAGGCCACGGCTGCTATAAAAAGACAACGTAGACGCTTTGGTTTAAAAGAGAACTAGGACCCAAACCCATATCTTAGGCAATACTATAGTTCTACGCACCCTTACAAAATGTCTCTAGAAGCGGTACGTTTTCCAATGTGTAATGTTAATGACCAGCGCGTTTGTAAAAGCAGTCTATGTAACAGAGCTTCATAGCAGATTAAGAGTATTGGCTCTTACCTGCTTGGTTAAAAAATGGTTCACTGAAAGCTATTCCATACATTACTGGTATGACAGCAATGCCTCTCCTCTTCCACTTGTTTCTCGTATTGAATTCATTCAGCTCTTCACGTCTTTTATCATACTCACTTTGCTTCAAAAACTCCAACAAACACACCTCCAATGAGTTTCCGTCAACATTCTGGTTGTAATAGGTTCTATGCCCATCTTTGTAAAGACTCAAATGCCCTATATGGGCTGGTTCTTTTCCAAGACTAATTGCAACATCATTCATCTAGGTCTCGGCAATCATCATTGCTAAGAACGATTGAGCACGAGACATTAATCAGTAGAATCAAGATAAATTGCATTACATGAGCACAGAGTAACCTAGATTGCCAAAATAAGGAAACAAATAGATAGAAATGAAAGTTGAAACATTCTTTTTTTAGAACCTAATGTCAACCTAGTGTCAACAAGAACAATCTATCATACTTAGTAAACTAAGTTTAAGCAAAATCAGACTTGCGGGTGTGGAGATATGACAATTTGAAGCTGGAAGAAATCAATAAAGCCAAATTTAGGGCTATTTCTGATGAAATTTGTGTCATTGGCAGAATTGCAATAACTTTCAGGTGAGCTTTTCCCACTTTCCCAACTCCGATTGCAGCCGTTTTTACTTGCTTTACATATTTTTGCTTGCACTAATGAAAATTTATTCATGTACACAATCTACTCAATAATATTCCGTAATTTGCCACTTATTCAAGCTTTTACATTTTTGCAATTTCAGTGCCGAAAATTGAAAAATTTTGTATCTGCTTAAAAGCAAATCTCTAGATTCCATTGTCTTTTTTGACGCAGTGAAGGAGCGTACACTTCCCCCACCAAAACAAAAAATTTTGAACAGGGAATATTTAGGCCAATCTGAGAAGCAGGCGGAAAAGAGCAGAAATTGGACTTATTTCTCGTAAAAGAGCCATGTTTAATGTACTTTTTTGTCTAAGGATTCCCACAAATTCGTTGAGATACGAAAGCCATGATATTTTTTAAAATGTTACTCTGGCTGTCTTAGTTAATGAAAAGTCCTATTTCTGTTCATCAATTTGTATCTCATTCAAAATTCTATAGTTTATGTTTTCATGCCATCTTTGCAGATTTTTTTATGACATCAAGTACTTGGCATTCAAAGGTGGAGCTGAGCCCCGAAAATCTTCTGCTGGAATTTTAAAAGGAGACTGCGCCTCCCTAAGCTACCAAGGAGCCAGGATCTCTGCTCCACACAAACATTGCCATTTTTTTACGCTTTATAGCAATAGGACGCCAACTCAAAATACTACCTTGAGGGCTACCAAACCCCCTGAATGCTGTATTGGATGGCAGGTTTGTTTTGCAGCTCCTCCCTTTGATCCTCAAATTTGGCACATAATACGCATTAGTAACGTGGGTTAATGCGCGTTCCATAACAGAAAAAGACAGATCCATCGTCCACCCACAATTGTTGTACAGTTCAATCTCTGCAGCTTCTATCATCCCATCATTGCTAAATCCAATTTTGTATTTGCCAAGAAACGGGTGTCTGTACCCAGAAATAATGATATCTTCATCTCTATCTAACATTATACGAACTGGCCTACCAACCTATCACGAAATACTCAAAGTTGAATGGCAGATCAATTTCACATGGAAGCGGGAATATAAAAGTAGAAGAAAGATCATAAATTTCACTTCTCTTTTAAATTTCCCATGCAGTTTTGATCAATGTGAAAAACTTTCTCTCAAGTTCAAAAACAATTTAGCATTAGGACATCATGTGCAGCACACAGGTTTATCATGTAACCTACATACATGTTGAAGAACAAGGGCCACTAGGTAAATAATAGCTTCAGTTACTTTTTCATATTTGAATCAGACACTAGGTAGTGATACAATGGTACCATTGATATTGATAAGTCCATTAGACACTGAAAGACTCTATCAGTGACAGAATTATAAATGAAAAATCTTCTAAAATTGACAAATCCTTTATATACTACCATTGCAACAAAAAGACATTTCGGAGCATACTTGCCTCATCATCAGTTAAACGTAAAATCAAAAGTGAGGAGTTTATATAGCCTAAGTGGGACATCAAAATCGCCTAAACACCTGTCCTCTTTATTCAAATAGAAGGACCTCTTCCCACCCCTTGTGTGCTCTAATGTTATCTATAAGGATCTGTGTAGTAGCTGCAACGCCACTTATTACGATGACACAGCTAGGAATCTTAAGGCTCGCAGTTGTCTAATGCATTTATCAATATCTATGTCACTAGTAGAGTCTTTCAGTGTCTAATGCATTTATCAATGTCAATGGTAGTGTCTGATTCATACATGCAAATGTAAACTGAAATTGACTATCATTTTCGTTGTGGCCCTTGTTCTTCAAATTATTAACAGGCTACGTATTCTAAAGTCTGTGCCATTTATGTGCTGTTTGAACTTCAATGGCAAAGATACTTTCAAAGGAACGATGATTACATTTTTGATTTATCAGACATTTACCTTAGTTGCAGAGACAGCTACTGCAATTGCAATAGGAATTGCTCTTGTTTCTTTACCACCAAACCCACCGCCAATCCTTTTAACCCTGCAAACAACTCTGTTAGCAGGAATATTCAGACAATTTGCCACGACCACCTGGACTGCTGTGGGGCTTTGTGTTGACGAAATCACTTCTATTTCTCCATTCTCTCCTTTTGGAACAGCGATGCATGCATGTGTTTCAAAATAGAAGTGCTCTTGTGCGCCTGTTCTCATTTCTCCTTCAATTACATGATCACAAGAAGAGAGTGCCTCACCAGTGTCTCCTTTGACAATACTTTTCTTGATTGGATAGAATGACTCGATTGTGATAGTATCTTCGACTGTAACAGTTGCTGGAAGTTCATCATATTCTACAATCACACGTCTGGCTGCCTTTTTAGCTGTAGTTTGATCATCAGCTATAATACTACCAATGATCTGACCATAATGTTTAACCTAAGACTATGGAAAGTCACCAACACATCTCTTAATTCCAATAAAGTAACATAGTAGATTGCTAAATTCAACACTCATACTGTAAGCAGCACTTTGTCACTACCCATTCCCCACCAGGTATAACATTTACAGAGAAGCTGGGCATTTTCGAGGGGGTATCTAATTCATTTTATTATCTTGTTAATTTGGGAAGTTTCTTAACACACAACACCTATCAGTATTATATGAGGAAAACAGTTAGACTTAGCTACTTAGGCCCAGTTTAAACATCGAATTTCTGCCGTCTCGAATTAAATTATTCAGTCAGAAAAAACTTAAGTGTCGATTAAATTCAACAGTAATGCAATGTTTAAATCAACTGCCGCATTAAATAATTTAATGCGGCAGTCATTCAGCAGCTTTGCCGCTTGATTCAGCAAGAGTGCGACTTGCTTTAAACAGTCGAATTTCTGCTGCATCGAAATAAATCAAATGACGATTTGGTCCATCTTTTACAAACACTTCAATCAGCTGGCATGCGCAGTTAACGACCAGCATCCTTTGAGATAGCTAAGGGTAGATCTATTAGATGCGGCACAATTTTGTGCGATGTTTAAATCAATTAACAGTCGCACTACTGCCGCGTGAAATCCAATTTAATTCGACACGGCAGAAATTCGATGTTTAAACTGGGCCTTAGTTTGCTAGTATTTCATATGAAACTCACAGCGGTCAAATACTATTGCACAGACTTTGGGTAATCCTCCCCAGCGCGCGTTCACAATTAGAGAATCCATGAAAACCCGTTATGTTTTTCGTTCACAGAAATTCCCGAACTGTTTGACTGCCTCCAGGAGTGTTTTCAGACAATTAAACTATTCTGTATTCCATTCATTATATCAATTGCTTATTTGCGCTAAAAAAGTTGTCGGCCTTCCTCATCTTGAATGTTCTACCCCTCATATGAAAGATTTAACCGCATAGACTGTTTTGCGGACCAAGGCTCGCCTCTATTAGAGGGACTATGAACTTTAGGCAACTATGAAGCTGAAGCTGGTATAGTCTGCGGCACAAGGCATTTGTCCTCAGATTTTGCCTGAGTCCTCATTTACCGACCTGTGAGAGGATGGACAGCTGAGTGGGCTCAGATGGTTTGTGATTTCTATTCATAAGGTTCCCAGCGCTGCGCCTTAACCACTTGGCCACACCACTTCACTTCACTTATCAACTGATATCTCTCCCTCCTATAGAATACTTTGCACTTTTCGAGTTGTTTTTATATGGCAAACATCATTTCACTTCACACCACCGGTGTGGTAAAATTTCACTTCATTGAAGGTGAAACTTAATGAAGTGAAGTGATTTTTTTATATAAGCACAAACCTAACGTTGATGTGAAGTTAATCGACTTATTGTTATGCGTGGACCCAGGAATTTTCTGACAGGGGGCTGGCTCTTCCGACCAGGGGACTAAAATACGGTTATCAGGGTATTTTAATGAAGAAAATCTCCAAAAAATTCGTTTTTCACCTTCCGATGATGTGTGAGGTTATAGTCCCTCCTTAGCACTGCCCACCGGAAATGTGCAAAGCCTGTGCTTTGGTAGATGAAGTCTTTTCTGCCCATAGAAACATGCCCATAGGACTAAGGCCCCGTTTATAATGCACTGGTGCAACTTCTGTACCGGAACAGAAAGTGTTACGGTTCACCTCCGCCTACACTGCTCCGGTGCAGAAGTCATACCAGATAGCCTTATCCTTTACACTGTACTGGTCGCCTTTGTTCACCAAGTCGCAGTATTGATATAGTACATTTTTAAAGAACAAATGTGCATACCACATGTCCTGAGTGTCTGACATGTCGACTGTTCGCTTGTTCATTTCCTGAGTGTTTTCCGGTTTCACCAAGTGCTGTGTTGAGTATTCAACGAGCGAAAAAGGAATCAACTGCGCGATCGAAAATAACAAGGGTAAATAACTATAACGAACAGTGGCGGATCGAGACCAGGGCTAACAGGGCTACTAGGGCTTGAGCATAGGTAAGATTTTCAATCCTATTAATAGCAGCCACCAGCATTTCCTCCTAATTGACATACTAATAAAGCCCTGTTAGAATAACCACGTCTAAGCTGACAAGTGTTTCTTGAGGACAACGAAGAAAGCATTATCCAATCAGTTATCATATTGGAAATATGCTCGCCAAATCACTATTCGGCTTTTCTATCACATCCTGCATTCGTTCCGAGCCCTGGTGGGTCTGTAATATACAAAGACTCAACTACCCTGGATCCAATCAGATCTCTCCTCTATTTAATACACACTTTGGCACTAGCCCTCGTCAGATTGAAATATTCTCTTTCATCGGAGCCCTCGTCAGATTTAAATATTCTCTTTTATCCAATGAAGCATCCCCCTTACCAGAGCTCAATTTTTGTTAGCCAATCACAATACTCCGTGTCGAGGGGTCGACAATGTCAGTGTGAGGACTAAACGTGATACTGTTGATGTTGAACAGTACTCTGGTGGCGAGACAGACAGTAGTTAGCGAGTGCGATAAGTGAGAATTGGCAATCGCTTTGAGGCATTTACTTTGAGGTAAGAAATACGCACTTTTGATTAGTTACCAACGTTGTGCCGTATAATCTTCGTGGCAGCACTAATCTTGTTTTACCGGACAAGCCTGTATGGAATTGATACTGTCAGGTTTGTTGGCTAAAAGTTGTGGCAGACTCTGCCGAAAGGAATCAAAGAGTCCCAAACATTGTAGATCTTCTAAAGACATATTAAGGCCATACTTCTTCATTGCAGCTGCAAATTATGCAAAAGTTTGATTGTAAATGTAGGATTTTTATGAGTATTTTGTTGTCGTATTTCCTTTATAGTAGGCTATAATTAGCTTAGTGCTATTATATTTGCTAGCTTTCGATAAATTGTTTATTATCATATATATAAACTATTATTATTACTGTAAATGTTTGAATCGATTAGAGAAATCCACGCTGTTAGTCCTCAGAGCTGCAGTTCCCTGTTTATCAAGAAACCAAATGCCCTGGTATTATACCAGTGAGGTAATTCGCTTCTATTGTTTGGATAATAGTACGTCCATTTAACTAAGAACGTAGGAGCGCTACGGTACAGAGGGCACGTGCCCCGCCTACATTTCACAAAACTGTTGGCAAGACCCCCCCTTTGCAGCTTATAGATTTGTCTCCTTTGATTGCGAGGGTGCCCCTTGCCTGTAAAATCAACGTTTTGACTGCTGCTACTTCCTTGCATTTGGCTGTTGCGTTGAATTGCACTTCCGCCTAACACTAGTTCCGTTTTCAACTGTTTATTTTTGTATAACGAAGCCAGGTATTCGACTGAGCTGTTGCTACGGCCCCATTCACACTATATCGGATTCAACTTGTACCACATTCTTGACCCAATCCGATATCAAAATTTTACATTGTTCACACTACTCCGCTCCGCTTCATTCACATCACTAAGCCACCGTCACTGCCTGAAAATTGATTGTCGCTCGAAAACAAAGCTGACTGCAGCTCAGAGAGAGCTTCCGGAGCGACGATGTATTGGATTCATGCATTCACACTAGGTCAAAGGTGACCCGATATCGAAAGTAATCCGATACATACCACTTTCACAGCGGAGTGATGTCACTCCGCAAAAGCGAGACGGAGCATATAGGATTATCCAGTATAGTGAAGATGGAAGGCCTATCTGATATAGGAAGTAATCCGATATGTGATGAGTCCGGTATAGTGTGAATGGGACCTGGATTTCAACGAGTCTCGTATATCAAGCCCCACATTTAGCGTTCTTTTGAAATTTCTGTTAATCCCTTATGGCGCCAGTATTATCGATCTAACAGCAGAGCGAAACATTGCATGTTGCACCCCTGCAGCCCCACTCTGGATGCCTATTTTCATGGGGTCTAAAGCTCATCGTAATGTTCTGAGATCATTCGTGATGACATTTTGTGCTCTTTTTCCGCTTCAGTTGGAAATCCTTGTGATACAGTACATTCAAAGTCAAGTTCGTTCTTCCTGCTCAGCAATTATTTTACCATAGCAGGCCCCTTTACGTTGCTTAAGCCAGTATACCGCTTTTTCCACTTTCTACAGATACTAGCGATAGCAATAACAGCAGTAGCACATTCGTCATTGGAGTCAATGGTCGAAAGTGCGTAGCTTAAAGCTACGTGTACTCATGTAAGATGTTATGCAGATGCTGACAACTTCTACGCAGGTTTTGCTACGCGTTTTAAAAGCGTTGACAATGTTTCGAAAATTCTTTTTCGAAACATTGAATAGTGTTAAATACCGCTTCAAAACGAGAACACATTATTTCAAATGCCCTCTGACAAGGCACGACAATATTGATGCCAACTGAGATTGAATTGATCCTTTTTAATTAAAGTCCATGTGCAGAATGTTCATGAGAAGATCCAGCACAAAAATCTGACTATTGCTCACAAAAATGGGCGTGGTAAAGTGACCACACCCATTCGAAAAAGTAGAATAATTTGCAACCGCTAAGAAGCTGCCATTAACTGAAAGTATATACTGTCATTGGATGAGCAACAATCTTCACTGCACGTCAGAAACAATCGAGTAAATTAGGTGTCGTTTTTACTGCTGAGTTCATGGATGGAATACTTTTTTAGACAAATGGAAGGAATTACTTACCCCATTCAATATATTCGGTGAAAATTCGATATTTCAGCCGTATCACCTTCCGCAAAGGTTGGTGTAATACTAGCAAATTTCCACAGGTCAGGAAAATGCTTGTTTCAACTGACGTGTTAAATAAATCAGCCAATGAATTTTCAATGAAAGGTATGGCTAGATTTAAGAAGTAACACGAGATGTTGCCACCCTCCTACCAAAACCCTTAGTAGTTTTGACCTTGGCAATTGCATCTCTGATCTCTTTTACTGTAATTGAACTTGACACTGCTGTTTTTACATGTAGCTTCACCAGAGAGAAGAGGGGTTGGAATTGCATTGTTAGTAAGAAGTCTGTTGGATACTTCGTCACGTGCAACGCTCCTCCGCAATTAGTCGTATATATTCAGAGTTTATAGCCACGAGTATGTAGCAACGAGTTTAAGATACGAGTATATAGGTAAGAGTTTTAAGATAACGAGTTATAGCTACCAGTCTACGCTTTATAGTTAAGATTAAGAGTTATAGTTTAGAGTTTACAACACAGTCACGTACTTGGTTCAGACAGTTGAGATAGCCTTCCTGAGCGGAGAGGCAAAGTATAAAAGAGTAAAGGGAATAATCAATGCATTGATATAGTTATGTATATTTGTTGATGAGAGTTTGGTGTTTTTTTGGCTCTACAGTCAAATCCTAAGGATATACAACAGGCTTAGTCCCAAGGAGTGTAGATCCAAACTAAGTATGAAGTGTCCAGACAGACAGAGCGGAAATGATGCACGCATGCGTATTACAATTTTTCATAGAACAAAATGGCGCGAGGAACATCGAAGAAGCGGCGAATTTACATTCACTGCCACAAACAGGAAAATATCGTTACCCTGTCATATTACTAAATCAAATGTTTTCGACAATTCACGGCGAAACATATTACTTGAAAAACTATCACACATTATCTTGATGTAATTTTCTTTTTCCAATTGGTTTCGCCGGCCACTTTTCTCAATTT
>OLMO02000262.1:4637354-4666070 GCA_900291935.2 Cassiopea xamachana | reverse complement strand
GTATCTGATAGGCAACAGTAGATGACATGCATTTGAATAATTTAAAGTCCACGAAAGAAGCTAATGCAAGGAAAAGTTGAAAATATGAGATTCCATTTTTTGCATTAGGTGGCTACAAGAGGGACAGGAGTTGACCTGTGGTCCGTTTCCAATCTCACTCTCTTATCTTCCTAGGGGTTGTGCTATGGGGCGCTTGGGGAAGGTGGTTGCCACAGCCCTCTATACTTTCCGTGTCCGCCAATTGATGTTATTTTTCATGGCTTTTTAGCTTCTTTTATCAGCAAGTCAGTCTTGTTCGCCTCATCCAAGTCTTCTTTTTGGGCAAATTTTGGTTATGCATCCCCAGCAATTTCCCTTCTGTTTCCCTCTTGTAGCCACCTAATGCAAAAAATGGAATCTCATATTTTCAACTTTTCCTTGCATTAGCTTCTTTCGTGGACTTCAAATTATTCAAATGCATGTTGTGGTGATTCCACCGCGAAGGCGCAGCGCAGCGACTGAACCTTGTGAGTCACCAAATAAATGCTTAGTTAGACAAAACAATCTGTTAGTCATTGTAGAAAGTTCTAGAAACTTCATTTACGTAATATAGCTTAAATTTTATTGGACAATTTCTTGTATAACAAATTAGTAAACCATATTAGGGAAAACTCGTGCAAGTCATTTGCTATGAAAAAACCATGTGGTTATGAGTCAGGGTAGTATTCAAATTGATGTTCAAGAAGCAGATACACGATCACTATGAACTTGTCTTTTTATTGAGTCATTTCTGCATTGTGCTATAAGAAACGAATCAGAAGAGAGTAAAATCTCTACACATGTCATCTACTGTTGCCTATCAGATACTTTGAGTAAAAAACTTCTGTAATTCAAACAAGCAAAGAAATGCCGAGCATATGAAAGAAATTCTCAAGCTTTCTGAATGATGAGATCGCATTTTGCATTAGCTGGCTGAGAGAGTTAGACGGCCCTCAAGTCAGCTCCTGTGCTGAACTTGTTATATTTTGGACAAACCTAAATCACTACATTTTCAAAAGAGTTGGGGGTACCTATCCCTCATACCCTCTTGGCTCCAAAGCCTTCCTCTGCTGCTGTACTATGATTTAAAAAGTACTAACGGTATCAATCGTGGAAGCTCAGCAAGCCTGTCTGTTACTGTACTGCGGGATACGAAACGCTGCTCGTATTACAAAATCAGGTGTATTTCGTATTATAATGAGGTGTTTTTCGTATTATAAAATCGCGCGCGTTTCGTGTTATAATCTTGTACAGTTGGTATTATAATCTTGCACAGTTTAGTCTTAACAAAATTGAACTTTTCGTATTATAAAATTGAACTTTTCGTATTATAAAATTGAACTTTTCGTATTGTAAAATTGAACTTTTCGTATTGTAAAATTGAACTTTTCGTATTATAAAATTGAGCTTTTCGTATTATAATATTCAACTTTTCGTATTATAATATTCAACTTTTCGTATTACAATATGCGAATTCAAGTTTCGTATAATTTCGCCTTTTCGCGCGCCATACTACCCGGCTTATTCTGCGTATTGTTTGCCATATAACCACTCCCGGAAATGTGCAAAGCTCATGGTCTTATAGATGTAGTGTCTTTTGCAACTTCAAAAAGTCTCTAAAATTCGCATCGCCTGGAAATGGAAGGTCTCATTAGTGAAGGATTTTCCCATATGATCAGGCCCTTAGATTCAAAAGTGGAAGAAATGGTCTGAGGGGGGAGGTTTACTACTATTGCTTCTCTGAAGGGGGGAGGTTTACTACTATTGCTTCTCTGAAGGGGGGAGGTTTACTACTATTGCTTCTCTGAAGGCTAAGGATTCTACTTGCCATATCTTATTAAGGCGAAGAAAGATAAGCGGAAAGGGGTGAGGGCAGAAGCCCCTGGAAAATTTCTGGGACACGTCATTTCCAGTTTAGGGAATGCCCTCTTTTAATAGAGAAGGCACGGCAGAAACGGGCACTTTTGTCCTTTTGTTGAAAGGGGAAGGGCCTTAGACCCACAAAAACCCTTGCCTAGTTGTGCGCGTGGACATGCAGCGAGCAGTTAGCATCATATTAATGAATATTATCAATAAAGCACTGACCTTTGAGTGTACCTTTCCAAGTCCAAGTTAGCCACTCGCAATATTACTCTGTGGAACTCTGCTTTTCAGTGTCAATCTGTTTCCAAATACTCTTCTAAACCTCATCCAGTATGCACTTTGGACATTGAATGCAATCGAACGACTTGCTCGTCCTATCACTCTTTACACGTACACTCCCATAATCCACTGAAGGACAGTAACTTTTGTATAGAAACATTGCCACAAGAATCCACTAGTCTTGAAGCGAGCAATAGCCTATTGTTCTATGTTATTGTCTAAGCGTTCGATCGTGCCGAGACCTTTCCGAGTGCATTAAACCATGATGTTTATAGTTGTGGAGCATATCGGAATACAGAACATCGAGAAATATCGATCATTAGTCCAACCTTGAAAAGGAAAATTGCACAGGAAAAAGTGTGCTCTTGTTATAATATTTATTGTTATTACTGTTGTAATACTTATAACTTTTGTATAGAAACATTGCCACAAGAATCCACTAGTCTTGAAGCGAGCAATAGCCTATTGTTCTATGTTATTGTCTAAGCGTTCGATCGTGCCGAGACCTTTCCGAGTGCATTAAACCATGATGTTTATAGTTGTGGAGCATATCGGAATACAGAACATCGAGAAATATCGATCATTAGTCCAACCTTGAAAAGGAAAAGTCCAGAGGAAAAAGCGTGCATAATCACAGCCAAAGATAGTTTTTTATTGTTATTACCTTACAGCTCCCATAATCCACTGAAGGATATTAACTTTTGTATAGAAAAGATTTGAGGATATTACGCTTCTAAACTTTGCCCTTCACATTTATTATTGTGAAAATGAAAGTGTTTCCAGCTGCTGAATATGGAATTTATTGATAAGTAGTTTATTATGTAAAGTGCATGCTATGCTTTACAACTATTAAATCTATAAAGTATTAGAAGCCGCATCGTATGATTACAATGTCAACAAACTGGTTGGTACACCTGGGTCAAGCTATGACTTCTCGTCTTACCGATTTGTTGGCAACTCTTCCCAGGAAGTGAATATGTCTTCCTAAATATTATATTTTGCTTCGATAGCCTAAGCAGATCACCTAGATTTATGCAGAAAGAATTCTTTACCGTACATGAAGGTTGAGTGATGTAAGTGAAAACGTTTCCAAGGCTTGAAAAACGAAATTAGGATTGAGCTAGATGATACTAAGTTATTGTAAGCTTCTAAAACTTAATAATCACGTGACTAGCCAGATGGTCATTGCTTCCGTAGGCAGCTGGATAGAATGGGTGAGGGGCACCGATAAAGAAGCTCAAAACGGTGTCCCCAAATAACTTGTTAATTGATACTGTTTCTAAGAGCGGGAATCTGGGTGATTGCCCAAAACATAGTCTAAAGTAGCCTGCTGCACATAATGGCCATTCTCATAATACGTTACGTAAGGGGGTGGGGGTCTTGATTTTTACTGCACAGTTTGACGAGGGGCATGTGTGTTTTTTGAGTGTGATGTCACATGTTTTGAAAGACACGAGATTTAACACATTTGGCGTTAAAATAGCAAATCCAGTCCGTTCTTAGGTCACCTTCAGCTCCATGTCTAACAGGAATCTAGCAATCCTATTTTGATATCATTTTTAATCATTTTCACATTTCATTTCATTTTCAATAAAACACGACATGGTAAGCACAGTATTACGAAAGCAGAAAAATATCCAACGGAATTTCAAAATGTGATGTCATTGATTGAGGGGTGGGTGGTTAATATTGAATTTGTGACAAAGTGTGACAGAGAGTATATGTGTGTCTACCAAGTGAAAAGATCACAAAGGCATTGTAAAGATCTACAAATTTCCCGGCTTAATACTGAACATGCGAAAAGAGCTATCAATACTATTCAATTCACATTAGGGAGCTCCCAACTATTAGTCGCTTCAAAAAAAAACAAGTAAAGGAGTTCCTAACGAGCTGATTAATAATATGCTTGGCCACCTAGAAACACGACCCGTTGTAAGAGCAGAGTCCTAGGATATAAATTTAGTTATTTACTCTTGTTATTTCTATTTATATAGACTATTGTACATATTGTCTGTTGTAAACTTTATACTCTTGTGGATCAGTGCAAGACTTGACAATGAACTAAACTTCTCGTTGGATATATAATGGAATTGAATCAACCCAATATTTACAATAATTACATAAATATTGCTCTGTTTTAAAACTCTTAATTTACACTCGTAACGTTAAACTCCTGGCTGTGTACTCTTAATCTCAACTGTAAACAAAGCTAGATATACGAAGAATTGCGGAGGAGTGCTACATGTAACAAAATTTCCAACAGTGTCTAGTTGGAATATGGTGTAGAAGTAATGTTAAAATAGAATATCTGAAGGGTGGAATCGTACATAAACAATATATTATCATATCATATAATATCATCAATGCCAAAATTATTGTGACGTAAACTGTGAATGGCCCCGTAGTGAATGGGCAAATGTGACTTTTCGTAATGACCTTACCTCCCGCGTTCTATGAAGAAAGAACGTACATACATTTAAAACGGGCGAATTCCTACTATTTAAAGGGTGTGTTTCTAAAACTTTCTGTATCCCTTATCTTTAAATTGACTCTACAAGCCCGTCAGACTGGAAGAGAAGTTTGCTGTGCGCCCGCAAACATATCTTGCCTGCGCACTGTCTTACGCGTTTTCCAATATTGGACGTGCATTCAGTTTCGTGATTTTCTGGCCGCACATTTGAAGTGGTGAAAGTCAAACACTTTGAATTATTAGTGAGAGTTTTAAAATCTGATATGCACAAGAATTTTCGTTAGTTTAATTCGGATGTGCGTCATTAATTCTTATATAGCGAAATTGTCCGGGCAGTGAACATACATTCTTGTCTGGACCCTTCATACTTAGCTTGGATCTGCACCCCTGGGATTAAGCCTGTTGTAAATCCTTAGAATTTGACAGTAGAGCCAGAAAGACACCAAACTCTCATCAACAGATATATATATATATATATATATATATATATATATATATATATATATATATATATATATATATATATATATATATATATATATATATATATATATATATATATATATATATATATATATATATATATATATATATATATATATATATATATATATATATATATATAACTATATCAATTCGTTTATTACTCATTTCACTCTTTTATACTTTGCCTCTCCGTTCAGTAAGGCTATCTATCTCAGCTGTCTGAACTAAGTATGTGGCAGTTTACTAACTATGTGAGCCCCCAATAGACGCGCTGCGAAGCTGGAAGCGTAACGTTTACAACAAACCCTGCCCTAATTCAACTCTCACTTTTACCTACCTCTGTCTTCTACTAGAACTTCTGTCTTGAATTTAGGACGATTATGATAGTCCTCTGCTGATATTTGATGGACTGTTTTAACCTATGATCTTGCAACGTTGATTTTCTAAAGGATTCTGAGCATACCTTTGTTAACAAAAAGGCAATCCCAACCGCAATGAATCTTTTCTTTTGTACAATTGGAGTGAAGCTCGCTAATAAATAGATACAGTCCCAAACCTTCTTCTCTCTAGTGAAGCTACGTGTAACAATAGCGCTGTCAATTTTTAATTCTGCTCAATTGCAGTAAAAGAGATCAGAGATCGGACTACTAAGGGCTTGGGGTGGGGCAACATCACATGTTACTTCGATTCATTTAACACATGAGCTGAAACAAACATTTTCAAGACATGTGGAAATTTGCTAGTATTAAACCAGCCTTTAAGGAAGGTGATAAGGCTGAAATATCGAATTTTTGTTGAATATATTGAATGGGTTAAGTAATTCTTTCCATTCGTCTAAAAAGGTATTCCACTCATGTCTCCAGCAGTAAAAATGACAGCTCATTTACTCGATTGTTTCTAACGTGCAGTGAAGATTGTTGCTCATCCAATGACAGTATATACTTTCAGCTAATGGTAGCTTCTTGGCGGTTGCACATTATTCTACTTTGTAGAATGGGTGTGGTGACTTTACCACTCCCATTTTATGAACAATTGTCAGATTTTCGTACTAGATCCTCACATGAACATTCTGGAAATTGAATTTTAATTAAAAAGGATCGATTCAATCTCAGTTAGCATCCGAAGTATCATACCTTGTCAAAGGGCATTGGTAACAATCTATTGGTAATAGTATACGTTCTCTGTGTGAAACTGTTCTTAACACTATTCGATGGTTCGAAAAAGACTTTTCAAGACATTGTCAACGCTTTCAGAACGCATTGCACAACCTACGTAGAAGTTGTCAGCATCTACATAACATCTTACATGCTACGCACTTTCGATCATTGGTTCAAATGGCGAATGTGCTACTGCTGTTATTGCTATCGCTGGTATCTATAGAAAGTGGGGAAAACTGTATACTAGCTTAAGCAAAGTAAAGGGGCCTGCTAGGGTAAAAAAATTGCTGGGCAGGTAGAAGGAACTTGGCTTTGAATGTACTGTATCATAAGGATTTCGAACTGAAGTGGAAATAGAGCTCACAATGTCACCATTAATGACCTCAGAACATTACGATGAGCTTTAGACCCCATGAAAATAGGCATCCAGAGAGGGGCTACAGGGGTGCAACAAACAATGTTTCGTTCTGCTGTTAGATCGATAATACTGGCACCGTAAGGGATTAACAGAAATATCAAAAGCGCACTAAAACATATCGAAATAAATTTGAACAGGTCCAACTTTTTGCACAGTAGGTGCATAGTAGCATACACTTGGCCAAGTTTGCATATGCTGGAAACCTTAGAATACCTTGCAAAAGCTGCTCAGCAACTACTTCAAGTAATCATCATTTGCATGCAACTAGAACCAGCCCAAGATTGTGCAGCAGTCACCTGCACCATCATAGATGGCTGTACACTTTCTTTTATAAGAAAGCCTAACTTTTTCTGAGCCTCTATATTATTTACTTTTGTATAGCTTTGAGCCTAAGATTATTCCAAATTATTCTTACGTGTCACTGGTCTGGAAGTGGAAGGAATATATTCAAATCTCTGTTGATGTCATAATTAATCTTAATGCAAATCAAAAGAGGACCAGAAATAATGAATATTGTATTAATTGTCCAAACGTTAATCTAAAAACACCATTATAGCTCAAATACATAAAAATTCCAAATCTTGATGAAGCTTGAACCTTCTATTATTCTTAAATCTCTAAGCCTTGATATACTTATGAAAATGAAAAGCGTTTAAATTCCATATTGACAATACAGTGATGAAAGAATTAGACCAAGAAAATACATACAAATACCTCGGTGTGAATGAAAGCAATGGTATACAACACTCGACCACGAAAGAAAAGATCCGGAAAGAATGTATACGTAGGGTAAGGTCAATCATGAAAACGGAATTAAACTCAAAAGTACTCTTGCAATACCTGTAGTTACATACAGTTTCAATGTTGTGAATTGGAAGCTAAAGGAACTGAAGAAGCTAGACACAAAAATGAGAAAGCAATTAACTTGTAATAGAATGCACCACCCGAAATCAGACGTTGACCGTCTATACATACCAAGAAGTAGAGGAGGTAGAGGAATGATCCAGCTAGAACTTTCTTATGAAACTTCCACAATTGGTCTTTGCAAATATTTAGAGAGCACACAAGATTGGATGTTAAAGCGTGTCAACTTACATGAGCAAAATAAAAAGTTACACTCTGTTACAAAGGAATCTCACAAGTTTTCACAAGAGCTAGAACTTGATTTGAAAAATGATGAAGATGTTATTCCCACTGTTATTGCAAAGAAAAACAAGCAAAAAGCAAAGGAGCTAGACCTGAAACTAATTGCCAAGAGATGGGAAGAGAAACCTCTTCATAGCAAGTTTGTCACTCGAAGCAAAAGTGCAGATGTTGACGAACTGGCTACTCGTCAATGGCTAAGAAGTTCTGGACTTAAGGGGGAAACTGAGGAGTTTATTCTTGCGGCCCAAGACCAAAGTTTATTTACGCAAAACTATCACTAAAGTGTACGTTTTGTGACGAAAAACTAGAAACTATTGATCACCTTGTGTCTGGTTGCTCAATACTGACGCCAAATGTATACAAAAATCGCCACGACAGAGTTGGTCAGTATCTTTACTGGAAAATATGCAGGCATTATTCAATAAGCAATCCTTCGAATTAGTATGGGCACCATCCTGACCCAGTAACTGAGGGAAAAGACGTCTCTATTTTATGGGATTTTCCCATTCACACTGATAGAACTATGCAAGCAAATTGTCCTGATATTGTTATCAAAGATAAAAGGAGCAATACCTGTCTCCTCATTGATATGAATGTACCTTCATACAATAATGTTGCAGCAAAAGTGTTTGAAAAACTCAGCAAATATACAATTTATCTAAAGCTAGAAATATGATAGCAATAAGCTAACTAAGCTAATTAATGCCAACTATAAAGGAAATGCGACAACAAAATACTTATAAAATCCTACATTTACAATACAACTTTTGTATAATTTACAGCTGCAATGAAGAGGTATGGCCTTAATATTTCTTTAGACGATCTCCAATGTTTGGGACTCATTGATTCCTTTCGGCAGGATCTGCCAAAACTTTTGGCCAACAAACCTGACAGTATCAATTCCATACAGGCTTGTCCTACCTTTGGGTAAAACAAGAGTAGTGCTGCAACGAAGATTATACGGTACGACATTGGTAACTAATCAAAAGTGTGCATTTCTTACCGCAAATCAATTGCCTCAAAGCGATTGCCAATTCTCACTTATCGCACTCGCTAACTACTGTCTGTCTCACCACGAGGGTACTGTTCAGCATCAACAATATCACGTTTAGTCCTCACGCTGACATAGTCGACCTCTGGACACGGAGGTTTGTGATTGGCTAAGAGAAATTGAGGTCTGGTAAGGAGGATGATTCATTGCATGAAAGAGAATATTTAAATCTGACGAAGGCTCTTGCCAAGGTGTGTATTAAATAGAGGAGAGATCTGATTGGATCCAGGGTAGCTGAGTCTTTGTATATTACAGACCCACCAGGGCTCGGAACGAATGCAGGATGTGATAGAAAAGCTGAATAGTGATTTGGCGAGCATATTTCCAATGTCAGGGTAGCAGGACCTATGATGTAGGTTCAAGGGTGTGGTCGACCCTTCCCTTATGCGAGCCCCAGGCCTAGCTGACCCAGCTGGTAGTACCTGGAGGGGTCCCTTGCTCAGGGTTACGAGCGATGGCCAATGGCGGATCCAGCAGGAAGCTGGTGGTGAAGGCAGATGAGCTACGACCTCAGAGAGCAATGGCTGTTTGCAGGCAGAAGACTCTCTGAGAAGAGAGGTGGTGATCTCTGTAAACTCACCCGACAGAAGGCAAAGGCAAACCACTGTCGTATTCTGCCTCGTATAATCATGGAAATGTTTGTGAGCAGTAAAATAGACAACAACGTGAAAGATCCTAAAGGTGGGGTCTCGTTCGGTAGGGACCATCATGTGCTACAGGTGATACCCGACCGTTATCCTGCGACTGTATGCAGAACTAATAACTTAAATAAGAGGATTGCGACATGGAATGTTAGAACTATGTATCAAAGTGAAAAGATGGATAACATAATGATGGAAATGAAAAGAATGAAGATTAATATGTTGGGGGTTTGTGAAGTAAGGTGGACACAATCCGGAAAATTAGCATCTGAAGGAACTACATTTATATACTCAGGAGGGTCAGAACACAAGCATGGCGTTGGAATATTTTTAGATGAGGAAACTGCAAAATGTGTGAGTGGATTCTGGTGTATTTCAGAAAGAGTTATGGTGGTGAGGCTGAATGGAAGGCCATTTGATATTTGTTTAATCCAATGCTATGCACCTACAGCTGATAACACTGATGATGAAGTAGACAAATTTTATGATCAACTCGATTGAGCAATGAAACAGTGTAGATCACAAGACGTTAGAATAGTTATGGGTGATTTAAATGCAAAAGTAGGCGGAGAGAGGGATGGTAGAGCAGTTGGCCCCTTTGGCCTAGGTCAGAGAAATGAAAGGGGTAGCAGGTTAGTAGAATGGTGCACAACGAACAAATTCGTAATTATGAACACGTGGTTTGAACATCACATGAAGAACTTGTATACTTGGAAGAGCCCTGGAGACAATTGTAGAAATCAAATAGACTATATTATGATTAACGAACGCTTTCGAAATGCTATTGCAGGAGTAAGGAAATATCCAGGTGCAGACTGTGACAGTGATCATATTCTGTTGATGGGTAAATTACGTATAAATCTGAAAAGGTTGAAGCGAAGTAAAATGAAGCGTAAGATGAAATGGAATGTACTATTAGAAGATACAAATGTGAGGACCAAGTTCTGTCAGAAAGTGGAAGAGCGTAACAAACAATGTGGAGATGATACTGAAAAGTGGAAAACTTTAAAGAAAGTCTTGGTGAATAGTGCTCAAGAGTGTGTCCCTAAGTGTGGAATGACAGCTAAGAAGAAGTGGATGACATCAGAGATTTTGGATCACTTGGAATTTAGACGCAGAGTGAAGACAGACACGGATGAGTACAGAAGGATAAATATGAGTAGGGCAGCAAAGGAAGAGTATCTAATCCGACAATGTGAAGAGATCGAAGAATTAGAAAGTAAAAACGTTCAAATAATGGATGAAAAAGTGAAAGCTGTAGTTAATAAGAAAAAATGGCATATATCTAGTTGCATGAAAGATGAAAATGGCAATGTTTGATGGAACAAGACTAAATTAAGAAGAGATGGACAGAGTACATTAATAGTCTATATTTAGATACTGACAGAATAGATAGGCCAGTAACTAAAAAGCAGATGACTGGGAATCCAATAACAAGAGATGAAATAAGAAATGCAATGACACAAATGAAGAAAAACAAAGCAGTGGGAAATGATGAGATAGCGTTTGAAATGATAGAGGCTTTAGGAAGTTTTGGGCTTGAAAAGATCACTGATATTGCCAATTTTTGTGTACGAATCTGAAAATGTACCTGATGAAATGATAGAATCAATATTCATTGCTCTGCCAAAGAAGCCAGGAACAATAGATTGTATAGAACACAGGACAATTAGCCTTATGAGCCATGTAACAAAGATAATCTTACGTGTAGTGCTAAATAGGAACAAGAGTATCTTTAGAGAAAAGTTATCGGATGAAAAATTTGGATACAAGCCTGGAAAGGGAACGAAAAATGCCACTCTTTGCTTGAGAGCAATCATGGAAAAATGTATTGAAAAACAAAGGGATTTGTATATTTGTTTCATAGATTATATTAAGGCATTCGATTGTGTGAAACATGACAAGCTTCTGGAATTGATACAAGAGTTGGATATAGATGGAAAAGATCTTAGACTGATAAGAAATATGTATTATGGCCAGAAAGCTGCAATAAGAACAAAGGGAGAGCTTGGTGAATGGGTATATATACAAAAGGGTGTTCGACAAGGATGTATCCTATCACCAGATTTGTTTAATCTGTACAGTGAAGAAGCTCTAAAGACAATAAGAATATGTGATGGTGTTGATCTGGCAGGAACAAACTATAATAATCTTCGATACGCAGATGATACAGCATTGTTTGCAGATAGTGAGGAGAAGCTACAAAGGTTGTTGAAAGTTGTTGCAAAGGAAAGTGAGAGACCTGGTTTAAGGATAAACTGTGACAAAACTTATGTTTTGGTTTGCTAGCAAGAAGGCACGTGCTCCGGTATGTAGTGTGGCAGTGAACAGTTTGCAGATAAAGCAAATAGATCATTTCAAGTACTTAGGCAGTTGGATAACATCGGATATGGATATTAGATGTAGAATTGGACAAGCTAAGCAAGCATTTATGGATATGGAAAATTTATTATGCGCAAGGAGCTTAGGATTGGGAGTTAGAAAGCGTTTGTTGAAGTGCTATATATGGTCAGTGATATTGTATGGATGCGAGTCGTGGACAATAAATAAGAATATGGAGCAAAAGCTTAAGGCGACAGAAATGTGGTTCTGGAGAAAGATGATGAGATATCATGGACAGAAAAACTGACTAATGAAGTAGTGTTGGAAAAAGTAGGGCCAGAAAGACAACTTTTAACCACTATCAGAAGGAGACAGTGGAGATTTGTTGGGCATGAGTTGAGAAGAGAAGGAGGGATAGAGAAAAATATCTTGGAAGCTGAAATGAAAGGGAAAAGGGCAAGAGGAAGACAGAGATTGAAGGTGTTCGATTGGATAATGGAGAGATTTAGAGTTAAAGATGGAAAACAGTTAGCCAATGTTGCAAGAGATAGGAAAAGATGGAGAGAAAGAGAACCGCCATGGTCCGTCTACGGTATTAAATGCCATGACACTATAAGAAGAAGAATTTCCAATGTGATAACTGATTGGATAATACTTCCCTCATTGTCCTCAAGAAACACCTGTCAGCTTAGAGGTGGTTATTCTGAGAAAGAGTGAAATAAGCAGCGATAGGCTTTATTAGTATGTCAATTAGTAGGAAATGCTGGTGACTGCTATTAATAGGATTGAAAATCTTACCTGTGCTCAAGTCCTAGTAGCCCTGTTAGCTCTGGTCTCCATCCGCCACTGTTCGTAATAGGTATTTAACCTTGTTATTTTCAATCACACAGTTGATTCGTTTTTCGCTCTTTGAATACTCAATACAGAACTTGGTGAAACCGGAAAAACACTCAAGAAAAGAACAAGCAAACAATCGACATGTCAGACAGTCAGGATATGTGATATGCTTTAATAATGTACTATATCAATACTGTGACTTGGTTAACAAAGGCGACCAGTACAGTGTAAACGATAAGACTATCTGGTATAACTTCTGCACCGGAGCAGTGTAGGCGGAGGTGAACCGTAACACTTTCTGTTCCGGTACAGAAGTTGCACCAGTGCATTGTAAACGGAGCCTTAGTCCTATGGGCCTGTTTCTGTGGGCAAAAACACTTCACCTATCAAACCACAGGCTTTGCACATTTCCGGCGGGGAGTGCTAAGGAGGGACTATAGCTAAGGAGGGACATCAGAAGGTGAAAAACGAATTTTTCGGAGATTTTTTTCATTAAAAAGTACCATGTTAACCGTAAGTTAGCCCCTATCGTCGGAAGAGTCAGCCCCCCGTCGGAAAATTCCTAGGTCCACCCATAGCAATAAGTCGATTAACTTCATATCACCGGTAGGTTTGTGCTTATATAAAAAAATCACTTCACTTCAGTAAGTTTCACCGCCAATGAAGTGAAATTTTTCCACACAGGTGGTGTGAAGTGAAGTGCTGTTTGCCAAATAAAAACAACTCGAAAAGTGCAAAGTATTCTATAGGAGGGAGAGAAATCACTTGTTAAGTGAAGAGAAGTGGTGTGGCCAACTAGTTAAGGCGCAGCGCTGGGAACCTTATCAATAGAAACCACTAACCATCTGAGCTCACTCAGCTGTCCATCCTCTCACAAGTCGTTAAATGAGGACTTAGACAAAATCTGAGGACAAATGCCTTGTGCCGCAGGCCTAAAACCAGCTTCAGCTTCATAGTTGCCTAAAATACAGCCTGCGTTAACAAATAAATACTAGCTAACTAAGTAACTAAGTTTTTAATGTTTTCCTCATATAAACAGGCTCTACGTATACTAAATAAACATGGATAGTGATAAGTTGTAAGCTTTGGAACATTTATTACCAGGGGTGATTTCTAAAAATTTTAACAAGAGGGCTCCAGGTCCAATGTCATGTAGCATTGAAGAAACTTATCACAGCAATACCATGCAAAATATTGGAAGCAAGGTAAATGCACTTTGAAGAAAAAGAGTAATACAAAAATTTAGGAGGCTGAGACCCCCAAAATGAAAAAGACATTTAACAAGGGGGCTTCGTCCTCAGAGCCCACTAGAAACGACCACGACTCATCAGTTAATAGGTGAAATAGCCTATATAGCCCTGTCTACACTACACAAACTAACCAGGGGTGAACCGTGGTTAGTTCAACCGGAAGCGAACCCAGGCGAACGCGGGAGGAACCACTGCTCTCTCAACACAGCAGAACAAC
Organism: Cassiopea xamachana; assembly: GCA_900291935.2. NCBI lineage: Eukaryota > Metazoa > Cnidaria > Scyphozoa > Rhizostomeae > Cassiopeidae > Cassiopea > Cassiopea xamachana. Next base: position 4,651,915 of record OLMO02000262.1, on the reverse strand, counting down.
TTTAGACATTTCTCGCCTCCTTCCAGACAAACTATTACTATTTTTACTTTCCATAATTTCTTAGTCACGTTCCTACCGCTCAAAAAATTGTGTTGTTTATGAATTTTGGTGCCGATGTGAAGCTCGGTACGTGGGACACACTACGCCGAGACTAGCAGACAGAATAAAACAGCATGTCCCCATAAGTATTAGGAAGAAAAGTAATGCCGAAAGAGAACAGCCACCTCGTTTATGTAAAAAGAACAATTCTAAAATTGATTGTGAGTCGGCCATAGGACAATACCTAATTGTACTGTACATCCAGAATACGCCAAAACAATTTTCGGATGATTGGATAAGCAAGATCGTCTTTTCATTTAAGTGTTCTGGAATCTGCTTACATCAATAGTCAAAACAATGTCTTGTGTAGACAAAACGAGTTGTTTGTTTTCTCATTGGGACTCTTCAAGTACGCACTTTTTTATAAGAAAATCATTATTTTGCCTGAGCCTCAATTTTCTTAACTGTTCCCGAAATTGAGCCTGAGATTTTGTTAAACTTTACTTAACTTTTACTGAAATAAACTGGCTAGAGTGGCTTAAACTTTCGTTAATAATATTGTATACTTGAATTTGAATTCCATCTTTAACATTTTGAATGTAATTGGTGAATACCAATGAAAGTAAGCAGCGCTCTTTGAGAATGGAATTTGACAACATCAATTGTTGTCTGACTTGACTGTTTTGTTGTCTAGAACTTGACCAATTAGGGAATGTTTTGTTTTGTTTATCTGTCTGGTTTTTCAACTTAAGTGTCTGGGTTTTTGTAATGCTTGCTGTTTTGATTCTTACGTTTACATTTGACTAAAACAATTTGGAGTTAATTCTTTTGGTTTTACCTCTTCGCTTCTGTGCAGCAGTGAGAATATTGCTAGATTTTAACAGTAATAATGACGAAGTACTGATTTTTGGCCTATAAAAACACTTAATTTTGGAAACTGAGCCTCGTGATTTTCTTGCGAATTTCTTGTAATTTTCTTAAGATTTTGACGATTTGAGCCTCCCTTACCGTTACCGATCTCCTAACCCCGGGAGTGGGGTTGTTGAGGCACCACTGATGACTCCCGGATGATCCTCCTCCATCGGTCTCTATCCTCTGTAGCTCGCTGGGAGTTGGCGAAGGTCATGCCTGTCCACTCTTTGATATTGTCTTCCCACCTCTTTCTTTGTCTGCCTCTCTTTCTCCCTCCTGGTACGGTGCCCTGCAGGATGGTCAAGAGCCTCAGTTTCTTATAAACTTTTTTCTTATAAAAAACGTCTAAACAATGTTAATAGGTTCTAATTGGTCACACTTGGGGCCAATTAGATGCATCCTAACACATTAACTGCATCTGGATATATATTTCGGTTAACCTTTAGGTAACTATCCAACGTCTTCATACTCTGATGAGTGGCGGACGAAAAATGCTTTTAAGTATGTCAAAAGAATGTTGCCGCTTTTTCGTGCTGTAGTAAAATTGAAATACCCTTTGCTATAATGATTTGCCAACATGAAATCCTTTCTATTAGCACCCCTTTCCTATTAAAAATTCCTGATATTTATTCCCCCTTCTAATAGCACCCCATTTTTATTGACAATGAGCTGACATTATCACCTCGTTTCCAAAAGCAACCCCTCCTTAGAAAATTAACCGACATGAGCACCCCCATTCTATTAGAGACACTAGAGTATCTGCCGGCTTTTTCATTGCCAATAAGTAAATAAATGACGATATGGGAAAGTGAGAAGGGCGAGGGACCAGATAGTCCATCCATTGAAGAGTGAAATGTTCCAGATTCAGTAACTCAGCCCCCATGAATGAAGCTTTAAGATGCACTGCATTCCACATGAAAAGGAGTAAAATGGTAAGTACAACTGTAATGATCGACTCATATCTAGACTTTGAAAAATGTGTGAGGAAATGAAGAATTTTTTAGCAAAATGCTCTTTTGTTTGAGGAATAGAAGTCCTAACCTAACCATTTATTTTCTCAAAAATGTGTAGCAGCCTCATTCTTGCCCTCCTTCCAGCTCATTAATTTTGAACCAAAGGGAAGTTGCTAGATACAGATTCGGAAAGGGGTCATTCAATTAGTAGGTGCGCTCCAAACTGGCAAAAATTTTACACCCTCCCCCCATCGTACGCAGATGTACTCTTACTACAACTCCATCCCAATTGCGTACGTACACTTACCCATCTAACCCTCCACTTCTAAGGGGAGTGTTAAAAAATATCCAACTAATAATTCCATAAAATACAGTAAAACATTTGAGAAGCAGGAAAATGATTGCGGTAAATGTTTTATAAAACAGTAATTAAAGCCGTCACCAAAGACAGCAAAGTATGATAAGAGCACTCTTTATATGAACTTATGAGAAAATACATGCAAAAAGGGAATTCTGTTGAGTACGTACTTAGGTGTGTCAACTACTTTCCCCTTGTTTGCATGGCGTCCGCTCATGTTTGACCCCCATATCCCTTTCGTGCTTACGTAGTAAATGAAGGACCCCAAATAGGGATTCTAGATCAGGGCTTGGATAGAGAGCAATTGCCAACAGAAGCACTAACGGTACATTCAAAGTTTGCTTCCAGTAATATACAAGGCCTGTGAACCTTTTTCTTATCCATTACAGCCCGCTCTCTAGATGTTTTACTTGCAAAATTTTGCAACATCCTAACTATAAACTTTAAAGGCGGATTTCCACGAGGCGAATTGAGCAGCGAATTCGCCGAGAAAATTTAGTCGGCGAATTTGTTGTTTTGATTGATACGCAGAAGCGAATTTTGGCGCCTCTTTCGTTACTGATAAGCTACATCATGACTCCAAACGTAAACACGCTGCTATTAATTAGAAAGAGAATTCTCCTTTTGAACTTAATGCTATTGCATCGTAAAAAGCAGAAGTCAAAGAAAAGTGCTTGGGTAAGAAAGATATTCGAAGACCGTATCAAGAAAGGAGAATTCCACTTGCTAGTGAGAGATTTAAGATTACATGGTCATCAGTATCAATGCTTCCTGCACTCTCCTTGGTTTCAAGCTTCATGCGAAGCTTTTCGCCGTGAAAATGTAGAACTTGTTTCTACTTTTTCAAGCGCTCAATGTGAAAGCACATTACTCAAACTACGCATGCTTAGTTAAGTTTCGCGGCGAATTCGCTGCACAATTCGCCTCGTGGAAATCCGCCTTAAGAGAAGAGCTACGACGAAAAACATCTTTCATCTTTATATATTTTACTATTTCGACATTCCAAAAAATTGGACCTAGGCCAGTAGACATATACGGTGTTGACTTAAACGATAATCATATACGGTGTAAAGACATAAACGATGTTAATATAAATGATACGTTTCGAGACAACTTGTCCCATCATCAGTAATAAACAGTGCTAACGGGAGGTTTTTATAAACAGGGAAAAACAAGTGGGAGAAAAACAAGTGGAAATCGAGATAGTAATTCCACGGGAAGTCAAGAAAGTAAATAACGGGGAGACCTAAAGGGAATAATACACTAGGGAAAAAACCCCAACCAGCAAAAACATCAATATGAGGAAAAACAACCTAACAAAAGCAAGGGAGTTATGGTAAACAGGCTATATTATGAGTGAAATATGACTAAAGGCCTTAAGGGACTAAAATAAATAAAAGGGAATCGAGGAGCTCTGAAAATTGAGGGAGGGGCGATCTTTAAGAATAAGGAGACTATCGTGTATGAGTAACTAAAGTTCATTGTTAACTTTATCAATGATGCAAAAGTCGTCAAGGGAGGCACTATGACCAGTGTGATGGCTGATTTCACGGCACCTTTAACACTGTTACCTTTTTTATTAATCCCTAGATGCTCTCTACAGCGAACATTGAAATGGCGTGATATTTTGCCATAGTAAGTAGCCTGGCAGCTACTACACGTAAACTTGTAAACAACAGAGGAGCAAACGTGACTAGGGACACGATCTTTAAAGGGAAAAAGGCGACCGATAGGTTTATTAGCCCGAAAAACAATCTTAAGGTCAACATGGGGGTAAAAGTTACCAATAAATTTAGTAAATCGTTTTTTAAGGTGTATACTATAGACACCTAGATAAGGAAGAAAAAGAAGTATGGGGAGTTTAGGGACGTTACTGGGCTTTATATCAGCCACATATTGTTTGCTAAGAAACCTTTCTATAATCCGATCAATAAGTTGTGCTGGAAAACGATTTTGCTGTAGAAACCGTTTGATGTTGCAAATTTGACTGTGAAAGGCTTTATAAGACGAACAAATATGAAAGGCACGGTAGATAAGAACAGAAATGAGGTTGATTTTATACTGAAGAGGTAAGAGACTATCAAAATGAGTGTATAGACCAGTGAAAGTTTTCTTCCGATATAAGTTACTAGTGAAACCATTCTCCACATGTGTAACCAGGATATCAAGAAATGGTAAGGAGTTGTTTTCCTCAAGCTCTTGTGTAAATTCAATATTGGGATGCTGGCGATTCAAATAAGTAAGAAAACATTCAGCTTGAGTACGATTTTGAAAAATGCAAAAAGTATCATCCACAAATCTACGATAAAATATGGGTTTTTAGTTAGATGGACAGTTAGAAAGAAAGTTTTGTTCAAGAGAACACATAAATATATTAGCAAAACTCGGCCCCAACGGAGAGCCCATGGCCACTCCATCAGTTTGTTCATAGAGATGATAAGTTTTTCAAACGGAGTAAGCGATTGGCAATAATCGAGTTCATCAGGTTGAATACAAAATTTTAGGCCACGAGATAAGACTTTCTTCTCAATATCATTAAGCTCATATGAGGAATAGTTAAAGATGACCTTGTCTGGATCAATTCCTTCACTTAAATATTCCCTCTTCAGTCGCTCTAGTTTACGATTTTGAATAATTTCAGACCTGCGAGCACCTTTAATGCTACAGCTATCAATGAAATTAGTTAGATGAATAAAATCTAAATAGCTTACTGAAGTTCTAAGTTCAGCAAAGGTGTTACTCAGTTTCTCTTTAATGGTCTTCATATGTTGGCGTTTCAGCTGCAACTCTTTCGTAATGAGTTTTCTTCTACAAGCATCGTACGTGTGTGTGCGTCTAAGGTGCTAACTGGTGGTCTTGAAACGAAGAAAATTGGGAACCACGCCATGATCTAAGCAGCTTTGAAGGAAATTCACGTCCAGGAGAGGCTCTTCTCTTAAAGTTTATACTTCAGCTGCGGTTTCCAAGAAATGTTTCAATCCTAACTATAATACGTTAAACCGGAGGTCTCTGCACTTTTCAGCGCTAGGGTCGCATCAGCTATTAAGCCTCAGGAACCAATAGCGCTCATCAACGTTGTATTGGTGAAAAAGTCCTATTTTTAGGCAAATGCGGCTTGAAGTCTATATGTATACATATTGGGGTTGTGCACACCACCAGCAATATTCCTTAGCTTCGTACCTGGGAATATTTATCTAAGAGTGCGCTTATAGAAGACATTGTTTTGGTAGAGCTTGCATAAATGCTAATGAATAGTGTTAATTAATAAGTCATACAATTGATAAATACTGCATACAATAAAATTTCATGGTTACTCAATACGTTTTCAAACATAACGTAGAATTGGCTTAAAATGAAGAGGACAATTAGACCAGAAAGTTCTGCTCTAAAGTATACATAAATATCTTGGCAAACGAAGGTCCCAATCGCGAGCTCATGGTCACACCATTATACAGTAGAATGTTAATTACACTTGAATTCCCCATGGCTGATAGTTCCCATCTTCCAGCTTTGGAACTCGCGCTGTCAAATCGTCCTCACATGCCATTCGGATCCGCTCTGATGTTGCCGGTGCATCAAGCTTGAAAATGCGACTCAAACCACGTTCTACTCTTGCTGCCTTTATAGCATCCTTTATTGCAAAGAAAACAGATGATGACAAAAACAGTGGTGGTTCCCCGATTCCTTTTGAAGAGTAGATAACACGTGGGTTGCTTGAATCTGTAATGGTAAAAGTCACACAAATTCACAGTAATATAATGTTTGTATCGGATTAAGGATTAAATTATCTACAATAAGGAGGCAATTTTACTTAAAACGACAACATGTATCTATATCAATGTTTCTCATGAGAACATTCTCTCATAGATTCACATTGAGACTATTAGCTCGACATACCATGAGCATATACCGTGAGTCTATTTTACAAGAAAGTGGTTAATATCAAATTAGTACTCAACTACTCAATTATTTATTGTTGCTTTATATTTGTAGATAAGGAGAGATCTCCTGAAATTTTGGTTGAGCTCGGCCTTGGTCTTTGTAACATACTATAAAGTCCAATCTTCTCTTGCACACGCATTATCCATTTGATTGTGATAACAAAGAGTATGAAGCAAACTCTCAGATTTTGTACCACGTGCTTCTTCCAGTACCATTTTGCGACCCCTGAAACATATTTCTGGCTACGGGCTTATGCACAACGGTTTATTTTCTGTTCTTGGCTTAAATTTATCATTATTGCTGATTTCCATGCCGCTTTTTACACTTTCATTAAATGCGCTTACATAGAATTGGAATGAATTTTGCTACGTAACTCTAAAGAGAGTTGTGGTGCTAAGATAGTGGAAAAGTTAAGAAAATTTCAATACTGTTCCAAGGCAGCTTTTTTATGAAAAAGATCGATCGAGTATAAAGCAACAATTGCCTCTTTACGTCCACATGTAGGAAGTACCATGAAAAGCATTCCGCAAAAGCAAGCCCGTACCCAGGGGGTAAGCCACCCTAGAAGATTCAAAATGTCGCTTTGTGCCAAAGTAAAACAATTTCATAGCGAGTATTTGCTTTGTTGTCCCTCTATCCGCATCTTTCTCCTCAAACTTCACTTAAAGAAGGGCGACGGATCGCATTTCCTTGTTCTGTTTGGAGATCAGTAATAAGCATGACCACCATCTTGTTTGACAAGGGGCGTTATTTGTTCTTTCCACACGACCAGCTTTCTCATAACACATTTTCACATTGCTGCTGCATTTTGTCTGTTATTGTACCCCTTCAGTTCTATTTTTTCTATCTATTTTTCTTCATAACCTTTCTATTTGGCAAAAGTTTTTATGCTTCTCAGTCTGTGTACTTTCTTTGTCAATTTTGATAACTATATTCAAAGAGACTTTCCTTGCATCTCTGGTACTGACTTATGCTCACTATATGTTTGAGCCTCAAGTTTGCTATTCTCGGAGTAACTATGCTCAGAGATATACCTAGGCAAACTTACTTTTAGGATGCATTCAAAAATTTATGGCGAAAATTTGGCCACCGCTATTAAGAAAGGGTTATGAAAGAACTGTGACCTACAGGATGCTAAGTCTTCTGCATCATGATCAATGTTCTTAGATCTTCTAACACATTGGGGGTACCACGCCCATTCATCGCACCTATCCAAATGGCATTGCGGTGCCACACTCCTCCAGTATCTCCCTTACGAATTCGCGCTGGCTACTTGCCTGTCCAAACATGGCAAAGAAAAGAGCCAATTTATGAATCGAAGAAAATAGATAAATTTGCATACCTTTGAGAAGAGTGACATTAAACTCAGCTGGAATGTCATCAAATCCTGGAATTTTGTAGGCACCTGGACCTCTTGTAAATGGAACACCTGATGGTGAATGAATCATTTGTTCCATAACAAACAATCCGTATCCTTGTACGAATGCCCCTTCAATTTGTCCAATGTCTATAGCAGGATTGAGTGACTTTCCTACATCCATCACGATGTCTGTCTTAAGCACACGGTGGTCTCCTGTTAAGCAGTCAATCTCAACAACTGAACAGGCAGCACCATTGGTGAAATAGTTAAAGAGCCTTCCTTCCCCTGTTTCGAAGTTGTAGCCAACGTCAGGAGTTCTATAATAACCAGTAGCAGAGAGACTAACTCGATCAAAATATGCAGCTTTTACAGCGTCCTCCCAGGTCTTTCCATCTTTTCGGTAGGGCTCAAGTCTCTTCGCAAGTTCAGAACATGCATTGTGTACGGCCATACCATTTATATCAGAGCTGACACTTGCTGCAGTTGGCAAGGTGTTTGGAACTTTATCTGTGCAGGTTTCCATGATGTGGATTTTAGATGGATGAACTTTCAGGCCATCGCTTGCAATTTGAATCATCTTTGTATGCAAACCTTGTCCAATCTCTATGCCACCATGAGTTAAAAGGACCGAGCCATCGAGATATGCATTAACCAATGCTCCTGGAGATATTGAGATAATTGTTCAATTTTCATGTGCTTTTATCGACAAGACTTCCAATTTTATATTTCATCAACCCAAAAAGGCGACATAGACTCGATTTTACTTCTGTTTCCCCCAATTCCTTGGGCCTTGGAGGGTGCCTTTAAGAGGATTTTAGTTCTGGCACGAGCATTTACGACCGGATGCCCCTCCTGATATCACCAATGGCCAGTGGTAGAGCTCGAACCGAAGACCACGTTGGTCTGGGTCAAGTGCATTACCACTAGGCCACGGCTGCTATAAAAAGACAACGTAGACGCTGTGGTTTGAAAGACAACTAGGATCCATACCCATAACTTAGGCAATACTATAGTTCTACAGACCCTCACAAATTGTCTCTAGAAACGGCACCTTTTCCAATGTGTAATGTTAATTATCAGCGCGTTTGTAAAAACAGTCTATGTAACAGAGCTTCGTAGCAGATTAGGAGTATTGGGTCTTACCTGCTTGGTTAAAACATGGTTCACTGAAAGCAATTCCATACATTACTGGTATGACAGCAATGCCTCTCTTCTTCCACTTGTTTCTCGTATTGAATTCATTCAGCTCTTCACGTCCTTTATCATACTCACTTTGCTTCAAACACTCCAATAAACACTCCTCTAATGAGTTTCCTTCCACATTCTGGTTGTAATAGGTTCTCTGCCCATCTTTATAAAGATTCAAATGCCTGATATGGGCTGGTTCTTTTCCAAGACTAATTGCAACATCATTCATCCAGGTCTCGGCAATCATCATTGCTAAGAACGATTGGGCACGAGACATTAATCAGTAGAGTCAAGATAAATTGGATTACATGAGCATAGAGTGATCCAGATAGCCAAAATAGGGAAGAAAATAGATAGAAATGAAACTTGAAACATTCATATTTTTAGAACCTAATGTCAACCTAGTGTCAACAAGCACACTCTCTCATACTTAATAAGTTTAATGTAAGCAAAATCAGACTTGCGGGTGCGGAGTTATGACAATTGGAAGCTGGAAGAAATTAATTAGGCCAAACATTAAGGCTATTTCTGATGAAATTTGTGTCATTGGCAGAATTTTAATAACTTTCAGGTGGAGCATTCTTCCACTTTTCCAACTCCAACTGCAGTCGTTGTTACTTTGCTTTACATATTTTTGCTTGCACTAATGAAAATTTATTCATGTACACAATCTACTCAATAATATTCCGTAATTTGCCACTTATTTAAGCTTTTACATGCTTGCAATTCCAGTGCCGAAATATTGAAAATTTTGTTTGTGCTTAAAAGCAAATCTCTAGATTCCATTGTCTTTTTTAATGCAGTGAAAGAGCGTGCACTTCCCCCACCGAAGCAAAAAATTTGGAAAGCGGTATTTTAGGCATATCTGAGAAGCAGGTGGAAAAGAGGGGAAATAGGACTTATTTCTCGTAAAAGAGTCATGTTTAATGTACTTTTTTGTCAAAGGATTCCCACAAATTCGTAGAGATACGAAAGCCATGATATTTTTGAAAAATGTTACTCTGGCTGTCTTAGTTAAGGAAAAGTTCTATTTTTGTTCATGTGTATCTCGTTCATAATTGTATAGCTCATGTTATGCCATTTTTGCTGATTGTTTTTATGCCATCAAGGACTGGACATTCAAAGGTGGAGCTGAGCCAAATCTTTTGTCGAAATTTAAAAAGGAGGCTGCGCCTCCCGAAGCTACCAGGGAGCAAGGATATCTGCTCCACACAAACATTATCATTGTTTTACGCTTTATAGCAATATGAAGCCAACTCAAAATACTACCTTGAGGGCTACCAAACCCCCTGAATGCTGTATTGGATGGTAAGTTTGTTTTGCAGCTCCTCCCTTTGATCCTCAAATTTGGCACATAATACGCATTTGTAACGTGAGTTAATGCGTATTCCATAACACAGAGAGACAGATCCACCGTCCACCCGCAATTGTTGTACAGTTCAATCTCGGCAGCCTCTATCATGCCATCATTGCTAAATCCAATTTTGTATTTGCCAAGGAATGGGTGTCTGTACCCAGAAATCATGATATCTTCATCTCTATCTAACATTATACGAACTGGCCTACCAACCTATCACGAAATACTCTTAAGTTGAATGGCAATTCAATTTCACATGGAAGTGGGAACATAAAAGTGGAAGAAAGATCATAAATTTCATTTCTCTTTTAAATTTCTCATGCAGTTTTCATCAATGTGAAATACTTTCTCTCAAGCTCAAAAATAATTTAGCATTAGGACATCATGTGCAGCACATGGGCTCATCATGTAACCTACATACATGTTGGAAGAACAAGGGCCATTAGGAAAATGATAGCTTCAGTTACATTTTCATATTTGAATCAGACACTAGGTAGTGACACACTAGTGCCATTGATATTGATAAGTCCATTAGACGCTGAAAGACTCTACCAGTCACAGATTTATCATTGGAAAATCTTCTAAAATTGACAAATCCTTTGCAACAACAAGACGTTTTGGAGCATACTTGACCGATCATCAGTTAACTGTAAAATCAAAAGTGAGGGGTTTATAGAGCCTAAGTGGGAAATCCAACTCGCCTAAACGCCTGTTCTCTTTATTTAAATAGAAGGACCTCTTCCCACCCCTTGTGTGCTCTAATGTTATCTATAAAGATCTGTGTAGTAGCTGCAACGCTTATTATTACGGTGAAAAAGCTAGGAATCTTAAGGTTCGCAGTTGTGAGCACCTAAGGATGACTATAAGTGGCAGAACTCGTACCCCTCCTAGTGCGTCATCTATCTCGGATCAAATAAAACAAACAGGGCTTATTGGTACAGTAGAAGAATTTCTATAATCAGTAGAAATGACAATTCCATTGATCTTTTAATGCACGAAAGGCCTCTCATCCAAAAGGATAGTACAAACCTTAATTCCCAGCAGGCTTCCATTTCTGTTGCTTTGTTTTAGTCCTTTGCACGACTTTCCTATTACACATCTCTTCTCTCCCCCTTGGGCTATTTCCTTTGTCATGTACTATATTGATTCTCATATTGTTTTCCATCTATTTGGTTCGCCTTGAATTTCCTATCATGTTCGTTCTTATTCTGGTGTTCCCTTCCACGTCATTTTTATGTTCCCTCTCGCTTGAGTATTGAGCCTATCCTTAGTATTTATTGCCCTCCTCCTCTTATATTGTATTTATTTACTGATGATGGCTCGAGTCGAGTCAAAGCATACCATCATATTTAAACCGAGATAGTCTTAGAAATAGTCTTTTGGTAACATTAGTCATATAGAACAGTCTTGGAATAATGTGGAATAGTCTTGAAATAGTCTTTTGGAATAGTCTCAGGTTACCTGGTAATGTTGAATAAAGAATATTAATATCATGGAGACTTTATTTGTCATCATCCACATGTTAACAGTTATAGAGAAGCTGCGGTTTCCATCTTCAATATCTATGTCACTAGTAGAGTCTTCAGCGTCTAATGCATTTATGAATATCAATGGTATTGTCTGATTCATAAATGCAAATGTAAACTGAAATTGACTATCATTTTCATTGTGGCCCTTGTTCTTCAAATTATTAACAGGCTGCGTTTTCTAAAGTCTGTGCCATTTATATGCTGTTTGAACTTCAATGGCAAAGATACTTTCAAAGGAACGATGATTACATTATTGATTTAACAGGCATTTACCTTAGTTGCTGCGACAGCTACTGCAAGTGCAATTGGAGTAGCTCTTGTTTCCTTACCACCGAACCCACCGCCAATCCTTTTAACTCTGCAAACAACTCTGTTAGCAGGAATATTCAGACAATTTGCCACAATCATCTGGACTGCTGTGGGGCTTTGTGTTGACGAAATCAATTCTATTTCTCCATTCTCTCCTTTTGGAACAGCGATGCAAGCATGTGTTTCCAAATAGAAGTGCTCTTGTGCCCCTGTTCTCATTTCTCCTTCAATTACATGATCACAAGAAGAGAGTGCCTCACCAGTGTCTCCCATGACAATGCTTTTCTTGCTTGGATAGAATGACTCGTTTGCGATAGCATCTTCGACTGTAACAGTTGCTGGAAGTTCATCATATTCTACAGTCACACGTCTGGCTGCCTTTTTAGCTATAGTCTGATCATCAGCTATAATACCACCAATGATCTGACCATAATGCTTAACCTAAGATTATGGAAGGGTACAAACATATCTCTTAATTCCAATAAAGTAACATAGTAGAATGCTAAACTCCACACTCATATTGTAAGTAGCACTTTGTCACTACCCAATCCCAACCGGATATAGCATTTACAGAGAAGCCGAGCATTTTCAAGGGTGCATCTAATTCATTTTATTATCTTTTTCATGTGGAAAGTTTCTTAACACCCCACACCTATCAGTTTATACCATGTACTAATTGTTTGGCATACGTTATAATACTGGTTGGGGTTAAGGCAGTTGCCCCGTGCCCTTCTTGATCCATCTTGAGCGCAGGGAAGAGCAGCGATTTAGAAGTTCCACTCTTACTGAAGAAATCGATCGCTAATGATCATTGTCAGCCACAATCGATGGCATGCCTAATGCAATATAAGTGAAGTAGTAACAGTGAGCTGGAACTCCCAGCAGCTCCAGCCACAAAGCTACAGGGTTCTTTTGCAGATAATCCGAAATCATCAGAAGCGAATCAAATGATTCGCCCATGACACTGTACTAATCTAGGATATACCATCTGATTTATCATTCCAGCATGTTCATTTAAATGTTCCACTGTTAACTTTTGTAGCTGGGAGATAGATGAGGAGGCCTCAGAGTTTTCATTCTAACTGGTAGAAGTCTTCTGCAATTGTAGCAGAAAGCAAAAATGAAATCAAAATAATACACGTCATTATATGTTATTGTTGTTGTCGTCGTTGTTGCTAGTTTGCACTGTAACTTTGTTGCTTATGTCTTTGTTTGTTTTGTTATGTTAGCAGAACCTCCCACCACCACCACCTCCTAGATATTCGAATCCATTTGTTATGAACAAAATGTGCAGCATGCAAGTGCCAAAGACTCCCCTAAGAGACTTGTAAGGGACAATTGACCTTTTGAAAAACAACTGTAAGCAAGTTAGTCAACGAGTTGTAGTATGTTTTTTGAGTTGATAACGCAGATACAAAATAACCTAGAAGCTTCATTTATGGACGAGACCTCTGAAGAAGTACCATTGTTTATCTCATTATTATCAAAGAGCAAAAACGTCTATATGCAGCCAAGAAAATCTAAAACTATGACAATTCTGTATGAAAAATCAAGGGGGACTTGCTTATAATGATATAAGATGACAATATTTACTTAGGATGCTTCGCAAGTAATCAGCGTTTGAGAATTGCATGAGAGTACGTGCGTTCTTTGAGGACCTCTTTTCCCATTATACACTTTCATACACATTTTACACCTTACTTGGTACCCTCTATCTTCCCCACATCGGAGATGGCGTACTTTCTAAATGGCCCCAAGTAGCATAAAGCCATCATAATCACCTATAACATTACCTCAAATGATGCAAAGACTTGCTCATCAGCTACAGTGACAAGGCGAAATGTGTTTCTATCACTAGGTAGATCTTCATGGCAAACAAATGAATGAACACCTTGCATTTGTAGTGCTTTAGATGCATCTATCTTCACTATCTTAGCATGTGTCTTTTGACTGAGAACAAGCCCTAGATATAATTCATTCTCGTACTTTGGGATATCATCGCAATACACAGCTTCACCGGTTGCTTGAAGTTTGCCAGACATATGAGGCATTGGCTTCCCCACTGCAATCAATGAATCGTCACGTTCTTTGTCAATAAAGTACATCTGATTGCTTTGAAGTACCTTCTTTGTCAAGGGCTGCAGTGCACTTTCATCTCCATGCTCCATACAGGTATCTAGTATCGCACTTACCTTCAAGTAAAACTTGAATAGAAAACTAAGAGCTAGTGACTGCCTATACCTCACCATTCCACCAGGTGCAGAAGGCAGCAAAGGAAGATCTTCGAGCAGCTTTGTCAACGCATCTTCTATCATTGACTTGCCCCAGGTTCTTCCAAGCATTGCTCCCATAGTCTTCTTAGCAAGTACAGCTGTTGCAGCCATCCCACCGAAGCAAATTCTCACGTCTTCCACTGCTTGGTCCCTTAGCTTTACTCTAAAGGCGGAGTTTACAATGGCTATATCGTCGTCTCTTCTTCTGGATTGCTTGAAAACTGCAAAATACTCGTTTTCTTCCAAGTATGGGATTTCGATTGAAACAAGGACTTCCTCTGGTTTTATGACATTTCGTCTATAGCCAGTAAAAAAGCCATCATCCATCTTTATGACTCTGC
>OLMO02000262.1:4619345-4636254 GCA_900291935.2 Cassiopea xamachana | reverse complement strand
GCATTCACAGACAAATGCTCAATTCGCTTTTCCTTTCTGTTGTATTTAGAGACCATAACAGTACACGCTCCACATCCTCCTTCGCCGCATCCAAGCTTAGTACCACATAGTCTCATTTTCATACGGAGGTATGATAGAAGAGTCCACTCTGGATCGATGTTGTCATCACTAATCTTCCTACCTAAATGAAGAAATCAAGAATATTTAAGCATATTTCCAAACCAACTGACGTAGTCTTTTTCTCACTTTTCAGAGTGCTGCAAGCATTTTACTTCAAGTACATATTTAAATATTTACATACTACAAATTTACATATTTTTCTAGTTTACCTGATAAGTACTATTGCTGCAATTGCTTTTCATCAAACCTGTTATCATATTACGGAAATCACTCCCCCATTGCAAAACGTCTGGTACCCCCTAAATATCTTAGAACTACATCCTTGAGTAGGACTGCTCCTGGTATTCGAAGTAGACATTTGTTTGTAATTACATGAAGAGCTTCCCCATTGCTGAGGGCCTGATTATATGGGACAAATTATCCCGCATAGCCGGTGCAGGGTATTTGCGGAGATCCGGCTGCTACGGCTACACCACTGTAAAACAGGATTGATGTTATATGAGGAAAATTGATTTTCCCGGCGAAGCGGGACAATTAGTACAGGCGGGATTAACCCCCCGGGATCTGCTTCGCCGAGGCATTTTTATCCCTATAATTGAATCTCCCCGGTCAGGTGGGATAATGCTCCTCCGTGTCACCAAAAATGTTGCATTTGCAAGAGATTGCTTCCACTACTTTGGGCCTAGCTTTGTTGCAATTGCACTACAAACCTCAACGACAACTTTGGAAAATGTGACTGGATGTATTCCAAATGTATTAGCCGTCATCCACATTGATCCAGCATCTTTTAAGTAGTACAAACACACTGCTAACCTTTTATTAGCATCAAGTCTCCTATGATATGGTGAGGCTTGGTCTGGGGCAATATATTCTTTAAGCATTTCTAACAGCTTTTAAAATTTTTCCTTAGTTAAACCAAAGATGCTGTAGGAGAGGCTGGATAGGCAACTCCTCAAGAACAATGGACATTGTTATGGTTCATTGCATTTTGAAAGTAGTGAGCTATACTCATTTCCGGCTACAATGTGGATGTTCTATATTGCCTTATTTGTCATTGTTATCGACTTTTTGGTTTAGACAAGTAAAGTTTCTAAGTATACCTGAAAGAGAGGCTAAATAGCTTAGAGAGTGTCGGGAATTGCGCGGCCGCATTTGCGTTTGCCAGATTTATTTATCCATACATTTGATTTTGCTGACATTGGGACAGTCATATATTGATGTAGTACCATAATGAGATTTTTCCTTCACCTGTCAATCACGCCTGTCATTTCATAACGATTAAAATAATCATGTTAGCTTTTAATAAGGGGGAGTTGCTTGATGCTGTCGTAGAATGGGGAGTGATTTTAGAATGCAAATAATTGAAACGCACTTTTGAGAGATTTCTTTGAGTTACCTCAGATCCTTAAAAAGAGTTAGCGAGATAGGGGAAACCTCTCCTACAGAGAGCTCTGCATTTCAATGGTTGCACGGTGCTGTTTGGTAAACTGCAGTACTTTCGAAAGCAAAGCTGTGTATCCTTGACTCAGTTTCCACACAATTGCTTCAAGTTCTAACAAATGTAAGGCAGAGATAGAGTGGAGAAAGATGCTTTTGAATATTGTTAATAGATGTGGTTTTTTATCTAATTCTGAAAAAGCATTTACTTGCTCCCGACATTACAAGACAAATTGCATTAAAGCAGGTAAGCCTTGTACACTTTTATATGAGAGCAATTATATTTTAGGGATTTGTACTTTTTGTATAAGCGCATGGTTAAGCAACAGTCTGGTGTTTAGATGTGTTTCAGGCTACTAGCCTATTTACACACTACATATAATATAAAAACAGGAGCCTGCGAAATTTAGAAGAAATTGAGAAGAAATTAGGAACAAGCTGAGGTAGAAACATGGACATTTCTGACGCCTTTCCTGTTGGATTTTCATAAATTAGTTGCTCCTGGCGAATCTAGTTACATTGTCTTTATTGTTGTCAAGTCTACTTATTATTGTTTATAAGTTGTTGTCCATTGCTAAGAAATAGCATTACTTTGCAAGAGAGACCATCTCAGAAAGGAGTAATTTCTAATGGGGCTCAAGGAGAACAGGGTCCCCTTGTTACATTAGCTTTTCATTTGGGGGGCAGCCCCCCAAAATATCTTGTATTGATTTTGTCTTTCAAAGTGGTTTGTATTGCTATGGTCACTTCTAACTGAGGATCATACTAAATCAGTGATAAACTAAATTATCATATGTAAACTTTTAATAATGTGGAAGTGGTTGTAGCAAGGCTACAGCCAAAATATTACATCTACATTATTACACCTACAGCCCCCCCCCCCTTGTTGAAATTGTCAGAAATAACCACTGATCTCAGTTATAACATTTCACCAACATCTAATAGGCCCTCAACAATTGATTCAGGAACATTCAGAGTTTTCTTGCAAATTGTCTAATGCATAAATTTCTTTCACTCCGATGATTCAAAACCAATCATGAACAATTCAGCTACAAAATTTTGGAAAAATTGAAAACAGCCAGATTGTGCCTCAAATTTACTGGCTCTTATACAAGAAAAAGAGTGTAATCTATTTGTTATCTCAGAAGTTGGCTTTAATGGCAAACGTCGTCTACATACATCAAAGCGGATTTTTACATTTAGGGTGATGCAGAGAATTGCTTTTAGATTCCAGGAATCAATAGGGGTAACCAGCTTTCATGAATGAAAGATTTGTTTATTGAGTTTTTGTTAATTTTTGCAGGGGGAAAAGGAAAAGTTTGATTGTTGGTAATCTACCTACAGAATTTCTCCCCATTAAAAGCATTGAATCTCCAAAAGCTGCACCAAGGCGCTCATTGGTAAGAGGAAGCTGTGAACAGGAAATCCCAGTAGCCTATAGATATCTCAATTTTCAGGAATTGAAAAGAGGTTTCACCAAGATCAAACATCCATGGCTAATTGTATCACATACAGAGCAGTCAGTTTTGATTGGTTTGCTGAAAGAAAAAGAGACACAATATACAATATCTTTGGATGATTCCTTTGAATTCTCGATTCATAGTAGTAACTAAACATTGCCTTCTGATCACTTTGTGTACAAGAAGCACAAAGAAATGTTTCAAAATTCCGCATCCAGTGGCTTCTCAATGATTTGCGTGGTTTAGCTATTTGTCATGGTATTTTTGATGATGAAGTAAAATGTATGGCATAGAAAGTTATAGTAAGAGGCTTATTGTACTCAGCATAAGGAATCAAGAAAAAAACTTTCAACAAAGTATACAATAAGAACTGTCAATTGCTTGTTAACTCCATGAGAATTTGCCAAGAATGTAGAAAATTTCAGAGCAACATTAAAAGCAAACTTGCAGCAACAAGAAAAGCAATTGGCAAAACATTCTTGTCAAAATCTCCTCTGTCAAAGTTGTCCAAACAACGAATAGCAGTAGCTGTGCATACATTGCTTGAAAAGCAAAGAAAGTTGGAGGCTAGAGTCAAACAGCTAGGAAAGGAAATATCAACACGCGGTGTTAAGTTAGGAAAGTTTGTGCATTCTGATTTGAAAATATTGGTTGATAATGCTGCAGCTGATTCACAAGAAAATTCTTTTCAAAATCTTTTCCGGAAGAGTAGAAACAATAGTATGGTTCAGCAAGTAAAGGGATAAGGTGGCACCACATGATGATAAGGTATGCTCTGCATTTGCATCTCCAGTCACCATCAGCTTATCGTGCACTGAAAGAAAGCCATGTTATAAAGCTACCTTCCGAAAGAACTCTTAGAGATTACTCAAATTTAGTACATCCAAGTTTTGGCTTCAGTAAATCAGTTTTTTGATGACTTGAAACGCCAATCATTTAAAGGCCCGTTGACACAAGTGCTATTTCCTAGCAATATCACTCGTGACCAGGAAGGAAGGATCATTGGGCATCAAAGGTGGTTGCCTCTTGCCATAGTAAAAAGCGGCAAGAAGGGCCAGGTGGTAATTTTTTTCAAACAATCAGATCAGGGATACTTTAATGTGCACTCCTGTTCAATTTGGTAAATCTATAAAAATACTAGTTTACACATATTTCTTCAGGTTTGCTTTATCATAAATTACATGTTTCCATTATCAATGAAAGTCCTTCAAAGAAGTAAAACTAAACAAATAAAAATCTAATGATAGCATATGAAAGATAAATGGTAGTGTTGAAATTTTAGTCCTTTAAATAGTTTTTAAACTTAATTTCTGGTGCTTCTTTTTTGGAGTTTTCAGGGAGTTCATTGAATGAAAGAGCGCCCTACACAGAAAAAGCTTATCTACCAGCTTCAGTATCTTTTGATGGTAAGGCGTGATGCCTATGTAAATTGGAGAAGAGTATAGCATTATCGGTTCAATCATTATGTCATACTATGTGGCTGCTGTTTTTGAACTGCGTTGATCAAACTCTTTTCAGCAGCTTGATGTGCTGCGAAACTTTTTTCAAGATTTTTGCTGATTAAGTTGTCGAGAACAGAAACATTGCAAGACGCTTATGAGTTTAGCTTTTTGGCAGTGCCGTAGGGAACAACTTCAGTTTTTCCAGGGCACCAGTTTATCCTTATGTGATCAGCAATTCACATTCCATCACAAGTGTCTCTTCGACTTCTTTTGATTCGTGACTAGTAAACAAAAGCACTGCATCATCTGCATACATCAGTTTACAGTAGAAACCCGCGTAAAAGAACCTGTGTTTATGAAAACCTTGAGGCTGCAACTTCATCTTTTGAACGCTCTAAATAAGAACTCCAAATAGACGGAAATGGCGAATGGTTTTTATATAGTGGGCTTCATGTTATTTAGTTTGAAACTCAAGAGTAGAACCCATCATAGGCTGTTTGTGTGCAGATTAATTCTTTTACAAAAACCCACACACTTACTTTTCCAAAAATACAAGAATCCTTAAAGTTTTTTCAGAATTTTTCACTCACACATCAGATTTTTAAGTAAAGAGTTCTTATGCTGAAAACTGTGCTAATGTGTAAGGGATTTATTGTATATAAGAGTGCCACTCAATTATTTTTTAAAAAGCGCTACCAAGGGAAGAGAACAAATTTTACGGGAGATTGGAGAGAAGAAGAATCTTTCTTATCGGATACAGAAAAGGAAGACCCCGTTTTAGAAGCGGTGAAGGATTGATTAGATACGGGCAATACGTTGCGGTGACTGGAAAAACTGGACATCGACCCAAAGATCGAATCAGACAATGTACGGAGAACATTTTATAACTGGTGTGGCATACGTTTTAGAATATCTAAATATTTAACCTCCCAATATTCTACATAGGGCGAGGTGGCATTGTGCTTAGAGCGCATGCCTCCCATGCAGAAGGTATACGGTTCGAGTCCGACTCGATGCCCTGACTGAATACTCGCTCACTGTTCACCCAGCAGTGAATGGGTACCCGGTGGCAACACTGGGTAATAAAGGCGGCAAAGAAAGGAACTTGCCACCCTACCTCACATGCCGATGGCTCAGGATAAGTGTCCTCTCTAACAGGCGCTCCCCTACGTACAAAATTATACGGGATTTCCATTACCATTTATACTCTACAAATGTAAATTTTTTGTGCTCCTGGTGGTTCCCATCAAACGAAATAAATGTTGAAAATAAGCACGGATTCCGCACTAGAAAAACTATTAGAGCCATAATATATACTGACAGTTGACAGTAGAATGTAATAAAGTACATCTTACGATCTCCATACGTAAGATCGAGCTTCTTATGATCATCAAACAGCACACCAAGAATAAGACATTTTTCGGTTACAAAGAGTGAGATTCCCGAGTTGAAATAACAGAAAAAGTAGCCAGTCGTATACAAAATATGTGCTCGCGCATCATTAACCAAAGCCATATGATTAGGCCCTAAGATATTTTAAAACAAAAGACCTCAACATCGGTCGCCTCGGGAGGGTACCTTAGTAGATGGTGGATACGGGAACGTGCCATTATTTAGGGGTACTTTTTTCTTAATAATGGTGGAATTATCGGTTTCTCCAATACGTGCAGAATTATGGGTACCGCTTGAAGAAACTTGTAGAATCATGGACACTATTTTGGAAAAATGTGGCAGGATTACCAAGAAGAGCAAAGGATATGCAAAAGTTGCTTCATTCTAAAAGATGCCGTAAATTGTGGTTGCTTGGATCATTTTAAAGCCTTGCTTGCCTATAAAATTTTTCCCTAGTACTTTTCATTTGCTATTTGTTCATAGAGAGTTTGTCACAGACCCAGAGAAATAAAACAGATAATTCACTGTGTTTATTACCCTGACAACTTTAAACTCAAGAATATGTCTACGGCACTAGGACTAATACAGCCTAAAACCTTAGTGAAACTAGGCTTCCAAAAGCGTACTATTGAGATAACTCCTTCTCTCTTCTCTTCTCTTCTGTTCTCCTAAATCAGACTTATTAAGCTCTATATATACCATACGAAAACAGACGTAAAATAGTGACTAAGATTATTCATAATTACAAACTATGCAAAAAGTAGGGTATGAGCGCGTGGGAAAGGAAGGGAAGGGCTAAATTGGCATGCTATGATATACTGAATGACGTAAAACTAGCGAATTACAAAGTAAAATAAAGATGACGAAACTACCTATTGCGGCCTAACAATGATGGGAAAATCCCGCACCTTTAACAAAACAAAAGAAAGGGGATTACACTACAGTATGATGCACAAAACAGTCACGCAGCCTATGACGTGCATCCAGGGGTATGCCTATGCTATCTATGGGAAAAGAATAAACAGAAAGAAGAAAGTCCTAATCTAATGAATGAGCCCCTGGGATCTGTGACAAGTTGGAAGAAACTTAGCACTTTATAAGCAAATGGGTTTGCAAACTTAAGGTGCGCTATCTTTCCTGTACAGTGTAAAAACCTTGCTGGCCAAAGTAGCCACAGCTCGAGGCAACTTGGACCAATAACTGGAATCTCTCAGTTTCTGAAGTTGCAGCAACAATTGATTACATTGTAAAAAGCAGATAGATTTACTTGAACAATTCAAGGCAACTTCAGGATTCAATTTAACGACGTTCTTTTCCCTAGCCTTTCCCCATTGTTCTGTAAATGAATGATACACCTTTATCTTTATAGAAATATCTAACCTAGAGAGCTACTTTTCATTGAAACTCAATGTTCTTTTGAGCATCTATCTTTTATGGATTTTATTCCTATAGAAAAGGAGCGCATATTTCTGAAAATTGTAAGTGCTGTTCTTGGTGAAGGCTCGATGACTTTGTGTCTTCCTACGCCAGGGACAGCCACAGTATATAATATTTGTTGCAGTTATAAGATCGTTCTTTAATAGAGAAAAAGCTAAAATACTTGTGACATCCATTGTCTTGTCAAATTTTCCATAAGGTCCTCTGATATGGATGCTCTGTAGCAAATCTACTAGTAAAGAGATAAACAGGAGAAATAACCGTACATTGAGGCCATTGTATGACGGTTATGATTTATCATTTGAACATTCAATGTTTTATAAATTTTATTCCTATAGAAAAAAGAGCGCATATTTCTGAAAATTGTAAGTGCTGTTCTAGGTGAAGCCTTGATGACTTTGTGTCTTCCTACGCCAGGGACAGCACAGCACAGTTGCTATTTATCTGTTGTTGTTAGCTTAAGTGAAATGAAAAGAAAAAGGAGAACTTTGGCAAAAGTCTGTCGCGGCTGGATGAGATAATATTTCTCATATTATCAGGCTAGATGAGACAGCATAGGCGTCAAATCTTGATTGGCTAAGAAAGGAATCACCATCGAAGGATTCCTGCCAATAATGTTGCGAGAATTTGTTCGAAAGGCATCGAGAAGCGAGTTTTGGAGGTAAAAAGTGTATTTTCTTTGCGAAAAAACTGATAACGCATAGTTACGAATAATTGAAAAATATGCAAAAATTAAAAGAAGAATGGATAGCTTGTAATGTCGATAACTTCTGATCTACGCATGATATAAAAATTGCTCCGTCTGGAAATGTAAATTGAAGCCTTGTGAACTTGCTTGCAGAATATTTTTAGATTATTCGAAAATATGTGTCATCAGTTTTTTCGCAAAGAAAGTACACTTTTTACCACCAAACACGCTTCTTGATGCTTTTCGACCAAATTCTCGCAACATTAGGGAGGTTCAGATCCAGTGCGAGTGTGAGTAAGAGTATGAGTTAACCCCCGCGTAGATACGCACTCGAACTCATACTCGCACTGCTACTTCCTGTGTTAAGATATCCTTCCTTCACAACAATCCAGAGATTTATTTAAATCAATATATATTCAGAAAATATAGAGCAGTGCTTCTCAACCGGGGTGCACATGCATCCCTTGGGGTGAATTCGAGATAGTAAGGGGGGAAATTTTGAAAAAGGGGGAATTGGGGGTGAATTATACAGAAAGGGGTGAAGTTGTAACTGGGCAGATAGTTTGGTGTCAGCTGTATAATACGGGTTTCCTGTCATTTCAGATCTTTATAAATCGCGATCTACGGCTAGAAGTAACAAAGCTAGTACCAAGTATAAAAAATCTTGTTGATCGACATCAAGCCCAAGGCTCGCATTGATAAGTTTGTTATTTCCTTTTAGTAATAACTTATTACAGACAAAAATAGCACCCATTTATGCAATGAAATAAAGAACTTTTGTTGTTAAATTACAGCATTTGGGTGCTGTTATAGTATAATTTTCTGTAATATGACGATTTGTCGTGGTGGGGGTGAATAGCTGAGACTTGTTTCTTAAAGGGGTGAAGTAGATCAAAAAGGTTGAGAAGCACTGATTTAGAAACTGGTAAGATACTAAAGGGTCCAAACGTCCTTTGAAGATAAATACGAAGCTAGTAGTACATCCCCCGAAAGCGCGTCTACTTGTACTAAACTTTCGCTATCGTCAGTGAAGACGAATCACTACCCGAAATTGGCTTGAGCAAGAATGGCATTCCAGGTAGCGAGAATGCTATTGAGTTTTTCTTGTAAAGTTTTAGTAACTTAATTCCTTCTTTTAACCATGGAATATAAGCTCTATGAAAGCATCTCCGTTTAGTCGCTATCTATGTCTAGGCCTTTCCAGAGGTTTGTTATGATCAGGTGGTGTCCACGACAACTGCTCTTAAATAAGCCTTTATATTATGCTCCTTTTCCAAAACAAAAGGTTGCCTTTGCACGTCTGCCATTTATCAAGGCAATTGCTTATGAATTGCACATTTATTATGGCCAATATTATAGATTCCAAACTTGTTCTGTTCAGTTCGAGAGTTGTTGCGGAAGTCGTACTGGACGGCTCTTCAAGTACGACTTTTGAAGATGATTCCCTCTCAATATGCGTAGATAGGTTGCGCAGTTAAGGACTCGTACTCGTTCTCGTACTCGTACTGGATCTGAACCTCCCTATTATTGGCAGGAATCCTTCGATGGTGATTCCTTTGTTAGCCAATCAAGGTTTGACGCATATGCTAGATGAGACATGGTTTTCGCCTACAGGGCGTACAGGGACGTACCTTCAAAATATTTTGGCGGGATATCAGAGGCTTGCCCAGTAAAAAATTTTCTGTGACCTCTTTTTAGTAAGAGCAATTGGTCAAATCGTCCTGTGTCCAGTCAAGATCAAGTCAAGATCAAGTCACGATAACCTTACGTAAGGCTTTACTTACTACTAACGTACATATTTCTTTGATTCAACATTCAATATGGAATTATGCAGCATAATTCCGAGAAAAAACTGCATGTTACAACAACGATCTTGGTCTCATAGCGCCAGCTAATGTACACCAGTGTATGTAAAGGAAAAGAACGATACAATGTGTGTTTATCACCTCAATTGACGCAAATGCAACAATCTATAGGAGACTATGGTATTCCTATCATTGCTTGTTTGTGACTACCCCTCGTTGGTTCGTTGATGTTTCACTGTTGTCTTACTTTACGTGAAGAGGACACGGAGCCAGAGATAAGAGCTGTCTGTAGACTAATTTCTGACTGACTACACAAAACAACTACACACATATATACAGAATGTTGCTATGAAACGAAACAATGGATAATGAGTTGTTGTTGAATAGGTGATTGTTTGGATTTGCTTGATGTTTGTGTCGAAATTGAATGGTTGAAAAATGGCCTTGGCTATAATGTTTACGTTCACTAAAAATCAAACCAGGTAATCAAAACAGTTGAGTTACTTTTGAGAATTTAAATTCAACAATAAATGGTATTTGATGCTTGATTTTGAATAGACACAGCGACTTACCGTTGAGGAAGAAAACTAGCGTTGAAGGCTTCTTCGACTGATCCATCACTTTATTGCACATGCTATGCATACCTTTGATCAGCCCTAGAATAGGAATTCTGTTGTTCAGCTTTTCGCAACGGCAGAAAAACCTAACCGTCAGTGGCATGCCGCAGGAGACATGGAGGCCGTGGGCCCACAAAAAGAGCTTTGAGACAGGCGTCAAAATCTTTGATTTACTGCAAAATCGCTAAAGATACAAAAAGTACAGTCCAATAGGAGAATGCAGTAATTGCTGGCAAGCCCTAGGGGGGCCAGTCATTTATAACTCAGCGTGCCGGGACGGGTTAAAATATAGGAACTGTTCAACAGCTTTATACCCTCTTCAATTTTTGTTGACACATTTTCATGCCCCATTGAGAAACAAGTACAGTTTCATACCCATAGTTGTCCTTTAGAAAGTAACCAGACGACTCTAATTGCAGCCCACCACAGCACGCAGAATTATGACTGACCCCTAGCGTACTACGTATTGAGAATTCTTGTTGATCTCACAATCCTCTACCTGCCAAGCTCAGAATTAATTGCTAGCTCTCTTGGGCTCACACTGGATTCACAGGGGCTCCAGAAGTATGGGTAAAGCAGTCTAACGCCAAAGTTTGCGTCTTCGCTCGCGCATTCGCAAATCAGCCACCTTTTGCTAGTTTTAATCAATGCCTTTTTTCTCTTAAACTTTTCTAACACAGCTTTACACTAAAATCACTAATGGCGGTTTCCAGCAATGGAAAATTAAGGAAAACCATAGTCAAAGATAGTGGGAAGGAGTAAGCTTCTTCTACGGCTATACCTTTACACGGAGACGGTGCCAGCCTTCGCAGACTGGGAGCAAATTAGGCACCACGCCCTAAAATTAGTAATTTACAAAAAACTAAGCATTTTATTTGCCACACCCATTTCAAACTCTTCTTAGAGGTCCCTCACCCAATCTCTAACATTTTCCCATCGAATTTGGACGAATTAAAGAATTGATGCTGGCGAGAAGTGGGAAGGAGAAGCCTCCACAGCCCCCTCCCCGTGGCACCGCCACTGCCCTCACAAAAGGTGGCTTGCATAGGTGTTTAACAATGAATGTACAAAAGGGTCGCAACCATCTACACTTCTCCAACGTCTAATACTCTTGAATCAAAGTTCTTTAGGTTCTACTGAAATTGCATCCTTCCTACCAATAAAGCCTGGTTTCCATATTGTCATAAGCAGCGGGAATTGACCTAGTCATATCGCGGATGCTACGGCCACGCTCCCGATCACAAATCAGTTAGTTCCATTCAGAAAACTGTCCCCGCATCGACGGGGACACCACGACGATGCATTGGAGACATTCTCAGAAGTTGAACACATTTAAACTTTTTTCATCTCGACACAGACGATGAGGACATGAAGGGGCCATCGGGTACTTCACTACAAGCCTGGTTTCCATTTCGGCAAAGTGTCCAAGCAGCATCGCCAATCATCTGCAGGGATACGTCCCCTTCACTTACGGCAGTACGGAAACCACGCTTAAACGAGGCGGCCAAAGGTATACGGCTCTCCAAGTAAGCCACAGTCAACTTCGCTACTGCAAGACATGTAGGTTTTGTTACAATACATTTTACCTCCCATTCTCACTACTTGCCATGCTTGGGCGCGGGACTATAGAATTTATTTCAATACCCGTTGCAAAGCAATGAATTGATCACTACTCCATAGCAAGAAAATAAAAGAATAGGAAACACGAATGCTCAAATTCTATGTAAAACAGCTACTAGCGAAGGACGTCAAAACGACTTTAAAGTGTACCTGTTCTATAAAGCCCGGTGCACACGGTGAGGAATCTTTTGCTGAGGAATTGTTCATCCATGGCTGTGAGGAAAACTTGTAGCATGTTTGATAATTTCTGCCACGAATGATAAATTCCTCACCGTTTGCGCTCCAAGTGAAAACTTTCCTCAACGTCTTCGTGACGACAATCGAATGTCAATATCAGGATACAATGGGTGCACTGAGGCAGTTCAGGCGAGATGCAGAGAAGCTAAAATGAACGTACCATCATACAAGTTGGGACTATTGTTGTTAATGGAAGTAAATTTACTAACATTTTGCCTGAATATCAATGTATACACAACATGAGCTCAAGGGAATCTGAAAGCATAAATACAAAAGGAAAGGTCGCTGCTGAAATGGGTCTGAAGTTGGAAAAATAAGCTTTGAATGTTTACATGGGTATACGTAATTGCTGCAAAGAAAAAGATGTTATTTGATACTATTACTTGGATTGATTAACTTTTTTATATAACTTGCAGGATGGTACGCTCATTTTAGCTGCACTGCATGTTGACATCAGTTGGTGCACCTATTGTAATCTGATATTGATATTCGATTGTCGTCACGGAGACTCTGAGGAAAATTCTCACTCGCAGCGCAAACGGTGAGCAATTTGTCATTCGTGGCAAAAATTATCAAACATGCTAGACATTTTCCTCTCAGCCACGAATGAACGAGTTTTCATTACAAGTATACCGCAAACGGTGAAGGTTTTGCTGAGGAAAGTTTCATTCGTGGAACTTTGTTCAGCATATTCCTCACCGTGTGCGCCGGGCTTAAGTTTATGGAAAATCTCAGAATCTTGCTTATTTTTGTTGGCAAAAACATCACTCTAAATCCCCCAGGCTCCGGTATGCCTGCTCTTACAACAAGTTTAAACTTTCATGCTCACTATATGTTCACCAATAAAAAGCTTTGGTACCGAAGAAAAAATTTTTTATATGCACTTAGTTAATACAAACACTGATACCAAACAAACGATACCACTGGGTGCAATATCAATGTCATACCCAGTGGCCATTTTGTTATTGTTGTTGTTGATGTTGTTTACTTTATTTTGAGTAGGCTGTTATACCTAAAATACTCGCCAAAAGTCCTGGGACACTTTGCATATTTTTAATCTGGACGGAGCATTCACCCCCTCCTCCCCCTAAACAATATTGGTTACTGAGAGAAGTACATGCGGTAACGGAATAATTTTTCGTGCACAATAACGCCAAGTGTCTCAGGAACAGACCAACATTGTTTTAGGGGGGAAGGGGCTTTGCATCAAGGTGTGATGGTTGAAATGCTGAGAAGGCTGTGGTTTTTCATAACTTTATGAAAATGTCCCAGGGACTTCTGGCAAGTATTGTAGCTTATTCAGCTAATTTAGGCCTACTATGCATGCCACATCCAGGCATGGGACCCCTTGCTTAACGTCCCTTCCGAAGAAGGACAGCGGAGTGAGCTGTTTTGGTCGTTCATCTGGAAGTCGCCCATCCAGTTTCTGACCGTACACAGCCATGCTTAACTTCAGTTAAGCTAATGGAACTGGCTGGGCCGCTTGGCTACTCACCCCGCGAAGAACATTACGTAGAAGGCGCAATTCACACTAAAAGCGATTTTGCGAAATCACAAGACAATGAGATAACGTAATGGCAATACTCCAAAGCAACCACTTTTAAGACGGTTTTTCATTTTAGTTACCTGGCTACACGTTTTTTTTGTTATAAGAAAACAGTTTATAAGAAAATGAAGCTAAAATTGTCAAGATCTTAAGATAATTTTAATAAAATTAGGAGGCTCAGCTTCCAAAATCTAGTGCTTTTGTTGGCCATAATCGATATTTCGTCGTTATTGCATTCAAAATATTATAGATTATTAAATATCAAAATATCAAATTCAAGTATACAATATTAATAACGAAATTGTAAACCACTTCATCCAGTTTATTTCAGTAAAGGTTAAGAAAAATTTAAGAAAATCTCAGGCCCAATCTCGCGAAAAGTTGATAAAATTGAGGCGCAGGCAAAAAAACGTGTACACTACTCTCTCTTAGCGTGAATGCAAACCTGATAAGAAAAATTTTGAATACACTGAATATACAGAATAACAAAAGATACAATTTACAACAATGATAAAATGGTACTGTCACGATAGGCACTTTTTAGGATATTTTCTTTATTGAGCTTTTGTGATAACGCGTAATTGTTCTGAATTATTTATTTGAAGCATCCCAATACGAAAACAAACTCTTTTGTCTAAACAAGACTGGGCTTTGAGATTTGATGTAAACAGATTCCAAAACACGTAAATGAAAAGACGATCTTGCTTGCCCAATGATCCTAAAATTGTCGTCTGTTTATGTTTTGGCGCATTCTGGATTTGCAATAAGGTGTTTTGCTATGGCTGACTTACAATTAATTTTTGACTTGTTGCTTTTACGTATACGAGGTGGCTGTTCTCTTGCGGCATCACTTTTCTTTCTGATGCTCGTGGGGACATGTTGTTTTATTCTGTCTGCTAGTCTCGGCGTAGTGCGCTCTACGTACCGAGCTTCACAACGGCACGAAAATTCATAAACAACACAACTTCTTTGAATGGTAGGGAGGCAATCCTTTAAGCAGATGGTATCATAACTCTAGGGTTGTAAACCACACCGGGATTTGCAGCATAGTAACAAGATGTGATGGCTTTACTGATTTTATTTTCAAACTTTGATGAAACATTCAAATCCAAGGCAATATTAGGTATACCGGGCACTTCTCTGGACCAATTGGGTTTCCTGCTGCAAAGTTGGATAAGTTTTGGTTGATGCAAGAACGTAGAACATCTGCTTGATATCCGTTTTCGATAAGCAGTTGTTGTATTTTATCGAGCTCTGGGCCTAATTTAGTTTTAGGGCAAATCATATGTGCCCTGTGAACTAAGGTTGTAATAATGCTAATCTTTCTTGTCTTTGGGCTAAAGGAGTTGCAATAATTGGTCACACTTGGGGCCAATTAGACGCATCCTAACACACTAAATGCATCTGGATATATATTTCTGTTAACCTTTAAGTCACTATCTGACGTTTTCATACTCTGATGAGTTGCGAACAAATCAAGCTAAGCATGTCAATTTATGTTAATGCAGTTATGATACCAAATGGCCCAGTTTGGATCTGTAAGCGATGTTTCACAATCGTGTACCTCAATAAAGGGCGTAGTTAGTGGGGGAGGGTTGTGTGTCACTCCACCTACTGTCGATGATCTCGTCGATAAATTTTGATTGAATGACTTTGGTCGGTATATCACTGTATGCTTTGCCACAACGTATTCAAAAGAGTGTCGAAAATGTCTTTTCTAACATTAGTACACCCTATAAAAGAGTGAGCTCTTGCTAAGAAATACGCTCCTGTCGGCAAATTAAAACCGTCGTCGACAGTTGTTGCCTGGTAGAGAGCAGGGGGCCTTGATCTTCCCAGCGAAGCATTTTGAAGAGCACTGAAGAAGTAGAAATGGTGCTGATGCAGGCTAAAAATAATGTGCAAATATAGGACAATTAATTTAAACTTGGAAGTGAACAGCGCATTCAAGCTGCAAATGTAAGAGGTCAAGTACCAAGGCAGATACCAGCTAGATAAGGAAATCGAGTGAAGTTTCAAACCATATCAAGAGAAGATTAAAAGGCAGCTGTAATACAAATTTTATAGTTATATTTCATCTAGGAATTCAACATCATATGTAACTTTCTCTACCACCAGCCAATGACTCAAGGGCACCGAGGATCTGTAATGCCCTGTAAATCCATCATAATAAATGCTTATTGAAGGAGAGCTCTGGGTCCATCTTTCGATCCTGTACCTGGAAAAATAGATGTGACAAACTTTCTTTCATCTCTCTTCATTGTTGTATGCAACAGGGATATCTCTATGAATGCACAAGCAACACGTTTCACCTTCAAAATAAGGTATTCATTTACAAGCACGAACTCCAAAATTGGGCAATGAGGCTACAGATAAATATAAGAGGCATATTTGTTAAATATACTAATAGTGAAGAAGCCTCAGGCTAAATTGAAACAGACACTGATAGCTAAGATAGGATTCAGTGTATTGAACTACCCAATTGAAAAAAGATCCCAATGAGATCATACATTCCTACTCTGACTAGAGATCAATGATGAACATAGCGCCTTTCCTTCTTTCTAGAGGGACATTCTCAGACATTCTAGAGGGCGTGGCCTCCAAACTATTCGGCTCACGTGTTTTGACCCTCCTTTCTTTTCTGTCAATAACCCCCTGCATTGCAGCTTGTGCTTGTTGTAATTATGCGCACGGTTCGAAGGAAAATAGTTTTTATTAGCAGCTTGATTATTCGAGTTCATACATTTTCGTATTTTTTCATGACATAATGCATTTTGGCTTAAGCCCAGCGCACACAGCACGATTTTTGTCGCTGGCGACGAAGATCTTTGTCGCTGGCGACGAAAACTTGCTGTGTGCGGGCAACAAATACTAAGATTTTTGTCGCTGGCGACGATCTTTCAATATCAAACAAGCTAGATATTTTTCTTTGTCGCTGACGACAGAAGACAAGATAATGATATTTCAACCAATCAGAACTACTTCTCGGAGCACGTGCTTCGGTATCATGTCTCAGAGCATTTGCTTCAGTTCAAAATATGCTAAGAGGAAATGGAGGACACCAGTGCCGAAGTTTGGACTGACGACAAGGAAGAAAGGCTGGTTGAA
>OLMO02000262.1:4587859-4616021 GCA_900291935.2 Cassiopea xamachana | reverse complement strand
GTTAACCTTGTATGCTTGAATTTGAATTCAATCTTTAACATTTTGAATATAATTTTGATGCACGAATAATAACGAGTGTCAGCCAGCAAAAGCACTTAATTTTGGAAATTGAACCTTGTGATTTTCTTAAGGTTATCTTAGGCTTTTGGCCATTTGAGCCTCATTCTCTTATAAGCGTTTTTCTTATATGAAAAATGTGTATTTAAACTTCATATTGAGACAGAATAAGATGGTTTGGTATATTCCCTATTTAGCTTGCGCAGCTGCAAACCCACTTGGAAGATGCTCAAAGCAAGGCTGTAACATGGTCTGTATAAAAGATAGTAACTCTTTTGTTCTCCAAGTTCTATAACATGTCCTTCACTGATGTAATTTTTCTATCATGTACTATGCTGCTACAACCATGCTTTATTCTAAGGTTCAGTCCATGCACTTAGGCCTGAATATCACCGGCGTGGAGTTAGCTTTCCTGTCCGCATGGTGACATTGATATAGCCTAAACTATACTCTTCGGCGAAGAATTCAATAGTAAGCGCAGATCTGTGAAATACGATCCCCTTATACATGACTTACACTCACAGCATCGCACAATAAATTTGATAACTTTATATATGAGCGCCCTTGGCTTATACGAAGCGTCATCTGACACGACATTGACCATGATGAAAGACCTAGGTATTGGTAATAGTGTCCAAATGTCCATAATCAAGAAAATTATCAACATTGCGGTGAGGTCAACGTACTATATATTTTGCTGTAGAAACAAGATGTAGACCAACCCAGCCTTGTTATACTTTTAAGAGCTAAATTGTATGCTCATACATACATATATATTCTTTTCTTATTGTTATTTTATTTATTGTTTGACCTTCTCTTTATATACTAGTATTTTATTTCTAAGTAGTTTTAGCAGACAAGCCAATTATACATTGCCTATACTCTAGTGAGATGTATGATTGTATTATTTAGTGATTGATGAATGAAATGAAGTTTAAAAAAATTATATCAGTGTTCTGCAGCCCCTAGGCTGCGGTCCGGTACAGCTCCTTGGACCAATTGCTACCAGCTCACACAAGAAAGGTTTATGCTACTTGTAACGTGAATTACGTTACGGATTATAAACGGATAGTCCGTACGATACACCCACTAGACCGCTCCTGAGACAATTAAGATTGCCTGGTATAGCTGAAATGATTTGTTAAGAGTCTGCGACCATGGTTTATGAAGTAATTAATGGCCATGTGCCTCCCTTCCTGTCCAGACTTTTCAATAGCAAAACTGATGTTACGAACAGAATGGTTTTTAATCCCAATTTAGATCTAAGGCCCTCAAGAATGAAAACGAAATTTGGGCAAAACTGCTTTGCATACAAGGGGGGGGGGGTACGATTTGGAACTCATTGCCTAATGACTGTAGAACAGCTCATACCTTTCCAACATTTAAAGCACAACTAAAAGCCATGCTCGCTTAGCTATATTTATTTTACTCTGTAAACTTTGTGCTACTTTTTTGTATTGTTTTTCGTAATATTATAGGAATGTATTTTAGCTAGTATATAAAAAAATGTAAAATTGAAATGAAATCACGGTGACAGAACTTAAGCGTTGTTTTCATATATCGTAATGCATGGGCGATCATCGCTGATATAGAACTTCCTGATGATCGGCGATCATCCCCGATGAACAAAGAGTATGTCTTGGCTCCAAACGTCTGAAAGTGGAACGGGAAGGCTCCTTGCATGTGTAGTGGGTTCCTTTGAGAGAATTAGAAGTGCCGGGGAGTTTTCATTCAGATACTAACCTATTATGCCTTGGGTACCATATAAAGTAACATGGTCTCTCTTCTCCTTACTCTTATCAAGAGTTAGCAAAAGTTATCTTATATGGTGATGAAAGACTCCCTATTAAAGTTTATACATGTAACAAATCGCTTTAAATAAGTATTTGCTACATCCCATCGAAGATATTTCCCTTTACTCTAGGTTGATTTTTATCCCTATTTAGTGCTTTGATTGCGTGTCATTCACACTTTACGTTAACGCAAATTTTACCGCTTTCTGGCCATTTCTCCCTCTGACGTGTTGCTCCGTTGGCGTGCCCCCCTATGTGGGTTTGGCAATGCCTATAACGGTAAATCCAATGCCCTTCCTCCCCTTTTGGGTTGTTGAGTTGAGGGTGAATGATTCCTTATACGTGTAGGCCGCAGGTTTGTTATGACAGAGCATACTCCCTGCTTTATCGTTCTTGTAATTTGTTCTTTTTCTCATATAGTATGTAATATTAAGCCCACTTTACACGAAACTTATTTACCCAGGTTATCGCTAACCCAAGTTAAATTTTCTCGTGTAAAATGAGCCAACCCATTTTTCATAAGGCGCCTTTCTTGATATACTCCATTCACAAGGTACCCCAGCATTAAATTAGAAATTAGAAGCGGATAATCAAATCTATCTTTCATCAATTAATTTCTTTGATTATGGCAGGGAATCAAAGTGGACGGAAATACAGAACACAGCTGCTGAGAAAACGTTGCTGCTTGGCAGAACCAAGATGTAAGTGCCACAAGGTGGAAAATTATATGATGGACACATGCCAAATTTTCCAAGTTGTAACATTGAAAGTTCATGAATTCAGGGGCAAAGCTAAAGAAAATTGTTGGTGGGATGTACTACGCATAAAAATTCCAATGTTAAACAGCCTAGTTTTGGAATAGCAAATATGGCCTCGTTTTGAAACAGATTCATTCATGCATGAGCCACCTGGTTATTATCATTATCTTAAGTCTTTTCTCATAAAGCTCTTTGGTCTAATCATCGATCAAGTACCCATTTCTTTTCTAATAACAATTTTTAATTATACATATGTCCTGATTGACGTCGCAACCCTCCATTGGTATATTGGTTCAATAAGTAGTTGCCAAGTCTATGTAGAAGATAACCGAATGCGTTTATTGAAGTTCGAGTATGATAAATACATTGCTATTTGTGCGCCTATCTTCGAATGCCCAGTGTTAGAGCTAACACATCAGTTAGTAACTATCAAATTTGGTTCTTTTTCTGTTTTATGTTATTCCTTCATGATGGCAATTGGTACGATTTTTTTAACTTGCAGAAATATTTGTGTCTATATCTCTGAAAATGGCTACAAGAATGCCTGCTCTAATAAGCTTTGATACCTGGATGTTTAAAATTTACTTAAATTCTCTTGTTGATCATAAAGAAACACCATTGCTGTGAATTGATAAGATTTTGTACTAATGTCCTATCTCTTATTCTTAATTTCAGGGCAACTCACAATTTGTATATGTTGGTTAATAAGCATCTTAAGCAGGAGATCCCGGCAGAGGGTACCTTAGAACAGCTATCAAAGGTGGTTCAACTCTCTATTACTGAAAAGCAGTACTCGATCATTATTATTTACATGAAAGGTCAAAATATTACGTAACACATGGGTGGGTGGTACTAGATTTGTTACGATGCGTGACAGGGAGTGTATGGGTGGTCGAAATGGGCAAATTTTCATATTATGTAATTGTTGAATGACCCCTATCTTTAAATATTCCTTCATGCACCCATACACCTCAAACATATATTTCAAAATATTCATTTCTTTATATTTCATAGAGCGTATTATTCTATGCAAAGCCCAGATAGACTGGAGTCAGTGGAGATTAATTATTGAAAGTACTAAAGATATCAGCAATTTTAGAGTTGATGTTTTCAAGTAATATCTTGGTTTATGTTTTTTTTCAGATTCAAACATTCATTCAAGATTTATCCCATATTGCACACGATATCAAAAGAGCTGAAGCCACGTACACATCCAGCTCTGCTGCCACGTAGACGTTCCTTTTGCACACTGTTCACCATTTGTTTTCAATCGTTTATATTGTACGTTGTATGTGTTATCATATTCATATTCAAGTTTTATACACAAAACCCTTCAGCATAATTGCAGAAAAAATAAAACAACAGTCTACGAACTAAGTTATATATAACGAAAAGTAGCTTTTAAAATTGAAAAATAAATTCAAAACCTATTTAGCGTGGAGTTGTTCTTCCAGAGGGTTGTGTTTAGTTATGTCTTGCTCTTCATGTACAATTTCAGTTGCCTTTTGAAAGTATTTATTGTTGGCAACTGAAGTATGTCGCTAGGCGTGTTATTCCATTCCTTAAGAGTTGAGTAATGAAAGCTTTTTTTATAGCGCTCAGTCCTGTGATTAGGGATTTGGAGATTTTGGCTATTTATTGTACTTTAGGATGAGATACTAGACCTTGGTTTATACTTTTCTAGGAAGCTATTTGGGCCAAGTTTGTTTACGATTTTATAGGTCATAACATTCCTATCAAAGCAAATTATGTTTTCTACATTCATCCCAGGACATGACCAAGTATCTTTAATTTTGGCGTTCCCAATTATTTTGAGAGCCCGTGTTTTTAGTCTCTGAAGAGCAGCCAGTTTTGTTCTCGACAAACTACCCCAAACAACATCACAATAGCGTAATTGACTTTCAACTAATGCATAATAGACAATGGAAAGTTGTGACTGAGGTAGTATATTTTTTAATCTCTTTAAGGCCCAAATACCAGAGTTAATTTCGTCCATTGTACGGTTGAATTGTACTTCCCACGAAATGTTTTCATCAAAAATCAATCCTAGGGACTTTGTTTGCGTATCTCTTTTTATGTTATGGTTATTAAGCACCAGGCTCTCAGGGAGGCTAGGGTGTTTGGCTTTGAGTGGATGCCCTATGATCATAAATTCGGTTTTTTGAGGGTTCGGATTGAGTTTATTAATTCTCATCCACTCAGAGAGATTTTTTTCTATCGAACAATATATTAAAAAATGAACTCAAAGCACTCTCCATTACCCCCTCTAACTGCAGTTCTGATGTTGAATGAAAATGGTAGTTTTTGTGAACTTTCATTTCAGTTTCTTATGTTTTATATGAGACAGTTTAACTTGTATTATAGAGATTATGAGTTCTTGCATAGTTTCTCACAATTTGTCAATAGAAATTGGTGGTGTACTGATTCCACACACTATTTTATTCTTGGGAATCTATCGTCCCAGAATGGGCTAGGTAGCATAGTGCATGTTTCCTGTGCACAAAGTGTAAGGTTCGAGCTCGACTCCAGGCCTTGACTGATACTCGCTCACTGTTCACCCAGCAGTGTATTGCTACCTAGTGGCAACACTGGGAAGATAAAGGCGACGAGGAAAAGAACAGGCCACCCAACCCCACATGCCGATGGCTCAGGATAAGTGCCCTCTCTAGCAGGCACCCCCTTCGTACGAAAGTATACATGATTACCTTTACTTATCATCCCAGAGATGGCAGAGAAGACGTTTTATAGTAGTGGTAGCTACTTTCTTGGAATCTGGAGAGATTTTTGCCAACATCGTTCAAACAATTTTACTTGTTGTGCTTATTTCCCTTTATATCTGCTACTTATTTCTGCGACAGCTTGTGTAAAATGGTGGTTGTGGCAGCCCTACCTCCTACCTCTGGACGTCTTGGCATGCATATTTGACCTTTTGGCGAATCTGCATATTCTACTCAAGTGCAAATTTATTTAAAAGAAACAACTTTCTGGCTTCAGGCTGGATGTTTCTTAATATTTTGTCAAATCGAGCCTTAAATGTGCCTTAAATGTTCTATAATTTCTTGAGACTTGCAATAATAATAACAACCTAGATTAGGCAACTGTGACACAAGGATTTGCAAGATTTGTAAGGATTTGCGGGATTTGTAAGGATTTGCAGGATTTACAGGATTTGTGCGGCATGTAGTGAATGTTATTTCTAGTCTGTTTCTAGTTTGATCATAGAGTTTCTAACAATTCTTTCAAGTTATTATTTGAAATTCAGTCTGCCTGTGTTTCTTAAATGTCTCTTAACTTTCGTCCAAGGGACCAGTCATAATTAATGCTGGGTAGAGGGGCTGGAAGATGTTCTTGACTGAAATCCACCTCATGATGTTCGATCAGTATTTCTTGACTTTTCTAAAGCTTTTGATCAAGTATGGCATGATGCCCTTATCTACAGATTTCACCTATATGTCGTTTCCGGTCCACACCTTATCCTAACTCAAAGTTCTCTCACAAATTGCAAACAGAGAACTGTTTTGAATGGCAAGTGCTCCAATTGGAAATGAATAACAGCAGGGTGCCTCAAGGATCCATTCTTGGACCATTTTTTTTTCTAATTTTTATAAATGACTTGACTGACGACTTAAAGTGCAATGTTAAGTTTTTGCTAACGATACTTCTATAATTAGAGTGGTTGATAATCCTAATGTTGCAGCTTCAGATCTTAATCACGATTTGGAAGCAATTGAGTTGTTGGCTAAAGCTTGGAGAATCTCATTTAATCCAGATCCATCCAAGCAAGTTGTTGAGCTTAGATTTTCAAAAAGAAAAGCGCAAATCCAGCAACCTGATATCATCTCTAATGGCGTGCCAGTAGATAAAGTGACTACACTTAAGCATCTAGGTATAATACTAGATTCAAAGCTTTCATTTGAAGCTCCAATAAAAACAACCATCTCCAAAGCATGGAAAGGTATTAGCTTATTAAGAATGCTGTCAAAATACTTACCAAGAAATGATCTATGTGCCGCGGGTTCAGCAGAGTGAGTCTTAAAGAATCAGTACTACAAATTGAGCTCTAGTCTTGTCAATTTCCTAAAAATCTCTACTCTAAAAATTCCTTGCAAGTAGTTATATCTTATTGCGAAATAATACAACTTGATGACAGTGTCACTTAGTCCCTGAGCAACAAAGCATATCTATATTATATATATATATATATATATATATATATATATATATATATATATATATATATATATATATATATATATATATATATATATATATATATATATATATATATATATATATATATATATATATATCTATTGACAATGTCCAGGCACTACATATGTCAAGCATATAAGTCACATGTGAGATCTCAACTTGATTATGGTGATGTAATTTATCATAATCCCAGCAAAACATATGACCTCTTTTTCAGCAGTTATTTTGCTAAGCTGGATGGAAAAATTTGAGTCAGTTCAATAGGCTGCTGCTTGAGCTATCACTGGTGTTTAACGGGGAGCTTCTCATGAAAAAACTTATTATGAGCTTGGATGGGAATCCCTTGATAACCGAAGATGGTGTAGGCGTTTAACGTTATTTTGTAAAATAACTGACAACCTTACACCTGATTACACAAGAGATCCAATCACACTTCACTTCGTAATCAGGATGTCATTGGACAACCAAGACTTAGAACGGAGAGGTTCAAATCCAGTTGCTTTCATTCGTGNGTTCAACTGAGTGGAACAAGTTGGACCACTTAATTAAGGCCATATCCACCGCTGCAAATTTCAAAACAAAGCTGCTAGTCCTTATCCGCCCCTCTGCAAAATCTGTTTATGGTATCCATGATCCAGTTGGCTTTCTTATCTAACTCAATTAAAGTAAACAAAATCTTCATAAGTTTAAACACAATTTCAGAGATCCAATAGGTACAAGGTGTCCATCAATTGATTGTATTGAGAGTGAGGAACACTTTTTGCTGCTCTGCCCCTCTTTCGACAACCAGAGAAAAGCCTTCTCGATAGAAATCTTCCTTTAATAAGACCTATAGGTATTACTAATCCCTCAAACGACCTTTTATCGCATATTTTGCTGTATGGAAGAAAGGATTTACCTGCTGATTCTAATAGGAAAATGTTACGGGGAACCATTTCTTTCATACGAGAAACAGGCCGCTTTAATTGCCATGTTAAAAACGCGAAGAAGGAATTCCCAAAATCGTTGGTCCATTCAGTACTGACATAAAGTGATTTTTTATAGATCTCGCCAACGGATGTATTTACCAACATGTAATGATGTGATGTTTCGTCTAATGTTAAGTATACTTCGAAGTCAAGCATGAGCGGATAAATCAGCGTGGCATTGGTTATATGATTCAAATATATATAAACAAGATCAACTATGTACAAGAGCTAACGAATCTCCAGTGAGGTCCGGAATTAAACGTATAGCTGATCGCGTAACTGGTAATCAATAAAACATTACAATCTTTGAGTTTAAATANAACTTAAATACAGGAAATACGTTATAGAACTAGCCAATCATAATTAAGAAAACACGGAAAGTTCGTATGAGAAAATATATAGAAAATTATAAGTCATAGGCTAGAAGTGAGTATTGATGGTGAATTAAAGTGAGGCTTGAACGTCAATGGATGTCAAACGAGGCAATAAAGTTACTGAATTCTATCGGCTCAGAATTGCCAAAATTTAACAATAAATTAAGAATAATTCAAAGCTTAAGATTCATCAAGACTTTGAATTTTTATCTATTCAAGTTAAAATATTGTCATAAAGCGGTTTTTGGAGCCTTTCCTATAAACGTAGTAACCAATATGTAATGCTGTGATGTTCTTTCTAACTGCTGTGTACTTCGTAGTCAGGCACGAACGGATAAATCAACGTGAAGAAAAATAGGAAAGGTTTGTATGAGAAATATGGAGAAAACTATAAGTTATAGGCTAAAAGTGAGTCTTGATACTGAAATAAAACGAGGCTTGAACGTCAATGGATGTCAAACGAGGCAATAAAGTTACTCGTTAGCTTGAGAGGAAAATGCAAGTGAAGATTAAAAGAGTGAAATATGTTATGATGTGCATGAAAGAAAATACCAATATGAATGAACATTTACGCGTTATCACAGAAACTCAATAACGAAAATATCCTTAAAAATACGTATCGTGACAGTACCACTTTAGCATTGTTGTAAATTGTATCTTTTGTTGCTCTGTTTATTAGTATATTCAACATTTTTCTTGTCAGGTTTGCATTCATGCTAAGAGCGAATAGTGTACACGGTTTTTTAAATAAGTCAACCGTCATTTTGCCTGCGCCTCAATTTTCTTAACTTTTCGCGAGATTGAGCCTGAGATTTTCTTAAATTTTTCTTAACTTTTACTGAAATAAACTGGATAAAATGGTTTACACTTTCGTTATTACTATTGTATACTTGAATTTGATAGTTTGATATTTAATAATCTTAAATATTTTGAAAGCAATAGCAACGAAATATCGATTTTGGCCAATAGAAACACTAGATTTTGGAAACAGCCTCGTGATTTTCTTAAGATTATCTTAAGATTTTGACCATTTGAGCTCCATTTTCTTATAAACTTTTTTCTTATATTAAATAAAACGTGTAGCCAGGTAACTAAATTGAAAACCGTCTCAAAAGTGGTAGCTTTGGAGTGTTACCATTACGCTATCTCATTGTCTTGTGATTTCGCAAAATCGCTCTTAGTGTGATTTGCGCCTTCTACGTAATGTTCTTCGCGGGTTAAGTGGCCAAGCGACCCAGCCAGTTCCATTAGCTTAACTGAAGTTAAGCACGATTGTGTACGGTCAGAAACTGGACGGGCGACCTCCAGATCAACGACCAAAACAGCTCACTCCGCCGT
The DNA here is from genome assembly GCA_900291935.2 of Cassiopea xamachana. NCBI lineage: Eukaryota > Metazoa > Cnidaria > Scyphozoa > Rhizostomeae > Cassiopeidae > Cassiopea > Cassiopea xamachana. The sequence goes on along the minus strand of OLMO02000262.1, from coordinate 4,606,521 downwards.
CCTTCGGAAGGGACGTTAAACTAGGGGTCCCATGCCTGGATGCGGCGTGCATAGTAGGCCTAAATTAGCTGAATAAGCACAAAATAACAGCCTACTCAAAGTAAAGTAAACAACAACTACAACAACAAAATGGCCACTGGGTATGACATTGACATTGCAACCAGTGGTATCGTTTGTTTGGTATCAGTGTTTGCATTAACTAAGTGCATATAAAAATTTTTTCTTCGGTACCAAAGCTTTTTATTGGTGAACATATAGTGAGCATGACAGATTAAACTTGTTGTAAGAGCAGGCATACTGGAGCCTCGGGGATTTAGAGTGATGCTGTTGCCAACAAAGGTAAGCAAGATTCTGAGATTTTCCATAAACTTAAGCCCGGCGCACACGGTGAGGAATTTGCTGAGCAAAGTTCCACGAATGAAACTTTCCTCAGTAAAATCTTCACCGTTTGCGGCATACTTTCGCTGAGAAATTGTTCATTCGTGGCTGCGAGAAATATGTCTAGCATGTATTCCTCACCGTTTGCGCTGCGAGTGAGAATTTTCCTCAGAGTCTCCGTGACGACAATCGAATATCAATATCAGATTACAATAGGTGCACCAACTGATGTCAACATGCAGTGCAGCTAAAATGAGCGTACCATCCTACAAGTTATATAAAAAAGTAAATCGATCCAAGTGATAGTATCAAATAACATCTTTTTCTTTGCAGCAATTACGCATACCCATGTAAACATTCAAAGCTGATTTTTCCAACTGCAGACCCATTTCAGCAGCGACCTTTCCCTTTGTAATTATTCTTTCAGATTCCCTTGAGCTCACGTTGTGTATACATTGATATTCAGGCAAAACTTAAGCAAATTTACTTCCATTAACAACAATAGTCCCAACTTGTAGGATGGTACGTTCATTTTAGCTTCTCTGCATCTCGCCTGAACTGCCTCAGTGCACCCATTGTAATCTGATATTGACATTCGATTGTCGTCACGAAGATGTTGAGGGAAATTTTCATTTGGAGCGCAAACGGTGAGGAATTTATCACTCGTGGCAGAATTATCAAACATGCTACAAATTTCCTCACAGCCATGAATGAACAATTCCTCAGCAAAAGTTTGCCGCAAACGGTAAAGATTTTGCTGATGAAGTTTCATTCGTGTAACTATGCTCAGCAAATTCCTCACCGTGTGCGCCGGGATTTAGAGAACAGGTACCGCCACTTTAAAGTCATTTTGACGACCCTACGCTATTAGCTGTTTGACATAGAATTTGAGCATTCGTGTTTGCTATTCTTTTATGTTGTGGTTATGGAGTAGCGATCAATGCATTGCTTTGTAGCGGGTATTAAAATGAAACCTATAGTCCTGCGCCCAAGCATGGCAAGTAGTGAGAATGAGAGATAAAATTTACTGTAACAATACCTATGTCGTGCAGTAGCGGAGTTGACTGTGGCTTACTTGGACTGCCGTATACCTTTGGCCGCCTCGTTTAAGCCTGGTTTCCATACTGCCGTAAGCGACGGGGATGATCGGCGATGCTGCTGGGGCGTTTGTGTCGAAATGGAAACCAGGCTTTTAGTGATGTCCCCGACGGCCACGTCATGTCCTCATCGTCTCCGTCGAGACGATAAAAGTTTAAATGTGTTCAACTTTTGAGAGCGTCTCCAATGCATCGTCTTCGTGTCCCCGTCGGTGCGGGGACAGTTTTCTGAATGGAAATAACAGATTTGTTATCGGCAACGTGGCCGTAGCATCCGCGATATGACTAGGTCACTTCCCGCTGCTTATGACAACATGGAAACCAGGTTTTATAGGTAGAAAGGATGCAATTTCAGTAGTACCTAAAGAACTTTGATTCAAGAGTATTAGACGTTAGTGAAGTGTAGATGGTTGCACCCCTTTCGTACATTCATTGTTGAACATCTATGCAAGCCACCTTTTGTGACTGCAGTGGCGGTGCCATGGGGAGGGGGCTGTGGAGGCTTGTCCTTCCAACTTCTCGCCAAGATCAAGTCTTTAATTCGTCAAAATTCGATGGAAAAATGCTAGAGACGGGGCGGGGGACTTCCAGGAAGGTTTTAAAATGGGTGTGGCTAACAAAATGCTTAGTTTTTTGTAAATTAATAATTTTAGGGCTTGGTGCCAAATCTTCCTCCAGTCTACCATGGCTGGCACCGTCTCTTTGTAGGGGTATAGCCGTAGAAGAAGCTTGCTCCTTCTCACTATCTTTGACTATGGTTTTCTTTAATTTTCCGTTGCTGGAAACCGCCATTAGTGATTTTAGTGTAGAGCTGTGCTAGAAAAGTTTAAGAGAAGAAAGGCATTGATTAAAACTAGCAAAAGCTGGCTGATTTGCGAATGCCTCACGTTTTCCGATCGAAAATGTATACGTTGGCGTTAGACTGCTTAACCTATACTTCTGGAGCCCTTGTGAATCCAGTATGAGCCCAAGAGAGCTAGCAATTAGGCAGGTAGATGGTTGCGAGATCAACAAAAATTCTCAATACGCAGTACGCCAGGGGTCAGTCATAATTCTGCGCGCCGAGGCGGGCTGCAATTAGAGAGGTCTGGTTACTTTCTAAAGGACAATTAGGGGTATGAAAATTTCGAGCATTCTGGTAAGCAGTTATGTACTTGTTTCTCAATTGGGCATGGAAATACGTCAACGAAAATGGAAGGGGTAAAAAGCTGCTGAACAGATTTTACGTATTAACCTGCCCCAGCACGCAGAGTTATAAATGACTTGCCCCCCTAGGGCTTGCCAGCAATGACTGCATTCTCCTATTGGACTGCACTTTTTGTATCTTTAGCGACTTTTGCAGTAACTCAAGGATTTTGGCGCCTGTCTCAAAACTCTTTTTGCGTGCCAACGGCCTCCATGTCTCCTGCGGCATTTCACTGACGGTGTGGTTTTTCTGCCGTTGCAAAAAGCTGAACAACAGAATTCCTATGCTGGTGCTGAACAAAGGTGTGCATAGCTATGTTCAGCAAATTGACGGATCAGCCGAAGAAGCCTTCAACGCTAGTTTTCTTCCTCAACGGTAAGTCGCTGTGTTACTTTCTATTCAGAAATCAAGCATCAAATACTATTTATTCTTGAATTTAAATTCTCAAAAGTAACTCAACTGCTTTGATTACCTGCTTTGATTGCTGAATTTGCGTCAATTGAGGCGATGAACACACATTGTATCGTTCTTTTCCTTTACATACACTGGTGTACATTAGCTGGCGTTATGAGACCAAGATAGTTGGTGTAACATATAGTTATTTCTCGGAATTTTGCTGCATAATTCCATTTTGAATGTTGGATCAAAGAAATATGTACTTTAGTAGTAAGTAAAGCCTTACGTAAGGTTATCTTGATTTGATCTTGACTAGACACAGGACGATTTAACCAATTGCTCTTACTAAAAAGAGGTCACAGGAAAATTTTTACTAGGCAAACCTTTGATATCCCGCCAAAATATATTGGAGGTACGTCCCTGTACGCACTTAAGGCAAAAACCATGTCTCATCTAGCATATGCGTCAAACCTTGATTGGCTAACAAAGGAATCACCATCGAAGGATTCCTGCCAATAATAGGGAGGTTCAGATCCAGTACGAGTACGAGAACGAGTACGAGTCTTTAACTGCGCAACCGATCTACGCATATTGAGAGGGAATCACCTTCAAAACTCGTACTTGAAGAGCCGTCCTGTTCGACTTTCGCAACATATCTCGCACTGAACAGAGTGAGTTTGGAATTGATAATATTGCCCAAAATAAATTTGCAATTCATAAGCAATTGCTTGATAAACGAAAGACGTGCAAAGGCAACCTTTTCTTTTGGAAAAGGAGCACAATATAAAGGCTTATTTAAGAGCAGTTGTCGTGGAACCACCTGGTTGTAACAAACCTCTGAAAAGGGCCTACACATAGATAGCGACTAAACGGAGATGCTTTCATAAAGCGTATTGTCCATAGTTAAAAGAAGGAATTAAGTTATTAAAGCATTGCAAGAATAACTTAACAGCATTCTCGCTACCTGGAATGCCATTCTTGCTCAAGTCAATTTCGGTTAGTGATTGGTCTTCACTGACGATAGCGAAAGTTTAGTAAAAGTAGGCACTGGCTTTCGGGGATGTAGTACTAGGTTCATACTTATCTTCAAAGGACGATAGGACCCTCCAGTATCTTACCAGTCTCTAAATTGTCTGAATATAGACGCAAATCTATTGATTTCAATAAATCTCTGGGTTGTTTTGAAGGCAGGATATCTTAACACAGGAAGTAGCAGTGTGAGTACGAGTTTAAGTGTTTGGATACGCGGGGGTTTAACTCGTGCTCGCATTCGCACTGGATCTGAACTTCCCTAATGTTGCGAGAATTCGTTCGAAAACCATCAAGAAGCGTGTTTTGGTGGTAAAAAGTGTACTTTCTTTGAGAAAAAAACTGGTAACATATGTTTTCGAATAATTGGAAAATATTTTGCAAGCATGCTCAAGAAGGCTTCAATTCACATTTCCAATTACAAGCTATCCATCTTTTCTTTTAATTTTTGCATATTTTTTTCAATTATTCGTACCTACGCGTTATCAGTTTTTTCGCAAAGAAAAACCACTTTTTACAACCAAAACTAGTTTCTCGATTCTTTTCGAACGAATTCTCGCAACATTATTGGCAGGAATCCTTCGATGGTGATTCCTTTCTTAGCCAATCAAGATTTGACGCCTATGCTGTCTCATCTAGCCTGATAATATGAGAAATATTATCTCATCTAGCCGTGACAGACTTTTGCCAAAGTTCTCCTTTCTCTTTTCAGGTCAATTAAAGCTAACAACAGCAGATAAATAGCTAATATGCTGTGCTGTCCCTGGCGTAGGAAGACACAAAATTCATCGAGCCTCACCAAGAACAGCACTTACGATTTTTAGAAATACACGCTCTTTTTCTATAGGAATAAAATTTATAAAATATAGAGGCTCAAAAGAACATTGAGGTTCAATGAAAAATAGCTCTCTAGGTTAGATATTTCTATAAAGAAAAGAGCGTATCATTCATTTACAGAACAAATGGGAAAAGACTAAGGAAAAGAAAGTCGTTAAAGTGGATCCTGAAATTGCCTTGATTTGTTCAAGTAAATCTGTCTGCTTTTTTCAATGTAATCAATTGTTGCTGCAATAATTATCTCGTTTGTTGAACAAGTCCTTCTGTCGCAGCCAAGCCATTGTAAAGATATGCTTGCAACAATACGTAGAAAGCACCCTACCCGGCTGCCTGGATCCCAGCTTTTCCAGCTTCTAGGCAGACTTTTTTTTTGAAACTTCTCATGTATATATTCAAGCTAAAATTTACAAATACAAATCTCTCTGAATACAGGTATTTGCATCTGGCTGACAAGGTTACATTTAGTCATAAAAGTAAAAAAAAAAGAAAAAAAAGCCCAGACTACAAAGTGAAACAACGTGTAACTACTTTATAGTTCAGTAAGCAGGAAGATCAGGGTTAGTCCAAGGCTTGTTTCTCATGCAGAATATGTAGTAGGTGGATCGGATGATGATGGCAGTTATTTTCCTTAAGGCATAATTTAAGTTTTGTTTGTCGATATTAACATCATTGCACATGGCAATGAAAGAGTTACAAGATTTCCCAAAAATACCTAGTGAGCTAATGGAGAGATTAATGACATTGACACTACAGTACTTCGAAGAAAGATCACGAGTAAGTTGCAAGTAATTATCTTTCTTTCTCTCAGTGTTTAGATTGATGTTTGTATCAAACCCAACAGTGAGTTCTATGATATATATAGTAGCCGAGCCAGTGGAGATAAGCATATCAGGCCACAAGTGGTCATAATAATAATATGACATTCTTCAAAGCTGGTTTTACATAGCGTTTAGAAACTAATTAAAACCAACTATTTTCATAATCATACTCTAAAATACAACGAAAATGTTAAAAGAAAAGAAACAAGAGAGAGAAGAAGAAGATTGTTGGGAAGTGGTATGGGCGCTAGTATTAGCCCCAGACCCTTAAGCGCTTTATCCGGTTTATCCGGTATATAAGTACGGATGCCACGTGTAATGTAGATAGAGCATATAGAAGAAATAGAACAGATACAGATAGAGAGAGAAATGATTTGAGTTTAATGCCTTTTGTGTATATAATTTGTGGAAATAGAAGTATAGTCTTTCTATCGACCAATTCTTTATACTCTAACCCAACTTCACAGCAAAGATCGCACGATACATATCGCGACTTCACTTTTTACAGATTTTGCATTTGCACTCCTCTCAACCCCAATACTTACTACTTCTCTTAAAAGAGCAGATAGAGGTTTTGCTTTTAATACCATTTTAAAGGCAGTTCCATAAGATGCTGCCTCTAAAGACTATGTTATCATTTCTTTATCTAATGGTATTAGTTTGAGGCAACATTAACAGGTTTTTTGATTGTAAATCACATTGACTACTCTTTCATGGAACATGTTCCTCATAGATGGGTGTTCTTTGCTAATACATTTATAAACCTCAAGCATTAATTTTTGCAAATCTTTGATATGCATTGTGCATTCATTTGATTTTCGTAGAAGTTCTTCAAATGAAGAAGAATAGTCATTGTGTTGAATTCGAAGTGCCCTCTTGTGAGCGCAGTTTAGGTCTTCATTGGCTACTTTTCCACAAAACATCCATATTAATGCACAACAATTAGACTAAAATGTTATTCATGAGTTGTAGAAGACAAGCAATTGTTCCTCGTCAAGGTAATTTTAAACCCTAGAGAAAGTACTGATTTTGGTGTTTTCTTTTTGGCAAACCTTGGATACGTGTTAGTTGAAATTCAATTTAAAATCAATCGCTACCCCTAATAGGGTAATCCTATTGGTAACATCAATGGAGCATCCGCCTACCTCCAGAACCATGTTTGTGTTGGAATTCAAGCCAAAAATGTAACCTGAAATTTTGATGCATTCAAAATCATTTGATTTGTTTTTAAACCAAGACATTGATCTAGACATATTTTCTTCAAGACTTGAAGCAACAACTTCAAAAGAATTGTTACAAGAAAAATAGTATTGTATTCTGCAAAAATTGCATACCTCTGAGTGCTCAATAATATAAATGAACTCATTAATGAAAATATTAAAGACTAATTGGTCTAGCACCGATCCTTGAGGTAAACCAGTATTTGTTTTCAGCCAACCACTGTAGGTCATACCTATTTTGACTCTTTTTTTCCTATGTGAGAAGTAATTTGCAATTAGCCTTAGACACAGTGCCCCGAAAACATATGCATTCAATTAAGCAATGAGCAAGTCGTGTGGCATGCAATCAAATGCTTTTGATACATCCATTGAAATCAGCCCCACAACACAAGTGGAATCTAATGCGTTGCTTATTTTCTCAGTTACCCCGATGAGTACATGGTCAGCACTAAAGTTCTTTTATAGGCGTAAAGTAGATTAGATATTTTAGTGTCGATGAAAGGCACAATCTGTTTTTCTAGCAAGTGTTCGAGTACCTTAGTCATCGCTGAGGGTACACTAATAAGTCTATAGTTAACTTTAGAGGTGGGATCGGAACTTTTATGGATTGCAGATACATCTACAGCTTTAGAGGATCAGGAAATTCGCAGGAATGAGCATTGAATTAAAATATTCCGCTAATTGAGCATGGAAGATTCCTGTGACTTTCTTCATGATGCCAATTTAGGGCGAACCGCTAATTTTCTTTGAACTATCTAGGCTGTTTATTCCATTTAAAATATCAGCACAGCTGACTGGCTGAAACTCAGAGGTTTGCGTATATCGTATTTTGCTTTTGATCAAAGCAATACCGGGATGATTCTCATATTTTTTTGCTCACATCAGTAATAGGGTATCTCAATGGGACATAAGATGGCAAAGTGACATAGGCTCAATAGAAAGTTAATCCGTAATATTGACAAAGTACTGATTTAAAGCACTCTGCTATATACTACACTCAACCCCAGATTGCGGGAGAAAATTTTTAAACAATTGTTACGCATCGTAATTACTTGGACCAGCTGGACAACTTGGACCGGTAACGGAGTATGAAAAAGAGCAATTTATAGTGCATATTCTTTCTTTCATTTAATGGTTCTAGCTATCAAATGATGATGAGGTTTTGATGCCAGATGATAGATTTTGTTGCTTCTGTGGGGGGGGGGGGGGGGCTAACTGGTTAGCACATAAACCAGTTCAAATTTTGCATCTTCAAAATTGGTGCCTCGTGGGACGCCATACTTTTAGCAGATGATTAGTCATGAAGTATGGATGAGAAATACATGGACTTATACACTATGAAATCATAAACTGAAAAAATTGATGGTGGCCTCCAAAAATTTAATGCTTATTTCCACCAGTGCCATTTGTACAGAAAATGGTGTGCATGCATACATATATACATACATACATGCTTTATTTGGTATAGTAGGTTAACAGGGGCAGCTTATAGCTGATGTGGATCTGCTTGGTAATCTAATTAAGCAATTCTAATAAGCTAACATAAACTAAAATTTTACACCTACTCAAGATTATCCTATAGTCTCAGTGCAATGACTTCTGGCCCAAATGACACTATGTTCTGATTGCTGAAAAATGTAAGTTGTTTACCATTTCAGATCCATTGCACTGACCAACTTATGCTATGGAATATACAGGGAATGAAACGTCACAAAACCTTGAATGTCGCTTATTCTATATGTTGAAATATATGAAAAGTGATTTCATGTTCATTTAAACAGACCTCAAAGTACAACGGTGGCTTTCAACCTTTCCTGAAGCAGGAGCCCACGGAAAAATTCCAGCCCACGACTTCAGTTGCTCGAGGAACCAATGTCCACACAGTTCCACAGTAGAATTTCTGTTCTTCAAAAGTTGGAAGTGGTACAAGATACCACAGTATATGGTTACTTCAGAAATTGAGTGATTCCAGTTATTGGTCCAAGTTGCCTCGAGCTGTGGCTACTTTGGCCAGCAAGGTTTTTTACACTATACAGAAAAGATAGCGCACCTTAAGTTTGCAAACCCATTTGGTTATAAAGTACAAGTTTCCTCCAACTTTCTATGAACAAATAGCAAATGAAAAGTATTAAGGGAAAATTTTATAAGCAAGCAAAGCTTAAAAGTGATCCAAGCGACCCCAATTTACGGCATCTTTTAGAATGAAGCAACTTTTGCATATCCTTTGCTCTTCTTGGTAATGTTGCCACATTTTTCCAAAATAGTGTCCATGATTCTACATGTTTCTTCAAGCGGTACCCATAATTCTGCACGTATTGGGGAAACCGATAATTCCGCCCTTATCAAGAAAAAAGTACCCCTAAATAATGTCGCCTTCCCCTATCCCCCATTACTAAGGTACCCTCCCGAGGCGACCGATGTTGAGGTCTTTTGTTTTAAAATATCTTAGGGCCTAATCATATGGCCTTGGCTAACCGGGCCAGCCCGCTGTGCCCGGAAGAATCAGCCCACTGTGCCCGGCAAGAATCAGCTCACTATCATTTTAAGGTTTTGAAGATAGTTGCAAGCACAAAATAGCAGGTGTGCAGATTCTAAGAGCAAGTAGGTTTTTCAAAATAGTTTGGAAAAATACGTGCTGCGTTCCATGTGTTTAGTGTTGGATATAAGAAATTCGTCTTAGACCCCTTGCCAATATTTACAAACGCATAAGTGATCTAGGATGCGCGAGCATACATTTTTATATACGACTGGCTGCTTGTTCTGTTATTTCAACTCGGGAATCTCACTCTTTGTAACCGAAAAATGTCTTATTCTTGGTGTGTTGTTTGATGATCGTAAGAAGCCAGATATACTTTATTACATTCTACTATCAAGTGTCAGCATATATTATGGCTCTAATAGTTTTTCTAGTGCGGAATCCGTGCTTATTTTCAACATTTATTTTGTTTGATGGGAACCACCAGGAACACAAAATTTCACGTATGTAGAGTATAAAAGGTAAAGGTGGTCCCGTATACTTTCGTACGTAGGGGAGCGCCTGTTAGAGAGGATATTTATCCTGAGCCATCGCCATGCAAGGTAGGGTGGCCAGTTCCTTTCTTTGCCGCCTTTATCTACCCAGTGTTGTGTAAGACTCTGCCTAAGAAAACGTTACAGTTGCCACCGCGTACTCATTTGCTGCTGGGTGAACAGTGAGCGAGCATTCATTAAGGGTATAGAGTCGGACTCGAACCGTATACCTTCTGCATGGGAGGCATGCGCTCTAAGCACAGTGCCACCTCGCCTTATGTATAGGGAGGTTAAATATTTAAATATTATAAAAAGTATGCCACCTCAGTTATAAAATGTTTTCCGTACATTGTCTGATTCCATCTTTGGACCGATGTCCAGTTTTCCCAGTAACCGCAACGTATTCCCCGCATCTAATAAACCCTTCATCGCTTTTAAAACGGGGTCTTGCCTTTCCGTGTCTGAAAAGGAAGATTCTTCTTCTCTACGATCCCCCTCAAAATTTTTTCTCTTCCCTTGGTAGCGATTTGTAAAAAATCATTGATTAGCACTCTTATATACAGTACATCCCTTACACATTAGCGTAGTTTTCAGCACAAGAACTCTTGACTTAAAAAACTGGTGTGTGACTGAATAATTCTGAAAGAGCATTAAGGATTCTTGTAATTTGGAATAGTAGCAGTGCGTGGCTTCTTTTGCAAAAAATTAATCCGTACACGAATAGTATATGATGATTTATACTCTTGAACTAAATAACATGAAACCCACTATACAAGAACCATTCGCCATTTCAGGCTTTTTGGGGTTTAAAGCCCTGTTTGCACTACACAAACTGACCTGGGGTTGTTCGAAAATGTTTTAGACATTACGTATTTACTCAACTTAGATAGGCCGTAACTGATAGGAATAGATATTAGCGTCATAATCCGCTTTGTTATGTTGTCAAGGGAAGTAATCCCATGAACAATTGGACTGCGTAGTTAAAGTACACATGATTCAGCATTCTATGTTTTGATTTAGTATATCACGTAATCTTTGTATTTTGTTACCATAGCTTTAGGTCTAATTTTAGGGAGAAAAATCATATATATACAAGTTAAAAATGGTAGTTAGAGTAGGATTTTGGAGGGTGAGTAGAGACGAGCACTCTCCTCGGAATTATCATAATACGATTTTACCGAAAATCATTGTGAGCTATTTAGTGTCACAGGGAATTCTTTGAGGCTACAGTCAGGGCCATAGTACGCTTGAAGAGATTCCCCACAGGGTGAACCCGAGTTAGTTTAACCTGGGTTAGATTGTTTGTAGGGTGAACAGAACTAACTCGGGTTCACGGGGCAGTTTTCCTATTCACACATGCGTGTTTCTAAATCGAAGCCATGTGCGCCACTTTGATTCAACAGCTCTTTCACTGATTGTGCTTGAAGACTAATAACTCTTTTGGAAATCGAACACATTTTGCTAAAATGAGTACGGAAGCTGCTGAAAGAAGTTCAATTTGGACTGATGAGGTAGTTCTACTCCTGATAAGAATTTAGACTGATGACAAGGTCTTTCAGCAGTTTGATATTGGTTCAGGAGGGGCCTACGAGAACATGGCCAAACTATGGATACATCCCTTCATTTTCTCTAGCAAGAAAGTAGGATATATTGACTGCTTGCTTGGAAGGAAGCGAAAAATTTTTGAATTTTTTCGCAGTGTAAACAGAACAGGATTCGCCCCGGGTTAGTTTGCGTAGTGTAAACAGAGCTTTAGAGTGTTCAAAAGATGAAATTGCAGCCTCAAGGTTCTTATAAACACAGTCTCTACTGTAAGCTGATATATGCCGACGATGCAGTGCTTTTGTTTGCCAGTCACAAATCAAAAGAAGTTGAAGACACTTGTGGCGAAATGTGAATTGTTGATCACATGGCTTAAAAGCGATAAACTGGTAACCTGGAAAAACTGAAGTTGTTCCCTACGGCACTGCCATAAACCTAAACTCAAAAGCATCTTGCAATCTTTCTGTTCTCGACAACTTAATCAGCAAAGATCTTGAAAAAAGTTTCTCAGCACATCAAGCTGCTGAAAAGAGTTTGATCAACGCAGTTCAAAAACAGCAGCCACATAGTATGAGATAATGCTTGAACCGATAACACTATACTGTGCCCCAATTTACCACAGCATCACTTCTTACAATCAAAAGATACTGAAGCTGATAGATAAGCTTTTTCTGTGCAAGGAGCTCTTCTATTCAATGAACTCCCTGAAAAGCCCAAACAAGAAACATCTTGTAACGTATTGAGTTTGATGTTTTAGTTATGTGCTGTATTTCCTGCCACTTTAGTTATCATGTTGCGTGTTTCAGTCTTGCGTACCTGTGTAGTCCTGTTGTCTGTAATAAACACCTTTTCCAGGCAATGTGTTGTCCTGTATATGTGTATTGTGATCTTGACACGTGCCATGTATTGTAGCGTGCAGTTGATGCCATATGTAGAGAGTGTTTAACTCATATTAGTCAGTCTTCGATTGCATGATACCAGAAAACATCAAGAGGCGTTGTTTATTGTGAATTCTTCGTTAGACCTAGGCATAAAGTACATTAGTGACTGCTCGCCATCATAGCAAGACCCCAAATCGTTACGATCAGAAATCAAATTAAAAAACCATTTAAATTATTTAAAGGACTACAATTTTAGAACTACCATTTAGCTTTCATATACTAACTTCAGATTTTTATTTGTTTACTTCTACTTTCTCGAAGGACCTTCATTGATAGTAGAGATATGTAATTTATGATGAAGCAAACCTGCAGAAATATGTGTCAATTAGTACTGAAATATAACTTCACCAAATTGAGCAGGAGTACACTTCAAAATATCCTTGAACTGATTATTTGAAGAAAATCAACGACAAGGCTCTTCTTGCCTCCCCTTCACTAGGGCTGGGGAAAACGCCCTTGATGCCTCCTGTGCCGGTCTCCCTGGTCACGAGTGACGACTTGCTAGGAGATGGCACTTGTGTCAGCTGGCTTTTAAGTGGCAGATGCAAATGCAGGTTAGCAGGTTATGTAAAATGCAGGTTAGCAGGTCTTGTAAGATGTCGGTTAGTAGGTCATCTAAAATGCTGGCAACCTTCACAAACAAAAAGACAACTCTAAAAGCTGCAAGAGCCACCTTACCAACACTTTTGTGACACTGGTGCGTCATTGTTCATGTGTAGATGGTTAAATGACCGCAATATTATCCAAGTAGAAGCAAAATTCCTCATTGGTGTCATACGAGGACATCTGGTTTCTTGACAACTAGGGAACTGCAGCTCTCATAAATAGCATCATGGATTTTTCTAAATGATGCAGAAATATCTAGTACCTCCAAGTAATTGACCATTCTCACTTACATTACTCGAGAACTACTGTCCATCCTCTAACAAAAGAAATGCTTCAACACCCTTTTCGTTTCCATATTGAAATAATCGAGACTTGGTCACGGAACATTGTGATTGGCTAACAGAATTCGAGACCTGGTCAGGGCGGTGTTTATTGGGTAAAGTAGATATTTAAATTAGTTTGTTTGAACTAATCTTTAACAACTAATGACTGCAGTATATAATAGACGAGTTGAAAAGTAATTTGGCAGGTACATTCTTAGTATGAAAATTGATCGGAAATTGCTCTATACATGGTACGCAAGACACCTGATATCTTGGAAGTGGTCATTCTGAGAAAGAGTGAAGTAGGCAGCGATCGGAAAATAGTAAATACTGCTTAGGGCTTTTTGATAACTCCCGTTGTATTTCAAAAAGCTGGTTAGGATTAAAAATCTGACCGGTGCTCAAGCCCTGGTAGCCTTGGTCTGAAGCCGATACTGATGTGGATTTCCACAATCCTCTGGAAAATGGGGGATTTTTGGTATAAAGCCTAATGCCTTCGGCAAACGCTCTCGACTTCAAGCTATACACTGCTCGACAAATTTCAAGCAATATAGAGTTATGTTGAGGGCGGATAGTCAAACGCTCTAGACGTTTCACACGACTTGGCACTCAACATTCCAATGGTGTATTCTTTGCATGCATAAAACTTCTGCTTTTCAGCGCTTCCTTTGTAGAAATTTCATGTAAAACTACAAATGCACATACCTACGCTCCACTTTGTCTAGTGGGGTCGCGAAACCCTTTCGACAACACTTGACAACGCTCGAAAACTTTGGCCTTGACCAATCTTCACTCGACAAGTAGAGCACTCAACATGAATGGCAAGCGTTGTATGGTGCAAATTCGAAAGCGTTTGGTGAGGGCTTGATACCCAATTTGTGAGGCAAACTTCATAAATTCTACGTAATGACCAACTCTATGAGATTCTAAAAACCATAGTTTTATCTGTTAGAAAGATTAAATCAATTGAGCAATAGTTTCATCAACTTGATCTATTTGAATGTTCAATATTAATCTATGTAACAAATGTTATTACATGCTTAAGTGCTTCATCAAAACTACTACTGATCCTTGTAATGTTTCTTAATAATTCATCAGTCAGGCAGTTTAGTCAGACTCTTTCAATGACAATGAAGCAATTCGAATGTCCGAACATTTGTTTATTGTCTTTAGTGGCAATAGCACTCTCTTTGACAACTTTGTAGAGAGCATTCTGTAAATCACTTTCTAGATCATCATATTTTATGTACAGAAGTATGGAGATAGTATCATTCACAGTAGGGGTGTTCTTCTTCTCAATGAAATCTGTGAAATCATGAAGAGCAGTGCTTTCTTGAATCTGATATGGTATACCATGCTTTTCGAGGATGCTGACGAGAGACCTCGCACTGAAATTGCTACGAAATGAAGAAGTGAATTGCTCTATGCTCATGTACTCATGCATACAAGACACCAATTCGTAGCCACCTTTCTCTCCTCGTATCCCGATCACGATTTGGCCACCATCTTTCAAAAATGACATAAGTTTCATAATGACAACATCTGGAGTCTCGATGAAGACTATTGAGTGCACAATGATAATTACATCAAACTTCTTTGATGTTTCATAGTGCTCATCAAAGTACGACATTTCGATATTCGAAGTTGTATTTTCCCATTTGGCAGAAATTTCATTCAGCTCCTCAGCAAAAACAGGATTCGGCTCAAGTAACAGTATACTGTTGACAACCATGTCAGGATGTCTGATGATTTCATTCTCAATCAAACCTCTCCCAGCTCCAATACTCATCATATCGATCGACTTACCAGCATATTTCCTTATGATGGGCTGCATTACACCATTGCAATCTACTGAATCTTGGTCTGATTTCTCCTTATATGTTATCATCATTTTTGCATACTCTTCATCACTGATAGGCATCAGGCGTGTTTCTTTTGCCATTTTCTGAAGGAACAAGGACTGTCAATAACTATTCTAACTAGGAAACTTCGAAAAAAACTAGTGTTGATGTTATGATTGATACATAGAGGTAGCTTCACAGTAAAGGCGCATTAAATACAGTATGTTGTAAATTGGGCGAGCATGGGATAAGAAAAGGACTAGATCTGAATTTTAGTCTAGTTAATCAATCAAATGGAAGCTATTTACATTACTCTAAGATCGATAATATCAAGTTCTTCTCTGCTCTACACATTTCCCAATTCCAATACAATTCTAAATCCTGCTAGCATATGCAACACATGCATACTAAATAGCCGTAGAACATGGGAGCACAGGGAGAGCATGCTGAGTAGGCGCAACGGAAGTGCCCGAAACAAGAGCCCAGTGCCCCTTTTAGTCCTCCGCTGCGGCCCTTCGCAACACAGTAAGAACAACATCCTTTATGTATGTGCTATTTCTCATTGCAAGGACAGGTATTGGAGGACGGTCCAGTTATGCATACTGGAAACGTCAATAAGGTGGCAGATAGTAAGCAATAATAATGAGAATGGAGAATTAGATTACTTTGATACGAGGTTTTACATACAGTAGCATTAGGAGCTTTACATCTAGTCTTATGTTATTATTGCATCGGATGGAAGAAATGTGAAAAAACTAGTGTATGAGTTCAAAACTCTCATGGATGCATTTGATTATACAAGGTGAAGCTCATACAAGATTGTGCATAAAACAGCATTAGAAGCTGTAAATTGAATCTTGTGCTATTACAGCTACGGATGATAGGAAAAGCAATTATGTTCAGTAGGGACCAACAGATTTTATATAGATGCTTTCGTTTATGATAGGGAGGGGACCATTGGCGTGGTTACGGGGGTATGGCAGGGCAATTGCCACCTAACTTTTACCAAGATGGTGCTCGATAGTTCTTTAAAATCGATGAGAAACTAGATGATAGGCGGGTGTAGCAACTCTTCAAAGAACTTCTTGAAGATGATTAATCAATATCAATATCAACAAACTCTGTGAGTCCCTTAAGTACAAAAAGGTGCTTGCTTGAGCCACTGGANAGTTCTTTAAAATCGATGAGAAACTAGATGATAGGCGGGTGTAGCAGCTCTTCAAAGAACTACTTGAAGATGATTAATCAATATCAATGTCAACAAACTCTGTGAGTCCCTTAAGTACAAAAAGGTGCTTGCTTGAGCCACTGGAGGTTTGCCTGTCCTTCCTCAATTAAAGCTACATTTTTGTGAGAGGGTATGCCAAAATTTCAAAAGAGGGCGTGGTCATATATTAACAGAGGGCATGGTAGAAAAAATTTCATATATGGAGAATTCATTCATTCTCCAATAGCCCTGGCTACGTCACCGGAGAAGACCGATGTAGAAGCTTCGAGAGTTTCCACTATGAAATGATCTAGGCTCTTAGTTGTCAAACGGCGTACAGGAAATCTCATTCCTCTGATGAGCAATGCAAGAGAATATCAAAAAGCTTCATGACTGTAGAATACAGAATTTCAATCTACTTGCTGGTATTTTTGCGTCAATATTAGTAAAAGCATGTTATGCCAAGAAATGCTCCTGAAATGAGTTACTTTTGACCAAACTTCATTTGCCAATGATCAATGTCGTCGATTAGTATTTTTATAGTTCATATATGAAAAGTTGCTGCACTTTGTGCCAACTCCTTTCGATATGGTTCCTAGAAATTGTTAATGCACACCAATGGCTGCACCAGGGCAGAGATGTGACGAGACATTTCAGCTGGGGGAAAAATCAATATCGTTGTGGTTCCATGGGCGCAACTAGAGGGGTTCTGGGGTCTAGGCCCCTTCCTTCCTCAGCAATATAACGAAGGAGCCCTGTTGAAGTTATGCATGCGTATTTCAAGTCATGTGAGAGAAGCCATCTACCGTAACGATGGCTTGATAGTTTGATCACAATTTCCTTTTTTGAGACGAGCAACAGCGAAGACCAATTACATTGTGGATCATGAGCACATGACATGTGTTGTTCAATCTGATTAGTTTTGTTGTTGATCGTCTCAACAAAGTAGATTGCAACTGAACTACAAACGCCATCACTACGATGATTGACTGCGCTTCAAGAAATGAAATACTGCACATCACGTGAGCGATTTCACTTTGTGTTAAACAGGCTTAAGAGATTAAACTTTACTACAGCAAGAAAAAGTGGTAACATTCGTTTCACATACTAAAAGCTTTTTGTTTTTTTGTCCGACACTCATCAGATTATGAAAACGTCGGATAGTGACCTAAAGGTTAACCAAAATATATAGCCAGATGCGATGTATAGATCAATAAAATGAAGTTTTTGACTGGCTCTCTTGCAAAGAGTTTTGACATGTTGTTTAAAGCTCAGTGTTTGAACGAAAAATTATCCATAGAAGCTTCTCCTCTTTGCTTTCTTTCATGTTAGCCTCTCCTATTTTGACGGAGACTTCATCGCTCTTTCCACCAAAAATCATCAAATGACAATTATCTTTATTTAGCTTCATACGATTATTTGGAAACCATTCACTTAGCGCGAGAGTGTTATTCTCTAACTTTGCGAAAACATTCTCGTCGTTAGGACCACATGTATAAATTGCTGTGTCATCCGCGAAATTGCAGGCTTCAGTTTCTTCCAGAAACAGAAAAAAGTCGTTCAGGTATGTGCTCAACAAAAGGGGTCCCTAGACAAAACCTTGTAGTACATCCAGAGAGGTTATTTTCCACATACTGAACGAACCATTCACCCTTACCCCCTGCTTCCTGCTATCCAGATAGTTATGCACGAACAGCAAGGCGGACCTATTGAAACCATACGCTTTCAATTTTGCGATTAGTAATTCGTGAACTAGACAATCAAAGGCCTTCAAAAGGTCTGTGAAAATAGCCCCTGCGATCCCCCCACTGTCTATCGACTTGTTACAGGCTTCTATAAGACGTAGAAGTGCATGCTGTGTGCTATAGCCCTCTCGAAAGCCACATAGGAGTGGAGAAAGGAAACTTTGAACAAAGGGCAGCATTTGATTTTGCATTAACCGTTCGAAAATCTTTGAGACCGATAGTAAAACAGTAATTGGTCTGATAGTACTATTTTTAAAAAGCATCCTCTTGTTTAAAGAGAGAAATTATATCTCCAGCTTTCAGTTCTTCAGGAAAGGTGCACTTAGACATATGCGAGTTAAACAAAAATTGGATATGCACACTAAATACGTCGGAATTTTCCTTAAGGATTCTTGCTGGTATACTATCAACTGGAGAGGCCTTTTTCGAATTAAGTTGTTTTATCTGAACAGCAGCATCACCGGTGGAAACCTCACTAAACTCAAAT
>OLMO02000262.1:4566112-4586516 GCA_900291935.2 Cassiopea xamachana | reverse complement strand
TCTGCCTGAGTTGGTTATTTCTATAAATAGCAGAAGAGAAATACTAGCCTTTGATAATTGTGATTCTTGAAGCAGATTTAAGTAAGGAAGCCTCTTATATTACAGAAATAAATATCATTATTCTAATTATTTTACTATCTGGAAGTAAAGCTATCTAATACCAATTTTGGGTGTGGCTGCCACAGCTATCTCGGACCACACCCAATTCTTCAAAGCTTTGTCCCCCCAGTGAAAAATTCCACGAGCCGCCACTGATAGATACCCTGGTTATCATTAGTTTATTCATGCATGATTTACCGTAGTTAATGTTATGTTAGTCTTACATCATCAGTCGTATTATTTATAAAAGCCCATCCCTTCCTTTCCTAGGTTTCCACACTCCACCTTTTGCATATTTTGTAGAGTTAAGTGATGCTTAGTCACGATCATCTATTTTTATAATTATTTTCCACACAGTATATATACGACTTAATCATTTCGAGTTGAGTAGAAAAAGTTGAGTTGGCTCAAGAAGTGTGTGTCTTTTATCTCTAGTAGTGCTATCTGAAGTTACACCTTTGGTCTTCTAAGACTAGTTTTAGGATAACTAAAGTTTCACGACTCCAGGTTTGTGACAGTATAGAAACATAGCCACAAGAATCCACTTGTCTTGAAACGAACAATAGCCTATTGTTCTATGTTATTTTCTACGCGTTCGATCGTACCCAGACCTTTCCGAGTGCATTAAACCATGTTTTTTATAGTTATGGAGCATATCGGAATACAGAATATCGAGAAATGTCGATCATTAGTGCAAACTTGAAAAAGCAAATTACAGAGGAAAGAGTGTGCAAATGGTATAATCACAGCCAAAGATAGTTTTTTATTGTTAGTACCTTACAACTCCAATAATCCACTGAAGGTTACTAACTTTTGTATAGAAAAGACATATGGATATTGCGCTGCTAGACTTTGCCCTTTACATTTATTATTGTGAAAATGAAAGTATTTCCAGTTGCTAAATATGGAATTTATTGTTAAGTATTTTATTATGTAAAATCCCTAAGATTCTCACGAACTGCATTGATCAAAGACGCTCATTAGAAAATTTTCCACTGCAACTAAAATTAAAAGCCCAAATTCTGTGAAATACAATCGCAGGTTGTTGTTGGTGGTCAAACAACATCGAAAAGTTAAAACAATAGGCCATTGTTCGCTTTCAGACTAGTGAATTCTTGTGCTATGATGTAAAGTAGCAGTGGCGGATCCAGACCAGGGCTACCAGGGCTTGAGCACTGGTCAGATTTTCAATCTTAAATAGCTGGCTAAATTAAAACGGGAATTATCAAATGCAGCCACCAGTATTTCCTCCTCATGGACAATGCTAATAAAGCCCTATCGCGCTGCTTATTTCAGTCTTCCTCAGAATAGCCACCTCCAAGATAGCAGATGTCTTTTGCGGACGCAGAAGGAAGTATTATCCAATCAGCTATCACATTGTGAATATGCTCGTCAAATCACTATTCAGCTTTTCTATCACATGCTGCATTCCTTCCGAGCCCTGGTGAGTCTGTAATATACAGAGGCTCAACTGCACTGGATCCAATCGGATGTCTTTACCTTGCATGAAAGTTGAGTGATCTGAGTGAACACCTTTCCGAGGCTTGAAAAACGAAAATTGGATTGTGCTAGATGATACTAGTCATCTAGTTCTCATTGGAAGCTTCTAAAACTTAATAAATCACGTGACTAGCCAAATGGTCATTGCTGGCGTAGACAGCTGGATAGATTGGGTGAGGGGCACCGGTGTAGAAGCTCAATTCAGTTTCCCCAAATAACTTTTTAATTGGTACTTTTTCTAAGAGCGGTAGTCTGGGTGATTGCCCAAAAAATATTGTAATGTAGCGTGCTGCACTTAATGGCTATTCACAGATTACATCACGTAAGCGGTGTGGGGATCTTTTGATTTTTGCTGCAAAGTGTAACAAGGGGTATGTGCGTTGTTTTTAGAGTGTGATGTGACATGTTTTGAACCAATCGAAATTTAAACATTTGGCCTCAAAATAGCAAATGTAGTCCTTTTTTAGATCACCGTCGGCTCCATTTCTAAAAGTATTCTAGCGACCCTATTTTGATACCATTTTAACCATTGTCACTTTTTCATTTCATTTTCAATAAAACATGACATAATAAGCACAGTATTACGAAGGCCGAAAAATATCCAATGGAATTTCACAATGTGACGTCATTGATTGAGGGGTGGGTGGTTAGTATTGAATTTGTGACAAAGTGTGACAGAGGGTGGATGGGTGTTTACCAAATGTAAAGAGCAATGGTCAGATTTTCGTACTAGATCCTCCCATGAAAATTCTACAAATTGAATTTTAATTTAAAAGGATCAATTCAATCTCAGTTAGCATCCGAATTATCATGCCTTGTCAGAGGGCATTGAATATAAAGAGCTTGTACTTACGGGTAACCCCTCCCACACCTACTGGTCACCCTGATTTCCAGGTTCTATATTCTCGAGGGCTGTAATATTCCAAATAACTTCAAGCTATGATTCAATACATATCAGGTTCGTGTTCACAATACTACATCTACTGCCGTTACGCATGGCCTCTAAAGGCGTTTTTCGTGGGACTCCAAATATGGTAAATGGATGTCAATATAAGATGCAATTTTTTATATTGGTAACAATGCGTTCTCTTTTTGAAGCTGTTCTTAACACTATTTGATGTTTCGAAAAAGATTTTTCGAGACATGGTCAACGCTTTCAATGCTTTATCTAAACCCAATGTTTGATTCGACCTTTTACTTTTACTTCTCAAAGAAGCCCACGAAAACACCTAGGATTAGATTTAACTTTCGAAGGCAATGGAAATGTAATTTTTATGGCCTTGACTCTGCAGAAAAAGCTTATGATGTGGAGATGAAAAAATTAATGGCATCTCAAAAGTTTACAATTAAATTCACTAATGATGAATTACAACACATCGAGGCCAAATCCAGAGATCGAAAAATAAGTTGAGATTACTGTGAATCAACTGAGTGGAGTTGAGTCCAGCGGCGAAGCTAAGGGCCCTTTTTCTCCTGGCTGGCAGGACAAAAATACTTCTTAATTTCATTTTCAAAACACAAACTAGAAGATTCGAATACAAAATTTAATGTTCAGATATGAGAAGATCTATATACAAGCGCATCAACGATTGAAACGATCTTTCAGATCAGCAAAGTTCTGCTTCCACATTGCTCAATGTCCCATCTCCTAATATAGGGCGTTCATCAAAGAATACCGTTATTTTTCACTTAAAATTCTGAGTATGGTACGAGGTAGGGCTGTTATTTTCCTCCTACCCTATCAATTATAAACAATAGATGATCCGTGTTTGGCTCGACCAAACAATGGCTGACAATAGTTCAACCACTCTCCATTACGAATGCTAGGCCTATGATGACAACCCTGAGTCGTTTGATCAAATTAATTGGAGCGGAAGTCAGTGTTTTTGAATAGTGCAAGACATAGCTTCAGAGTAAAGACCCAGTTCACTGAGAAATTTGAGAGGCCTTGGGTCAAGCAGAAATATGGGGTCCCCGGTGGGCAAAGTAAGCAGAAAAGAAGGGTAAGGTGTCGAAATACAGTCAACAAAATGTCATCTGGTCTTTGTTTATGAACTTATACGGGATTACCTTTACTTTACATAGAGAAGCCTAGAAGTGGTACGTTGCATAGAAGGTGAGCATTGAGAAAATTTGAGATGAAATAGCTCTTTTCACTTTGAAATCAAATGTGTTTGTAAGAGAGAGAAAGTGAGAGAGAGAACATATCAAAAGTAATAAGAACTGAATTTCATATAATAAAGAGCTGCCAAGGATCTTCGGTATGTACAATACAAGATGTCGTCCAAGCCCGTTGCCAGGTCTGTGTTTCAAGGGTGGCAAAAGTTTCCTGCAGAAATCAAGTGGTACAAAATCTGAGAGCATATTTCATACTTTGTGTTACCACAATCAAATCGACAATGTGTCAGCTGGCCTTTAAGTGGCAGATGCAAATACAGGTTAGTAGGTTATGTAAAATGCAGGATGGCAGGTCTTGTAAAATGCAACTGACCATTGCACTGACCAACTTATGCTATGGAATATACTGGGAATGAAACGTCACAAAACCTTGAATGTCGCTTATTCTATATGTTGAAATATATGAAAAGTGAATTCATGTTCATTTAAACAGACCTCACAGTACGACGGTGGCTTTCAACCTTTTCCTGAAGCATGAGCCTCAGGAAAATTCCAGCCCATGATTTCAGTTGCTCGAGGAACCAATGTTCACACAGTTCCACAGTAGACTTTCTGTTCTTCAAAAGTTGGAAGTGGTACAAGATACCACAGTATATGGTTACTTCAGAAATTGAGTGATTCCAGTTATTGGTCCAAGTTGCCTCGAGCTGTGGCTACTTTGGCCAGCAAGGTTTTTTACACTATACAGGAAAGATAGTGCACCTTAAGTTTGCAAACCCATTTGCTTATAAAGTGCTAAGTTTCTTACAACTTTCTATTAACAAATAGCAAATGAAAAATACTAGGGAAAAATTTGATAGGCAAGCAAAGCTTTAAAATGATCCAAGCAACCGTAATTTACGGCATCTTTTAGAATGAAGCAACCTTTGCATATCCTTTGCTCTTCTTGGTAATGCTGCCACATGTTTCCAAGATAGTGCCAATGATTGTACATGTTTCTTCAAGCGGTACCCATAATTCTGCACGTATTGGGGAAACCGATAATTGCGCCCTCATCAAGAAAAAAGTACCCCTAAATAATGGCGCCTTCCCTTATCCCCCATCTACTAAGGTACTCTCCCGAGGCGACCGATGTTGAGGTCTTTTGTTTTAAAATATCTTAGGGCTTAATCATATGGCCTTGGTTAACCGTGCCAGCCCGCTGTGCCCGGCAAGAATCAGCTCGCTATCATTTTAAGGTTTTAAAGATAGTCTCAAGTACAAGAAAGCAGGCGTGCAGATTCTAAGAGCAAGTAGGTTTATCAAAATAGTTTGGAAAAATCCGTGCTGCGTTCCATGTGTTTAGTGTTGGATACAAGAAATTCTTCTTAGACCCCTTGCCAATATTTACAAATGCATGAGTGATCTAGGATGCGTGAGCATACGTTTTTGTATACGACTGGCTACTTGTTCTGTTATTTCAACTCGGGAATCTCATCCTTTGTAACCGGAAAATGTCCTATTCTTGGTGTGCTGTTTGATGATCGTAAGAAGCTCGAGCTTACGTATGAAGATCGGAAGATGTACTTTATTACATTCCACTATCAACTGTCAGCATATATTATGGCTCTAATAGTTTTTCTAGTGCGGAATCCGTGCTTAATTTCAACATTTATTTCGATTGATGGGAACCACCAGGTGCACAAAAATTTTATATATGTAGAGTATAAATGGTAATGGTAGTCCCGTATACTTTTGTACGTAGGGGAGCGCCTGTTAGAGAGGACACTTATCCTGAGCCATCGGCATGTGAGGTAGGGTGGCCAGTTCCTTTCTTTGCCGCCTTTATTTAACCAGTGTTGTCACCGGGTACCCATTCACTGCTGGGTGAACAGTGAGCGAGTATTCAGTCAGGGCATCGAGTCGGACTGGAACCGTATGCTTTCTGCAAGGGAGGCATGCGATCTAACCACAATGCCACCTCGCCCAAAGTAGAATATAAAGAGCTTAAATAATTACATATTTTAAAACGTATGCCGCACCAGTTATAAAATGTTCTCCGTACATTGTCTGATTCGATCTTTGGACCGATGTCCAGTTTTTCCAGTCATCGCAACGTATTGCCCATATCTAATCAATCCTTCATTGCTTCTAAAACGGGTAGCTTCCTATGGTAGAGCTTTGTAAAAAATAATAGAGTGGCACTCTTATATACAATAAATCCCTTACACATTAGCACAGTTTTCAGCATAAGAACTCTTTACTTAAATATCTGATATGTGAGTGAAAAATTCTGAAAAAACTTTAAGGATTCTTGTAATTTTGGAAAAGTAAGTGTGTGGGTTTTTGTAAAAGAATTAATCTGCACACAAACAGCCTATGATGGGTTCTACTCTTGAGTTTCAAACTAAATAACATGAAGCCCACTATATAAAAACCATTCGCCATTTCCGTCTATTTGGGGTTCTTATTTAGAGCGTTCAAACGATGAAATTGCAGCCTCAAGGTTTTAGAAACACAGGTTCTTTTACGTGGGTTTCTACTGTAAGCTGATGTATGCCGATAATGCATTGCTTTTGTTTACTAGTCACAAATCAAAAGAAGTCGAGGAGACACTTGTGGCGGAATGTGATTTGCTGATCACATGACGATAAACTGGTGCCCTGGAAAAACTGAAGTTGTTCCCTACGGCACTGCCAAAAAGCTAAACTCATAAGCGTTTTGCAATGTTTCTGTTCTCGACAACTTAATCAGCAAAAATCTTGAAAAAAGTTTCTCAGCACATCAAGCTGCTGAAAAGAGTTTGATCAACGCAGTTTAAAAACAGCAGCCACATAGTATGACATAATGATTGAACCGATAATGCTATACTGTTCTCCAATGTACATAGGCATCACGTCTTACCACCAAGAGATGGTAAATAAGCTTTTTCTGTGCAGGGCGCTCTTCCAATCAATGAACTCCCTGAAAACTCCAAAAAAGAAACATCAGAAATTAAGTGTAAAAACTAGTTAAAGGACTAAAATTTCAACACTACCATTTATCTTTCATATACTATCTTTAGATTTTTATTTTTTTACTTTTACTGCTATGAAGGACATTCATTGATAGTAGAAATATGTAATTTATGATGAAGCAAAACTGAAGAAATATGTCTAAACTAGTATTTTTATAGATTCACCAAATTGAACAGGAGTAGATATTAAAGTATCCCTGGTCTGATTGTTTGAAAAAAAATTACGACCTGGCCATTCTTGTCCCCTTTTACTAGGACCAGAGGCAACCACCTTTGATGCCCCATCATGCTTCCTTCCTGGTTACGAGTGATATTGCTACGAAATGGCACTTGTGTCAAGGGGCCTTTAAGTGGCAGATGCAAATGCAGGTTAGCAGGTCTTGTAAAATGCAGGTTAGCAGGTCATGTAAAATGCTGGTCACCCTCACAAACAAAAATAAAACTCTAGAAGCTGGAAAGGGCCACCTTACCAACATTTTTGTGACACTGGTGCGTCATTGTTCATGTGTAGATGGTTAAATGACCGCAATATTATCCAAATAGAGGCAAAATTCCTCATTGGTGTCATACGAGGACATCTGGTTTCTTGAAAAGTAGGGAACTGCAGCTCTCATAAATAGCATCATGGATTTTTCTAATTGATGCAGAAATATCTAGTACCTCAAAGCAATTGACCATTCTCACTTACAGTACTCGACAACTACTGTCCATCTTCTAACAAAGGCAATGCTTTAACATCGAAGTTATCCAGTGTCGCTTCCATATTGACATAATCGAAACTTGGTCACGGAACATTGTGATTGGCTAACAGAGTTTGAGACCTGGTCAGGGTGGTGTTTATTGGGTAAAGCAGATATTTAAATTAGTTTGTATGAACTAGTCTTTAACAACTAATGAATGCAGTATATAATAGAAGAGCTGAAAAGTAATTTGGCAAGTATATTCTTAATGTGAAAATTGATCGGAAATTGCTTTATACATGGTACGCAAGACACCTGGTATCTTGGAAGTGGTCATTCTGAGAAGGAGTGAAATAGGCAGCAATCGGAAAATAGTAAATACTGCTTAGGGCTTTTGATAAATCCCATTTTATTTCAGCAAGGTGATAAAGATTAAAAATCTAACCGGTGGTCAAGGCCTGGTAGCCCTGGTCTGAATCCGCTACTGATGTGGATTTCCATAATCGTCTGAAAAATGGTGGAGTTCTGTATAAAGCCTAATGCTTTCGCCAAACGCTCTCGACTTCAGGCTATACAATGCTGGACAAATTTCGAGCATTGTTGAGTTATATCGAGGGCGGGTTGTTAAACGCTCTAGACGTTTCACACGACTTGGCACTCAACATTCCGATGATGTATTCTTTGAATGCATAAAACGTCTGCTTTTCAGCCCGTCCTTTGTAGAAACTTCATGTAAGACTACAATTGCACATGCCTACGCTCCACTTTGTCTAGTGGGGTCGCGAAACCCTCTCGACAACACTCGACAACGCTCGAAAACTTTGGCTTTGACCAATCTTCACACGACAAGTAGAGCACTCAACATGAATGGCAAGCGGTGTATAGTGCAAATTCGAAAGCGTGTGGTGAGGGCTTAATACCCAATTTGTGAGGCAAACTTCATAAATTCTACGTAATGACCAACTCTATGAGATTCTAAAAACCATAGCTTTATCTTTTCGGCAGATTAAATCAATTGAGTAATAGTTTCATCAACTTGATCTATTTGAATGTTTAATATTAATCTATGTAACAAATGTTATTACATGCTTAAGTGCTTCATCAAAACTACTACTGATCCTTGTAATGTTTCTTAATAATTCATCAGTCAGGCAGTTTAGTCAGACTCTTTCAATGACAATGAAGCAATTCGAATGTCCGAACATTTGTTTATTGTCCTTAGTGGCAATAGCACTCTCTTTGACAACTTTGTAGAGAGCATTCTGTAAATCACTTTCTAGATCATCATATTTTGCGTACAGAAGTAAGGAGATGGTATCATTCACAGTAGGGGTTTTCTTCTTCTCAATGAAATCTGTGAAATCATGAAGAGCAGTGCTTTCTTGAATCTGATATGGTATGCCATGCTTTTCGAGGTCGTTGACTAGAGACCTCCCACTGAAATTGCTACCAGATGAAGATGTGGACTGCTCTCTGTTCATGTACTCATGCATACAAGACACCAATTCGTAGCCACCTTTTTCTCCTCGTATCCCGACCACGATATGGCCACCATCTTTCAAAAATGACATAAGTTTCATAATGACAGCAACTGGATTCCCGATGTGGACTATTGAGTGCACAATGATAATTACATCAAACTTCTTTGATGTTTCATAGTGCTCATCAAAGTATGACACTTCGATATTCGATGTGGTATTCTCCCATTTGGCAGAAATTTCCTTTAGCTCCTCAGCAAAAAGAGGATTCGGCTCAAGTAAAAGCATACTGTTGACAATCATGTCGGGATGTCTGATGATTTCATTCTCAATCAAACCTCTCCCAGCTCCAATGCTCATCATATCGATGGACTTACCAGCATATTTCTTTATGATGGGCTGCATTACACCATTGCAATCTACTGAATCCTGGTCTGATTTCTCCTTATATGTGATCATCATTTTTGCATACTCTTCATCATTGATAGGCGTCAGGCGTGTTTCTTTTGCCATTTTCTGAGGGAAAAAGGACTGTCAATAACTTTTCTAACTAGGAAACTTTGAAAAAACCAGTGTTGATGTTATGACTGATACGTATGAGGTAGCTTCACAGTAAAGGTGCATGAAACACAGTATGTTGTAAATTGGGCGAGCATGGGATAACAAAAGGACTAGATCTGAATGTTATTCTAATTAATCAATCAAATGGAAGCTATTTACATTATTCTAAGAACGATTTTATCAAGTTCTGCTCTGCTCAACTCAATTCTAAATTCCAATACAATTCTGAATTCCTGCTAGCATATGCAATGCATGCATACTAAATAGGCGTAGGTAAATTGGGGCATAGGGAGAGCCTGCTGAGAAGGCGCAACGGCAGTGCCCGAAACAAGAGCCCAGTGCCGATTTTAGTCCTCCGCTGCGGCCCTTCACAACGCAGTAAGAACAACATCCTTTATGTATGTGCTATTTCTCAATGCAAGGACAGGTATTGGAGGACGGTCCAGTTATGCATACTGGAAACGTCAATAAGGTGGCAGATAGTGAGCAATAGTAATGAGAATGGACAATTAGATTACTTTGATACAAGGTTTTACATATAGTAGCATTAGGAGCTTTACATCTAGTCTTATGTTATTATTGCATAGGATGGAAGAAATTTGAATAAATCTAGTGTATGAGCTCAAAATTCTCATGGATGCATTTGATTATACAAGGTGAAGCTCATACAAGATTGTGTATAAAACAGCATTGGAAGCTGGAAATTGAATCTTGGGCTACTACAGCTACGGAAAATAGGAAAAGCAATTATGTTCAGTAGAGACAAACAGATTTCATACGGATGCTTTCGCTTATGATGGGGAGGATACCAGTGGCGTGGTCAAAGGGGTATGGGAAGGCAATTGCCCCCCAACGTTTGCCAAGATGGTGCTCGAGATTTCTTTAAAATCGATGAGAAAATAGATGGTAGGGGGTGCAGCAACTCTTCAAAGAACTTCTTGAAGGTGATTAATCAATACCAATATCAACAAACTCTGTGAGTCCCTGAAGTACGAAAAGGTGTTTGCTTGAACCACTGGAGGTTTGCCTGTCCTTCCTCAATTAAAGCTACATTTTTGTGAGAGAGCATGCCAAAATTTCAACAGAGGGCGTGGTCATGTATTAACCGAGGGCATGGGAGAAAAAATTTAATTTATGCCCCATCCACCCTTATAGCCCTGGCTCCGATGCAGAAGCTTCGAGAGTTTCTACTGTGAAATGATCTAGGCTCTTAGTTGTCAAATGGTGTACAGGAAATCTCATTCCTCTGATGAGCAATACAAGAGAATATCAAAAATTTTCATGACTACAGAATAGAGAATTTCAATCTACTTGCTGTTATTTTTGCGTCAAAATTAGTAAAAGCATGTTATGCCAAGAAATGCTGCTGAAATGAGTTACTTTTGACCAAATTTCATTTGCCAATGATCAATATCGTCGCTTACTATTTTTATAGTTCATTAAAATTTATGAAACAATTTTTGTGTACTTGGTGCTGCCTCCTTTCCACACGGCTCCTAGAAATTGTTAATGCACACCAATGGCTACACCAGGGCAGAGATGCGACGAGACAGTTCTGCTCGTGGAAAAATCAATATCGCTATGGTTCCAAGGGCGAAAATAGTGGAGTCCTGGTGGTCTAGGGCCCGTCCTTTCTCATCAATATAAAGAAGGTGCCGAGCCATCTACCGTAGCGATGGCCTTGATGGTGTGATCTGAATCTCCTTTTTTGAGACGATCAACAGCGAAGACCGATCAGATTGTGGATAATGAGCATACAACATGCGTTGCTCAATCTGATTGGTTTTGCTGTTGATCGTCTCAAAAAAGTAGATTGCAACTGAACTACCAAAGTCATCACTGCGATGTTTGGCTTCGCTTCAAGAAATCAAATACTGCAAATCGCGAGCGCGATTTCGCCTAGTGTTAAACAGGCTTAAGAGATTAAACTTTATGGACTGGTGTACAAAGTCTTCAAGCTTCAATTGAAACAGGTTGGGGATCACTTTTCCTTCCTGTATAAAGATCAACGATGAACATAACTCCAATCTTGATTGGAATGGGGGCCTTTTCCAACATATCAGAGTGTGTGAATTTAACAAGTTTCACAGGGGCAAGCTCCCAGACCCTTACTCTTTCTCTAATTACAAGTATCTTTCCCTTTCCACCTTCTCACAGGTTGCTGCTCTTTGTCTATTACTGGACCCCTCTAGTTCTATAATAATAATAATAATTATTATTATTATTTTTATCATTCCATCCTCTTGTTTACAGCCAAAACCTTTCAGTCTTTACAGCACGCAAAAATGTTTACCGAAATCCCTGGATATATCAGCTCTTCTGTTGTCACTCGGGAAGATTCGCGCAACAATGTACTTATCTCAATTTCGCAAGAGTGGCTTTGTATTTTAGAGCTGACCTTAGGTTTTGAATCTAGCCTTAGGACCAATGCCGCAAGAAAGGCACAAAAATAAAGGTATATTTGATAAGTGTACATCCGATTTTCTTGAAATGCTGACAGATTTACAGTTTGATATTGTTAACCAAGAACTACATGTTAAGAAAAGAAGTACATCTTACTACATCTTCTGCAGATGAAGCAAAGAGTGACCAAATTCTGAACTCCTATCTTACTAACCTGAAATAAAAATTTTTTTATATTAATATTACCATGTTTAAACCAAGTTGTCAATTGTAAGCTACCTATTTTCTAGTAAGGTTTACAACTGTATGTAGCATATTTTCAATTATATGAAATTTAAATAGTCTGTTGATACTACAGAACTTAGCCACAGCACAAAAAAGCGGCAACATTATTTTGAGATACTGAAAGCTGTTTTTCGTCCGACACTCATCAGAGTATGAAAACGTCGGATAATGACCTAAAGGTAAACCGAAATATATGTCCAGGGAACTGCATGTGGATATATATTTCGGTTTACCTTTAGATCATTATCCGACGTTTTCATACTCTGATGAGTGTCGGACGATAAAAAGCTTTCAGTATGTCAAAATAATGTTGCCGCTTTTTCGTGCTGTGGTATATGAAATTTCCATATTACTCTTTCTATTTTAGTGCTGTACCCGGTCGTTCATATGCTTGCTTGCTGACCTTTATATCCATCACTACTTCATATTGCTTTTGTTCACAGATATTCGTTGTATCAAAGACTCAATCATAGTCCTACAAATCTAAAGTGCCATACTCTATGTTTCTTCATATCCATTGTATTTGGAAAAAGTCTTTCTGCTTCTTAATTTTTGTGCGTTCGTAGCCAATTTTAATAACTGCGTTCACAGAGGCTTTCCCTGATTCTCCTACACTGATTCCTGTTCACTAACCTCGCTTCAACTTTGCTACACTCAGAGCAACTATGCCCCAAGATGTTCTATTTTTTACTCATTCAATCGTATTTACCTACAAAATTTTATATGTTTATGTAACTACATAAACTAATACAATAGTACATGAAGAAAATTAAGCTACCATACCACAAGAAAATAACAAATATACTACAATGAGAAATGTTTTATTGTTGGTCTTTCATGAATTTGAGTAAATTAGGGCTAATGTTGTGTCTTCTAGCTCAAACGGTGAGATTTTAACTTTGTCCTTAATCGTGCTGCAATGGTTTAGGAATCTCTAATGCGCTGTAGGATACTACCTCCAGCATTCGGAGATTTGTAAAAAGATAAATTTCTTTTGGCATGTTCTAATTTAAACTTTTGTACATGCACAGAAGCTAAAATTAGAACCTACAAAAAGAATCTACCAAACTATATTGTTTTATAAAGTAGAATTCTCTGTTAGTTTAACTTTTGAAGCCTTCAGAACAAGACAAATTGACAATTTTGAACATCATAACTGCTCGATCAAACATCATCAATTCTCTCTCATCTAAAAAGTTCAAGTTCTAAGCATCGTTTATTTTCGAGGATTCTATTAGATTTAAAGCTCTACTCTGATACTGTTGCAGAGTGCTTAGTTTAGTATACGTTTTTTATAAGAAAATGTTTATAAGACAATGAGACTCAAAGGTCAAAATCTTAAGAAAATCACGTGGCTCAATTTCCAAAAGTAAGTGTTTTTATTGGGCAAAAATCGATATTTCGTCGTTATTGCATTCAAATTGTTAAAAATCGAACTTACCCTCAAGGATACAATATTAATAACGAAAGTGTAAACCAATTTAACTAGTTTATTTCAGTAATGGTTAAGAAAAAGTTAAGAAAATCTCAGGTTCAATTTCGGGAAAAGTTAAGAAAATTGAGGCTCAGGCAAATTGATGATTTTCTTATAAAAAAAGTATACTGGGAATGACTCCCCAAACCATGTTAGCATACTAAAATTGACTTCCTACTAGCAGTCAATAAACATGAAGTAACTGAAATTGTGACAAGATGTTCTTTAACTTGATGAGAGATGCCAGGCCACCCACAACTTTCAATTTGACAGACATGTATTGCTCATTCCAGCTTAAACTGTCATTGACGGTATATTGATAGGCCTAGGTAATCTTACCGTAAGTCCTGGATTAAGCCCCAACCCTCGAGTAAGCCCATACCCTAAAATATTGTTGCAAAATAAATCCCACCCTCAAAACAGCCTCCATGGAAGTCAATCAATTTTCATAGAAGAAAATTCCTTGTCAACTATCAAAGTTCTCACTCAAATCATTTACCAATATAAATTCTTGTCACATTTAATCTCAAAGTTCCTATATGTGTCCCTTGTTTCGATTAATTTTTTAGCGAGTGTTGCTGCCATTGTCTAGCAATGAAATAAATAAAAGCTCAGATTAGGCAATGAAGTAAAAGCCCAGTTTAGGCAACTGTGATGCAAGACAAAGGATGTTCAGGTTTTGCGAGGTATGTAATGGGTGTTTACTTCTATTTTCTTTCTAGCTTGATCACAACTTTTCCTGTAAAAACAGTTTTTTCAAGTTATTACTTGAAGCTCAGCTTCTTATACTTTCCATAAATTTAACCCCTTCTGTCTTATAGATGTGTTTCATATAAAAGACATGCATTGTCTCGGAAACGATGGCTCTCAAAAGAAATGATTCCGAATTCGTTAGAACAGACACATTCCTGCGGGAGGGATAGAGGGCAATGGCCCCAAATGAAAAATTTTTCATGGTTTTGCCCCCCCCAGCAAAATTATTAACCAAGAGATGTAAATGAAAAAAATTAGGATTTTGCTCCTCAAAAGTGTCTGTATAAGCAGGTTTTGTCCCATCCACAAAATGGGCCCATGCGTGGTAACTTGGTCAAAAATGACTATCAGTAGAGTAACATAAGATTTATGTTTCCAAACACTGGATTGAATTTCTGTTTAAATGCAGACAAAATCTGTTCAATGGCAATTCTGGAAGAAAAGTTATGTCAACTTGAATTTCAGAATATGTAAAAAATCTGAAAATATGCAAAATTTTCTAGCAGTTTAACAAGATATCGATATCTTGTGGAAATTACTGTAAAAATAATAGCGTTTTATAAACTCCCAAATCCACACTCTATTTCTGGTACAACATGCTTCTTGAAATCACAAAATATTATTTTCTGAGATGTCAGCCCCTCACAGATCCACTCAAGCCCCCTTTTAGAAGAGCTGGGGATTATAAATGCTACTATTGTGGTGTGAAATGCAATAATAATATAAGTTTATTTTCAAATTGCACCCAGAAGGTGGGGTCTGGACATACATAAACAATATATATTCTGAATCTCTGATAAATATGCTACAAGAATCTGTACCTCATGTAATTGATGCAAATTCCGTTTTATAGGGCAATGTAACAAAAATTGTAGGGACGTAGAATTATTTTATGCGAGCAGTCAAATTTTTCGGACCCGTGAGTCTTCCTTCAATACATACAGGGGTATGGAGAAGCCTGGGTGAGATGTGCACAAGACCGGACTTTATGGAAAACCATTACAGTTGACCTCAGGCGCGCCACTAGGAATTGCCGAGGGCAGGGATTCAATCCGAGAAAAGGGCATGCAAAAACTAAGAGATGATATGGCCTACGAATGTTGTTTGTTAGGGCCAGTGTATATGGGGAAAAGCACTTCACCTATTATGCAATGGGCTGACAAGTGATATTTCTTCTTCCTATAGAATGCTTTGCACCTTTCGAGTCTTTTGTAAGGCAAAACATCATTTTACTTCACACCACGGGTATGGTCAAATTTCACTTCATGAGAAGCGAAACTTGACTTGGGTGAAGTGATTTTTACATATAAACACAAACCTACCGGGGATGTGAAGCTACTCGGCTTATTCTGCGTATTGTTTGTCATATAACCACAGCCAGAAATGTGCAAAGCTCATGGTCTGTTAGATGAAGTGTCTTTTGTCTCTACAAAAAGTCCCTAAAACCGCATCGCCTGCAAATGCAAGGTCTCAAAAGTGAAGGGTTTTGCCCATATAAACAGGCTCTTAGATTGAAAAGGGGAAGAAATACAGTGGAGTAGTGGGGGGGGGGGTTTATTGATATTGCTTCTCTGAAGACCTAGGATTCTTATTGCCATATCTTATCAAGGCGAAGAAAGGAAAACGGGAGGGGGTGGGACTGAACCCCCTGGAAAATTTCTGGGGCACGTCACTTCCATGTTAGTGAATGCCCTTTTTTAATAGAGAAGGCACTGCAGAAACGGGCACTTTTGTCCTTTCGTTGAAAGGGGCAGGGGCTTAGATCCCCAGGACCCCTTGCCTAGTTGTGCGCGTGGACCTGCAGCGAGCAGTTCGCATCATATTAATGAATATTATCAATAAAGCACTGACCTTTGAGTAGTACCTTTCCAAGTTAGCCACTCGCAATATTACTTTGTGGAACTCTGCTTTTCAGTGCCAATCCGTTTCCAAATACTCTTCTAAACCTCACCCAGTATGAGCTTTGGACATTGAATGTAATCGAACCACTTGCTCGTGCTGTCACTATTTACGCGTAAACTCCCATAATCCACTGAAGGATAGTACGCTTTGTATAGAAAAGACACGTGATTATTGCGCTGCTAGACTTTGCCCTTCATGTTTAGTATTGTGAAAATTAAAGCATATCCAGTTGCTTAATATGGAATATATTGTTAAGTATTTAATTATGTAAAGCACATATTATGCTTTACTACTATTAAATCTTTAAGTTATTGGAAACCGCATTGTATGATTACAATGTCAATAAACTGGTTGGTACGCCTGGTCAAGCTATGACTTCTCTTCTTACCGACTCGTTCGCAACTCTTTCCAGGAAGTGAAAATGTCTTCCTAGATATTTTATGTTGCTTTGATACTTTTCCAAAGCAGATCACATAGAGTTATGCAGAAGGAACTCTTTACCTTGCATGAAAGTTGAGTGATCTAAGTGAAAACGTTTCCGAGGTTTGAAAAACGAAAATAGGATTGATCTAGATGACACTAGTCACCTAGTTCTCATTGGCAGCTTCTAAAACTAGATACATCACTTGACTAGCCAGATCGTCATTGCTGCCGTAGACAGCTGGATAGAATGGTGGAGGTGCACCGATGTAGAAGCTCAATCTGGTGTCTCAAATCACTTTCTAATTGGTACTGTTTCTAAGAGCGGGAATCTGGGTGATTGCCAACAAAATATTTTAAGTAGCCTGCTGCACTTAATAGCATTTCACATATTAGGGAGCAGTCATAAAGTGCAGAGCAGACTGGGGCGGAAGGGAATGCAGAGGGCCACCAAAACTGTTAAGAGAAGAATGTTGGGCAAACAAATTATTTCTTGCCGAAAAGATGGGCAATTAAATTTTTCATCTAGCATAGTCCAAAAGCTTTTCTGGTAAATGTAAATTCTCAATCATTACTATCAGAGTCACTCTCACATTTCACTTTCTATCATTTTGATACCTTGTGACACTTTCATCCTTTCTCTCTGAAAGCACTGTGCTATAGTGCTATCCGTCATATTTCTAGACATCTATCATCTATTGGCTTACATTTCTATGCAAGCTATTCCTAAAAATATTTGAAAATTTGTGTCTTTTGTGAAAATTCCATATCTTTGAAATTTTGCTGCAGCAATCATCCACAAATGCACCTGTTCAATTGGATGTTCAAGCCAAATGAATGTATCTTTAGCTGTAGAGTGTACAAGACATGTGGTTTATGAAAGCAATACAACAAAGTTCCAAAATCTCTTTGACCAGCAATACCACATGATAACCTATGATTGGGAATTGTACTCAAATCTGACACAGCTTTTGTAAAGGCTTATTTTTCTTCTTTTCATTCACTTTGTCATTTTCTAGTCTCCTATTTCTCTATCTTACCATTTTATGTACTCAAAATGTATTCAATAAGTGTGCCCAATGGTTGACTGAATCTGGTTCTCCAGGTTAATCAAAAGAGATTTTGTGTTTCTTCAGTGAAATGTGAAATACCATTATTCACTTGATTTCAAGTATGACATTGCAATGCTTCTGCTAAATAATTTACTTCTTCTGCTTGTCTTACCAATTCCAATTCAATGCTATTGATTTCATGTGAAATGGTATCTCTGGTACCTGATGCCCTGAATAAGCATGTTGTATTATGAGATTACATATCAGGAGCCAAGGCCCAAAATAAATTTGCACTTATTGCAGTTTGTAAAATTGCAAATCAAAACTTTGCATTTGTACTTGATGAAAGAAGGCACTTGTAAGTACCATAGGACTTATTCAATCCATCAAAAACTGGGCATATTGTTAATGGGAAATGCATTCTATGGCAAAGTAAATGACATGGTTTCAAAACTTCTTCTGAAGGCAAAATCCCTAGACCCTCTTTTTCCTTACTGCAAGTCTTTGCTAAAGAGCTATGGTTTTCCTCATCTACCAACATTCATAAGGGTTTCCCTTTGATAACAACAAGACAACATTTAGGCTTAGTACATAAAGAAAACACTATGATTTATTCATTTTTGGATAAAGTTTTGATCTGCATACAAATTTCTGACATGCAGTTTCCCTCCCACCCATCACATAAGTCTAAAGAAGGACCACGCCTATCTTCTGAACATAAGTGTGGATTTAGCAATTTTTCCTACATATTTTAGGCTCTTTCTTCATCACATGTGAATCATCAATAGTCAATTTATACAATATGTTCTTTCTCACTCTATATTCTCCTCTAAGATTCTTACTGCTTGAGCAACACATCTAGAATCCTATCATATCAATAATCCAGCAGATGTCCATACAACAGTTACAACCATGTTGCAACTGCAACTCTAGCTGCCAAAATATTCTTGCATCTCTACACAGCCTCTTTTTAATAAATTGCAACCACCATTGTGTCCATAGACTGTAATATATGTCTTATTAGTCGACTGTGAAAGCTTGGCTCAAGAGCCAGGAAAAAGCAAAGTATGCTCGAAAGAAGAGCAAGTCTCTGTTTGGATGTTGAGGACACTTTCTTTCACATCACTGATATGATAAAGGGAGCTTCTTGGTGAACCTGTTGCTAGTGAATCATCATTGTGGTAGGAATTTAACACATGTTTTGTGAGTATGGATCTTAGAGTATTGCTTTGTACTTAAGACATATGAAATGGGTATTGTAAGTAGTTCTTAGGAACATTCACAAAACTACATGTCTTGCCATGGGAATGACAATTTAACACTACACACGCACTCGTTTTTAGGGAGCATGGATACTTACATGCTACAAAAGGAATAAGAAAAAGTAGAAGAAATTTCCCATCACATTGCTTCTCAAAAGCAGAAAAAAGATCATTGTTAGTAAAAATATTGATGCAATTGTGATATTTGAGGTGAAAGTAGGAGCAAAGATGTTGAAGATGTTATACTCAACATTACTGGGAAGGACAACAAACTCCTCTAGTGAAGGAAGAAGGCCAAGAAAGAACACCATAAATTTCTAGTTATGAAGAGCTTCAGGAGGACTTATTACACCAGAGTGAAAGATACACTGAAGATTAGTCTTACTGCAGATATAGAGGTAATTTATCATCAATTACCATTGCAATTGCCATTGCAATCAATTACCACTGCAATTACTATTGCAGTATAATTTATAGTAAACTGTCGTCTGCTTGAGCTGCAAGTATGTGTGGATATGATAGATCTTTAGAATGTCTTTTCAGACTAGACAAAAATTGGGATTT
This sequence comes from Cassiopea xamachana, assembly GCA_900291935.2. Taxonomy (NCBI): domain Eukaryota; kingdom Metazoa; phylum Cnidaria; class Scyphozoa; order Rhizostomeae; family Cassiopeidae; genus Cassiopea; species Cassiopea xamachana. The sequence goes on along the minus strand of OLMO02000262.1, from coordinate 4,566,970 downwards.
TGAATGCTTTATATATGAACATATAATGACTTTTTCTGCATGTTTCAAGTAAATGCAAAAAGTAGGAGCAATTTATGATATTTTGAAGTGATACATAAATGTAGATCTATCATATAGAGCTGAATCCCCTCAGTGGCGAAGCTAGGATGAAAATGTTAGTCCTGCCTTTTTGGAATGAATGGAAAACACACAAGAGGGGATCTCAAAAATTTTCATAACCCTGCTGTTTTGAAACACTCTATGGAAAGTACCCATGTTCAGATACTTAAAGTTGACATACATCTCCTACAAGTATAATGTAAATTGCATGACTTCACTGTTACATTGAAGATAGATTTTAATATCATTTTTATTGGCTTAAGTCCCCTTCTAAACCACAGATTGGTATTTTCAGAACTGCTGTAAAACATATACTACACAGAATTAAATCATATATTTCACTGTTAAAAAAATATTTGCAGATAAAAATTGGATCTTATAAATATCAAATTGTAATTGCCAGGCAAATTAGTCCTCAATGGAAACTCCAATTAAGTTAAGCTATCAGCTGATGCTTTATATTCCAACAAGTGTTTGCAAAAAGTACCTTCAGTATGCTAAAATATGATATAACTCTTCCTTGCCATTCTAAAGCCTTGAGGTTCATAACATCTTTGCAGGCTTTTATTGTAAGGCAGAACAGTGAGGCTCAGTAGCTTCTCTTAAAATCAATATTCAGAAGCAAAATATGATTATCATAAACAATGAGGACAATTCAATATTTTCTTAACCTTGCTGTTTTGAAACACTCTGTGGAAAGTACCCATGTTCAGATACTTAAAGTTGACATACATCTCCTACAAGTATAATGTAAATTGC
>OLMO02000262.1:4538738-4550900 GCA_900291935.2 Cassiopea xamachana | reverse complement strand
TTGCATATCGATGAAGTAGAGCATGTTCTACTTCTCATAGACTTTTATCGATAGATCAGTTCAGTTCAGTTCTTATCATTATTATTATATATTATTATTATATATCATTATTATTCATTCATTATAATTCCACTAAATACAACTCATACACAAAAAATTAATGCATTGAACATGAGAAGAAATGCAGCCATGATATAATTACAAGTGCAAAAATTAAATAAACGAATTGCATGCAGGGAATTACTTTAAAGGAGGAGCTCTCTCAATAGATAAACTAACCGAGGAGAGAGCTCCCCTGTCCTAAGGTATTAAAACATTAGCAGATCATAACGAGTAATATCCATTAATATCCATAAATTGTTACTGTTCTGCAGTGATGTGCCGAGACACCTGCTGTTGGGGGGGGGGTTGTTCTGATCAATTGGCCAACTATTGTTACAATTGTTACTAGAAAAAAAGGTCGCAGAAAATACTGTGGCCAACCCTCTTGGCAGCCTGGCTAGCTTTTGACCAACTTTCTTGCAAATTTGACATTATTGGGGGGCGCAACGCCCCCCCCCCACGCCCCCATCGTGGCACATCCCTACTGTTCTGTGAGAATAAGCTAGGTTTACAGTTTAGCCTTATTCAAAAAGTAAATTTTCAGTTGTGAATTGAACAAAATTTTAGATGGAGCACTTCTGTGTGTAACAGGTAACGCATTCCAAAGTTGGGCACCATGGTAGCGAATTGATTTTAGACCATATTGAACACAGTTTTTGCGGAACATATATAAATCACCTTGATTGGTCTGTCTTGTGAAATATTGATGAACATATGAGCTGAATGAGTAAAAGTTATGAAAGCAGCTAGGTGAAGATTTATTAACAGACTCAGAAACAAAGGTTAAGAGACGGAGCTCAAAAATCTCAAGAATTGTTAAAATTTTAAGATCATTGAGGATTGGAAGTGAAGGAGACATGCGATATTGAAATGAAATAGCTCTGACAGCCTTTTTCTGAAAGTTGAATATGGGATCAACACATGATGCATATGTTTGACCCTAGACAATAAGACCATACTGTAAGAAGTACAGGAACAATGCATTATATAGGCAAATTAAAACATTTAATGGGAGTAAATTCCTTATTTTGAAAAACATTCCACATGTCAAAGCTAATTTTTTTGAGAACTCACTAAGATTGTATTTCCAAGTTGGTTGCTCATCTTAGAACTTATCAAATTTAACTCTTTTGATATTTTTCTTCCCTATCTTGATAGTTGAATGGGAATGGCAAGAAATGTTAGCAGATGAAGAATAAAAGATAATATAATTGGCTTTATCAGTATTTAATAATAATTTATTAGCATCAGCCCATTTCTTTACTAAAACTAGCTCTCTTTGCACAATTGTAATCAACTCAGATCAATCTTTGGACTCATAATAGCGGTTTGTATCATCAGCAAAAAGATAAAAGAATAAGTTTCTTGGAAGCATTTGGTAAATCATTGATGTATATAAGAAAAAGCAAAGGGTCCAATACAGAGCCCTGTGGTATACCACAATTAATTGTACACAAATTAGCACTGCTTCCATCTATGGAAACATATTGCTTTCTGTCAAATAGATATGATTTAAACCACTCAAGGGTACATCCACGAATACCATAGTGTTCCAGGTTTGAAAGTAAAATACTATCGTTAACGGTATCAAAAGCCTTTTGCAAGTCAATGAAAATACCACAACCAAATCTTTTACTATCAAGTGTATTTCTTACAGCTTCTGTCAATCTCACAAGAGCATAATCAATCGAGTGATTTTCTTGAAATCCACATTGCAAAGAGTAAAGAACATTATGCATATTAAGGAATCTATAAATCGTTTGTACATTAACTTCTCAATTATTTTGCTGAAGATAAACAAGAGAGAAATTGGCCTGCAGTCTGATGGTAGCTCAGGGTTTCCTTTTTTAAACAAGGGTATCATTTTGGCAATTTTAAGTTTATCAGGAAAAATACCACATTGGAAAGATTGATTCACAAGATGTACAGGATATGGTGAGACAGAGTGACCACTGATTTCAGTAAAGATCGATATAATTTCATTTTTGTTGGTCCCTTATTTTCAATATCTAAGCACAGATAAATGTTTCAAGCATCTCTTTCTCCATGTTTGATCCATTAGATCTTGTGCACGAATAATTTTCCCACCTTACTTTCTGTACGCAAAATCTACATAACTTTTTCCTTTTTTGTCGATGACTTTCTGAATCGATATATAAAAATCAATAGTTTGAACTAGCCCTGTCCACAAGTTGCTCAAATTTTCCTGAAAAGTTGCTTACAATTTAGGCCCAATGAGCGCTTTTTTACAAGAAATAAATTTTCTGTCTTCGGCCTTGATGTTTTTTACATTTTGTCACTTAATATCTCAGGTTTTTCTATTTGTTTCACAAATTCTTGACACTTTGATCTTCGATGAATTACAATATATGAAAACCAGGCTTAATCATCATTACAGGTGAGATGGAGCCTTTCACTTTTCTCTAATTGATATGTGCAAAAATTGGAACTCAAGAATTTTTGCTAAGGAAGTATTATGAAAGCTGTTATAGTGGAATCGTGGAAAGTTAAGAAAGTTTTAGTAGTTGTGAAGATATCTTTTAGTACTGAGCCGACAAGAACATTCTTATAAAGAAAAAATATGTATTTTTAACACCGTCCCTTTTCTACTTCCCAGAGCATTTTTAGATTCCAAGGTAGTCAACAGCAACAGCAACAACCACTGTCGTCATTGAGCGAGTCTGGAAAGCAAACACTTACCAATGTCTGCCACCGCCTCTTTGTGGGTCAAATCAGAACCATTTGAGTTTGGAATTATTCATGTGCCTCCCCCATCCAAGCTTCTTCATCATGTAAGTTTTATTTGATGCATTTCAATGAAGTTATTCTCTGCTTTTAGCTGATATTTACTTTGCCGATGCAAGAAAAATTTCATCATACTGTGGTTCATAAGGTTGATGTGCAGAATTTATATGCCAGGAAGGGCGCGTTTCCAAAACTAAGTCAAAATGTAGTTAGTGGTGTTACGAATGAATGGCGCTTTCATCTAAGCTGGACTTATCCGTTTGCATAAATGTCTCAACAACACCCCTTCCTAGCAGGTATGCATTCTGGAATTATTCCTTGTCACAGTCTCCTGCTAATATTTGTCTGTAAAAAATTTTTCACCATCAGAGCTAGCAGAACTTTGGAAAATGTGGCGTGAATTACAATTTGCAAGTTTTTGCAATTGATTGCAATTTGCAAATATTTAGAAAAGTTCCCAAAAAAGGATCTCGAATACAGAGTAGCTTCCTAGGGCATGAAGTTGACTTAAAATTTCTGATACTAAGAGTCAAGTAGCGCGAAATACTGACCAATACGTAATGTTTTGCAAATAAATTAATTATCTTGTATAGAAAGATAATTGGATCTCAGAAAGGAGGTGTCATTCTCACCTGACACGTAGGCCAGAAGGAAATTTAATCATTTGTAATAATGTAGATCAAGTCACAAGATCTAATGCATCTCTTATATCTGCTAATTTCAGAATTTGAAGAAGCTGTTTGCATATGCAAAAAATAAAGGCAAAGGTGGTTACCCAAGAATAAGGTAGAGTAGAGAACAATATGGTGCTATGATTATCTTTTACAAGCATGAAATATTGAGAGGTTTATGATAAGAACATTTAGGTCACATATCTTATGAATTGCAAAGCAGTGCTTCTAATTTATTATATGTTGTGGTAGTGGATTTCAGTCAAGCAGCCAATTTACAACAGGAGAATCTTTATTGCTACATCACAGGCCCATTGTCAGCCTTTTCTGCTACTATCCTGTAACAGTTTTTTATAATGTATTTTCTACATAATTTTTAGCTATGCAATTTGGAAGCATGTTGCATGCAATAAATTACAGATAAGTGAAGATTGGGCTTGGTTGTATGTTGTTTTTCTTGCTCTGAATTTGATTATGATATATGTCACTATCAAATATAAACTTTAAGCTTTCAATTGATTATTCCAATTTTATTGTAGTACTTTTTGGAGTAAAAATTTTTGCAAATAGACTATTAGTAAACATCACATTCCAACCTTCTAGTGCTCCATGCTACATCATCAAAAGATGAAATCAGACATTGATTATATTAGTCCTCAATTCATCATAATATTATCCATAGGTACTGACTATGTCAGGTCTTGGGCAGGAGTGATTTCTAGGGGGAGCTCAGGGGGGCAGAGCCCCCTTGTTAAAACATCAGCTCATTTTGGGGGCTCAACCCCCCTAAAACTCTTGCATCGGCTTGGCTTTTCAGAGTTTATTAGCCTTGCTTCCAAAGCGCTATGATCAACTGTGCACTGCTATATGGTTATTGAGGCATTTCTTATTGTTGATTACACTATATCAGTGTTAAACTAAATTATCATGTTTCCATCTTTGGAAATATGGGTGTGGTTGTAGCTAGGCCACACCCAAACTATGGGTGTGGTTGTGCCTAGAGCCCCACTTGTTAAAATTGTTAAAAAGCACCACTGGTCTTGGGGCCTAAAGCCATCTCTAGGTGGTGCCATGAGGAGGCTGAGCCCCTCCTTAAAAAATGTTGATGCAAGCTCTGAAAGGCACTTCTTCAAGCAGTGGCTTTAGTGCAGTGGATTTAATGAACCTTCGCACAGATATGCATAGGATGTCTTTTGATGATAAATTCATTAGAAGATCATCTGTGAGAAAGAAAACATTTTGACTGCTTAATTCAAAGAAACCAAAGAACTGACATAATGATACTACATTGACACTTCCACTATACATCTATATATAGATATATCTGTTCTATTTGTCTGGATAGCTTTTTCTTTTTTTATCTTCAGTAAAATATAGTGTATGATATATAAGGACAAAGTGTATTCATGGTGAGCAATTTTGAAATTTTCTAGCTTGAGCCCCCCCTGAAAAGTCAGTTCCTGTTGTATTATCATAGAAAAAAGGATGTGATGGCTGCTTTTTGTTGAGTGGCTCAGCCTTAGATTGCTTATGAATGTTACTGTCTCCTCTAGAATGTGTGTTACCTGCCATGAATTATGCTAAACCTTGAAACCTTGAATTATGCTGAACCTTAAACACGCGGAGCTACCAGTGGACCAGCCCCCCGCTGTAGCCCTCACTGCATTCGCAGACGCGTGGCCTAGGGCTACAGAAACGGAGATAGGCACCGCCCTATGCGCCATTAGGCGTGGGAAGGACTTTGACTTTGACTTGAATCTTCCATGTTATTTGGTCATAAGGAATTTAAAATAAGTGGAATATTTTAAGAGGCAGTTTTGGTGTCATTTAAGTTTTTAAGCTATTTAAATGATAATTTCCTTAATATTATGCTTCATATTTCAGGTATTTTCAAACATGTGATGCAATCACAGAGCAAAATTGTGAGCTAAAACTTATGGTTGCAGAACAATATTTGGGGTGCAAGACAGATGAAGAGAAGTGTAAATATTCAAAAGATTTTGTACTAACATATATCAATAATTTTTATATGCTCATGGCATAAATAGAGTCAATTCTGTGGTAATTTCGAGATGCATGCCTTCCAGTAATTTTTACATTATTCGGGTGAAACATCTAATTTGCCAGCTTTTGTACATTACATGTTTGGTTCTTGTGTCCATCTAGTGTACTTTCATTTTCCATATAGCAGGATGTATGACAGTATTTAATAGCTTGAACACATTTTGTATCCAATATAATGAATATATGAAAACCACCCTGTTGAAGGTATAAATTTCAAATTTAGAACCCATCATTTTACTACAGCACAAAAAAGCAGGAGCATTCTTTTGACATACTTGAAAGCTTTTTTCGTCTGACACTCATCAGAGTATGAAAACGCAAGATAGTGACATAACGTTTAGCCAAAATATTTATCCAGATGCGCCTACATGTGATAGGATGTGTTCAATTGGTCCCAAGAGTAACCAATTCAGACCTCTTAAACTTTAGGTCACTATCCAACATTTTCATATTCTGACAGGTGTCAGATGAAAAAAGCTTTTCAGCATGTCAAAAAAATTTTGCCACTTTTTCATGCTGTAGCAAAGTTCTGTAGTACCAACAGACTATTAACCCAGTCTATCAGAATATTGATTTATGCTGTTTTGCTCATGCAGCTTTAGAATTTTCTACAAGTATATCCTTTAGAGAGAGATAATCATACTTTGAATGCAAAATCAAAGGAAGCATAGGAGAGATGACCAGATTCTACTTTTTAAAGCCACCCTGCCTTGCCAACCCTGCCTTGCCAACCCTGCCAATCAGAAGCACTTTCAAAGCCTAAAATGTGACTTTAGATACCCAATCAATGCTTTTCAGATGATATGGCTTTCTTCTAAACAAATATTTTGAGCACTGGTTTTACTCTCTCTCAAATTTTCTATCCCTAGCTAAATGGAAAGAGAGATTTTCAGTGGATTTGTTAAAGTTCCTCATATTTCTATATATTCAACATGCACCTATGATATCTATTAAAACATCAATGGTTGTTGGTGAAGAGTATCCTTTTTATCTTCAAATTGGAATATTGCACACAATTGTCTTAAGGACTAATTTTTAGTATTGATTCTACTTATTAGTTAGATCATATTTAGTTATCTTGTTCCATGTATTTCACAAGTTCAATGGTGCTATACAGTATCCATACAGGTTTTGCAGAGTTTTGCAAAGTGTTGCAGTAATGGAAATTGATAATGCTGTTTTCCAAGACCTGGAAAGTCTTGGAAAAGGAAGGTTTTTCAAAGTGACTATAGAAAGTTTTGAATGTTTGTTTGGGAGAATTCTAAAATATCCTAAAGGAAATATAAATTAGTATTGTAATATGTTATGTTTCTTAATTTTACAATATATCATATAGAGCATAATCCACCAAACAAATTGTAAAATATAGCATTGAAGAATGATTTTCTATTTTTATGGGGTTTCAAAATGCAAAGGAACATGTGCCTCATGGCTTGGGTAGTTTGGTAATTTGGATTTGGAAAAGTTTTGGAAACATTTTGAAAATATTTTTAAAGGAGTTTGTACAAACCCTGGTTATAAGAGATGTGTTCAATGGTATGGTGTACAGCATATCAGGCTGCTTTACATCATACAGTTTTTGCAGTGTAGTTAGTTGAGATAATTTCTCACATTGCATCATTTTCTGAAACACACACTCACACACACACACACACACACACACACACACACACACACACACACACACATATATATATATATATATATATATATGCTCATAATTTATTACACAACAAAGAAAAACAACAAATTGTAAGGAATGATACCGCAGCAAGTATACTCTACCATATCAACCCTGTGGCCTTCCCATATAGGGAATGATACACCCTTTACACAATGCCTCAAAAATGAGAGGGAGGGTACTTGATGCATGTGTTAATGGGAGGGAGGGTACTTAATTCATGTTCATGTGTAAATGTACATGAGCAATTGATTGGCTGTCATTGGCCCCATAAATTCCCCAAAAGTGGTATCTTTGAATGAAGTTCTCATTGGTAATCATTAGTGGCAAACTTATGGAAGGTGTTGGGTTGCAGCACCCCTCCAATGATACAAATTGGATACTTTGCCAGGTAGTTTTTTGGCTTCTTTTTCCTTGGTTGGGCAATGCTGGGGGCTTGACAAGCTAGATGCCCCAACATCTGTACATCACTTTCTCCTGGGGTCATATTCAATGAAAATAATTATTTTTGGGCATGACACACCCTTTTATCATCAATATACAATGCCCTTTTGTTGCGTAACTATGCTTCAGCCCCCCCTGAGTGGACTTATCCTTGTTTTGTATGACATGTTAAATGCAAGGGCAATTATTGTGTCTTTGTATTTACACATATGGGTTACTTGCTTTTTTCTCTTAACTGCATTCGTTTAGATGGCCGTCACGTTCACGGTCTCCTGATTTGGAAGGCAGAGCTGGAATTGGTGCTAAGGTGTGTCTCATCTTTCATTGATCTGACTTAATCTTGCTTTCACAAGCTGCAGATTCCCATTTGATTTCCTATAGCCCTAAGTTGATGTTGACTCAGTCTTATGATGGCTTCTTTCCCCCATTGCATTTAGTAAATGCAGACAGCATTCCAACCCACAGAAACTTTGAAGCAAGAGTTCTTCATTAACACAGTATTTATCTTTCTCAGTTTTCAATCTCTTTCCGTAAGTATCTCACTTGATATTCAGTTCACTTCTTACAGTAGAACAGATGCTGAAACCAGAGGTACCATCCTTAAGGTGTTAGAAGGGGGCTGTGTTGTAGGATATTTATTGCCCACGCCCTTGCCCACGCCCACTTTGAACTCCTTACAATAATCTGCTGTCGACTGTTGTACGTATGGAGGTAGTAAACGAAGGAGAAAGCCAGCATAGGATCTATATTGATAGGAGCATACCTTCCCTCTCCTCCTTTCGCAAGTGCATGGATAAAAACTTGTCGAGCCTAGCAAATGTTTTACAAAGGAGGGCTGAGTCCTCCAAGCGTTCTCATAATTTTAGCAAGGGGAGCTGATTCCCTCTCCACGACGTGCCTTGCTGAGGCACCTCAAATGAGCACTAATAACCATCTTTTTTAGTTGAAATATCACAGCTGCCAAAATCTTCGTCGTTGATCAGCCTTTAGATTTATTGGTTTTTTGTCTATCAATTCGTAGACGCTGGATGAGCATGCTCAGCTTCAATTTGTTCAGAATAATCTGATGGAAATCTTAGAGCTTTTAGTTCAACCAGGTGCTTCTTGATTAAAATTTTAAATTTTTTCTACATTAATTGTTTCATTTATTAATTCAACCATGCAATGATGTCATTGATCAGTATATATTTTCAGTGACTTGTTTTTAGACAAATTTTTGGCCCTGTGTGTATGAGTTTGTATAGGGCTATAACAGGACCAGAGATATGTCCATATCCAAAGTCTTAGAGCATCACTCTGTTTCCTTCAAACTCTTTTGCTTGTACCATGCCTATTTTCGTCTAGATGCATACGGAATAGGTGCGGATGGAGATAGCACTCTTTCTTTGGATGCTCTTTACGCACTTGGATTCATAATTTCAGCCACCGATGGAAGGTATAGCAGTTGTCATTTCATTTCATTTTTTAATATTTTATGAGCGAGGTAGCAAAGTGGTTAGAGCGCATGCCTCCCATGCGGAAGGTCTATGGTTCGAGCCCGACTCGATGCCCTGACTGAATGTTCACTCACTGTTCACCCAGCAGCAAATGGGTACCCATTGGGAACACTGGGGAGATAATGGCGGCAAGGAAAGGAACTGGCCACCCTACCTCAAATGCCCATGGCTCAGGATAAGTGTCCTCTCTAACAGGCACTCCCCTACGTACGAAAGTATACAGGACTACCTTTACTTTACTTTTTACTATTTTAGGAGGGTTGCCCTTCAGCATAGCTAGTTTTCGAGGGGCCCTCCTTAAAAAATAATATAAAATTACAATATAATGCAATAAAATAGTCATAATAATTACAGTACAAAATAGAAATAAGTACATAAATACTTCTGTAGAAGTCAACCCTATGTTTGCAAAATCAAAGAAAAAATAAACTAAAGATTTTATTCTACTTTTGAAAGGACTTAAAGACACCTAATAGTCTTGCTTCTTTGCACTCAGTTGATAGGCTATTCCACACCTTGACACCCCTGTATGAGAAGCTTTTCTCCATGTATAGCTTTTATGAAAAGATTCGTAAACATTGAGTTGACCATGTATAGCTTTTATGAAAAGATTCATAAACATTGAATTGACATTTGATATACTGAGATAGAATTTTACTCTTAAGTGTCCAATTGCCAGGGGAATCGGAATAAGCGAGATGGAGGGTATGAAAGATTAAAATAATTTAATAAACGGGGGGTAGGGATAGAATAAATGTTTTGAAATCTATGGTAATGCTGCTATGATGCACTCTATCTTCCTAGATCAGGGATCTATGGCCTTGAGAATGCATGGATTACAAAAATATAGCTAACAGACAAGAAGCACCAGTTTCTAACACATTTTGATGAACTTCTGCGTTAAACTAATGAGTGGGGGGCAGAGGAGTTGGGAAAATTTTCAAAAACTATTTAGCGGAAGGGACAGCAATTAGGCACTTAAGGTCACTCTCTGGCCTAATGGCCTAAAATGTAAAAAAATATCATTATTTGGTGATTTTAGATCATGTCATTTTCCTCTCCATTCTACGCCCTTTCACCTCATGGGTCGATAAACTATCTTGGTAGTATCATTTGGGGGCTATGGAGCCTTTCTTTACACCCACCTGTTGTTGAAATTGCTGTAACATCGACTAAACATAACGTAACTTCGAAGGCAATTTTCTCTGCAGCCCTTGGCCTATCTTCAAAATCAAAACGGCTGGCAGTTCCGCTTTACCTACTGATCCCACTGACTCCTAGTAATGAACGGCAAGTGTTGCATTTATCCAATATTCTACATAAAACGGAGAGCAGTCTCCTCCAATCAACTTCAAGTAAATACTAAGAGTATATATTGAAAGGAGCTCTTTGGAAATTTTATTTGCATCTATGGAGTGTTTTTCCTATCGTGGTGTATCTTTGTAAGTTTGAGGTAAAGCTCTATTATTTGAAGGGTGTAAGTATTCATGGTAGCTTTTCTACAGTAAGAGAAAAGCGTTTAACATTTCTGCCACCTTTTTATAGGGAGAATCTGCTGTAAATGTTAACGCAGTGTTATAAGTCGAGGAAATTTTTGATTCACTAATTAACCTTTAAATACTTAAAAGTTTTACCTGACGGCAAAAGTGTTATTTCAGTTCGTTTTGGGCAAATCATACCAACATGTCTTTAGATTTTCAAACATTACGGAATACTGTGTTAGTTAGAAGTAAGATAGTCATGGTTAGATTTGAATGAAGCGGGTAAGGAAAAATCTCCATGATGATAGCCCAATAGAAGATCCATTGTATCCGCCGTATAGAATAACCGTGAAGGCAAGTAGGCACGTAATAATAATAATAATAATCTATATTTATACAGGATAAAAACTTGGTCAGCTTGCTAAGAAGCTGCTATCAGTCAAGGTCCTGTTAAAAATTAAAGGTTAAAGAAATTAAAGATATCAAATTTAAAAAAGAAAAAGAAAAAACATCCATAGAATACATATTTAAAAGTTAAATTCACTGTCAAGTTGATCGCATTGTCTCTTGAAATTCATTATAGACTGTTCTTGTTTCAGCGCATCAGGTAGTTTGTTATATAATTTTGATCCCTGAAACAGGAATAATTTTCGACCAGCTTCTGTGCGAACTTTTGGAAGCAAAAGGTTTTTGTTATTCCCACGGGTTTCCTTATGATGCAGGATTTTCTTGAAATAGTCTTTGAACAGCCGAGGTGCCAGTCCATTTTGGCATTTAAACACTTCAACTAGGTATCTCTTATTTCTCGCATGGTTGACAGTTGGCAGTATCACTCTTTGGTTCTTTCCATTGATTATAGCTAAGACTCGAATCCGGATTCTTTCAAACTGCAACTTGTGTGTATTTGACATACCAAGCATGATATTGCTGCAGTACAGCATTTGTGGTAAAATCATTACCTTGTAGATTGTTTCTGCTACCCATGGGCTGATGTTATGTCGTATACGGGCAAGCAATTTTGTTCTTGATAGGACTTTCTTGTAGATCTTTTCAAGATGCGCTTTCATTGTCAAATTTTTGTCCATGATAACACCTAGATATTCGTACATCTCTGTTTCGCAGAGATGTACGAATATGCATCTCAAAGGATACATCTCAAGATCAGACACGTAAATGTGCAGAGGCAATGCCCCAAGATAAAAAAGTTTGCATGGTTTTACCCCCCAAAAAAGAATTGTTGACCTGAAGATTTTTATAGTCAAATATGAATCTTAACCTCTCAAAGCAACGGTAAATGTACTTTCATCCGTCCACGACTTTTCCGACAGCTACGTTCTTTCATAAGGTATCAATCAAGGCAGATCAACCTAGAGCAGCCGTTGCCTAGCAGTAATGTATGTATGTATGTATGTATGTATGTATGTATGTATGTATGTATGTATGTATGTATGTATGTATGTATGTATGTATGTATTCAA
>OLMO02000262.1:4474260-4492676 GCA_900291935.2 Cassiopea xamachana | reverse complement strand
AGCACGTGTATGTTAGCCCTGCGTAGTTTATAGAGTACGTCTTTTTTACAAGAAACGTTCTCTCTGGCTTCAACCTGGATGTTTCTTAATATTCCGCCGAATTCAGCCTTAAATGTTTCTTAAACTTTCTTAAATTTGAAGACCTTCAGTGATAACAGCAACCCAGATTAGGCAATTGTGATGCAAGAAAAAGGATACTCAGGATTTGTGAGGAATTTACTGGATATTCATTCTATTTTCTTGCTAGTTCGATCTAAAATTTACAAGTAAAAGCATTTTTCCAAGTTATTATTTGAAACTCAGCCTGCCTATGTTTCTTAAATTTTCTTAAATTGTGCGTGATTTCTGCCTCATGTTTCTCATAGACAATTTTCTAATAAAATAGCATGGATTTGATCCCAAAAAGGAGCAAATTTCCCTGGATCTCTATTCTGAAATGACCCGCAAGATGCCTTGATCTCGAACCCCCTGAGCGTAGTAACGAGACAGTCTATAGTCGCTAAGGTGAACAAATTTGATTATATTTAAAAAAATTGCATCAAGTAAGGCAAAAATACGCTCTAAAATAAATCTTGTTATGTAATTACGATAAACTGTGTTACCAAAATAGTCTCAGAACTCGTCAGAAAGTTAGCAGTATTGTTTTAACATTGTCGATTTTACTAATGACGTAGTTTTCTCACCTACGCGTTCTATTTCTGAAGTTCGAGTTGACGTAAAACCCGAAGCCCACCTGCTCATTTCAATTTGCCATCTCCTGTTGGTTGCATCTGCTGCTGTAGACGAGTTGAACATTTAACGAATCGCAGTCCGTACTAACTGAAGAAGTAGTAGTTGAAAGATAAGAAGTGTGAAAGCAATACGTCAGTAGTATAGAGAGAGAGATCGAGTTATCTTTTGAATCAGACTCTGGTCAAAACAATTCTTCAAAGTAGACAACCTGTGATTATATCAATATATTCGTTATAAATTCTAAAAACATATAGATAACATTATCTCTCCTATAACATAATGACATAGATTAAATAATAATGAAAGCGTTGTTTTCATTCAATATCTTTCTCAGCATCCAGGGTGATGACTGACTTCGGTTTGATGCAGGTTGTCCAGCGTTACACGTTGAACTTCTAAAGTCAACCATTGCCTTGAGGGCCAAAATAGATGATCAGCTTTTGCTCATCATCCAAACAGTTGTGACGTTTTTCGAGTGGAAAGCCACAAAGCACAAATTTTCTTAAAGTTGGATGTGCTTAAATTTTCAGTCAAACTACAGTATAATGTATAACCTTTCAGTTATACTTGTAATAAACACTGGTATAAAAGACTGATCAACAAAAACTGATGAAAAAACTGATCGACTATTTTAGCCCAAGGCAGGGGCGTTGCCAGCCATCGCAAGCTGGGGGAATTTTGGGTGCCATGCCCTAATATTATTACGCAATCTGGCTGCCAAACCCATTTCAAAATCTTGGTAGAGTTCCCTCACCCTCCTAATACTTTCTCATCGAAATTGGACGAATTTGAAAATTGATCTAAGTGAGAAGTGGGAGGGGGGGGAATCTCTCCAAGTCCTCCCCCATAGCACCACCACTGGATTTAGGACCATTCTATGCATCGGGCCCATGCTTTGTGATACCAATGGATTTCTGATTGGCTTGACACGAGAGAACTGTATACAAAGCTCTTCATTAAGCAGACATCACAGAGAGCAGAAAGACCGATCTCCACGACAAATGTTCTATAAAAATTATCTATCACAGGTTTCCTTACTCGTGTAAACGGACAACAAGTTTTCTATGATAAGTATTCAATGACAAGTGAAGACTGATCGTGCAAATGCGGAGTCGACTGACGAGAAATATCTTTGCCAAGTGCAGGGGAAGCAATCAAGAAAGCTGCGAGACAATGAGAACAATGAATAGGACGGTCTGAGCTTGAGCAAAACTTGTCAAGTTTACTTGCCAGGCCATTTACATGAGTAACTTTTCATATGACAACTTTTTCTGTGACAAGTATACTTATTTAAAAGCTGGCATGTTCAAAAATTGACAACCAGTGCATTTGCTATAGAAAAATTATCACATGGCCCCATCTACATGAACAAATAAAAATTGTCATAGAAAAAATTGCTCGTGCAGCTTAGCCTTTACAGGATAGAGTCCGATGTAGAAATTATAGAGCAGTACCATGCTGTACCAAAGAGAAATTATTCCGTACAGCCCAGCCGGGCGAGACACGGTACAACATAACAGCAGCCCGACTTCAATCCTGACATTGAAGTCTATTTTCTGGAAAACCTTTTTCATAAAATGCTATGGCTCTGCCAAAAGTTTCATCCATAAGCATACCGCTATACAAGGCAAAATTACACAGTACGAGATTGCTATCCGTGGCTTTGATGTTGGACCTTCGTCATAGATCTGAGGCATGACTTCTTTGGGGAGCTTTTCTAGCTAAAATATGTCTACATTAGGACACATTCTGGTCAATACTTAAGGGTGGCTGTCATGTTTGCCACAACTTCGGTGACTATGAGCATGTTACTGCTCAATAAAACCCATTGCTGCCTACCTCTCGGTATTACCAAATTATGCTTGCTCTCTCTAAGGTGATCTTTAATTTTCATAGCGGTTTGTTGTCACGTCAAAATCTGGAGTCTGGCCACCTTGTCTTTGCGAAGCCAGGCGCTTTCCAATCAAATTTGATATCTTGATGATTCTATTACTCAAGGCTCTTTGAAGCATTGCCGAACGCGTATGGCCACCTTGTCGATTATCCCTTAACTTCACAGAGCCGTTGCATTTACAGTCACTGTACAGCCGTAGTCTTTTCTATAGAAGATACCCTCTGAGCACCTTTCATTTCATTTCACTTCTCCCTTAGCCGACCATGAGAGTGTACGTACCTTCAAGATCCTCCTTTTTGTGCAATGAGATAATTCTTAACTTATTCCACGTAGTTTAGTTTTCGTTATTGTCAATTTATATCATTGTTAATAAAAGATAAACAAAGTATGAGACCTGGTCAAATCTGCGAGCCTACTCTTGAATAGAAAGCCCCCAAATGACATTTGATATTTCTTTTTTGTACCTGAAATACGATTTTTCTGCTGCCATTCAGCATTTACCAGAATAGGACTTGGAAGTCCAGGTACAAATCTGAAAATTGAGCCCCCCGGCTACAGGCTATGCGGAAGCTGTTTATGACAATCAATTCTATGAATTTGAGCAGGTTTCTTTCTAAGGCAAGGTGTTTCCAAAGTTCGAAGTTCTATAAGCTAGAAGGAGATTGTCTACGTTTCTTATATGATTATTCTAAGCTCAAATACTCACACGAAGAATTGTTAGCTAAAAGATGCTCCTCGAAGCTTTATCCGTTGTTATGATTGTAAGCCTACTTATATTTATCTTACCATATTCTCAACCTTCTCATTCTTCTTATCACATATTATTTGTTATCTGTATGCTACTCACAATAAACATAATACATTAATCATCCACCATCTTACATCAACCTCACTTTGACATTAACATATATTATTCTCGTGTATTTGACTCTCTCGATAGTAGGCCATCCTATGACATCCACCTTTCTCAATTGATGTTTGATTCTATCGACTCAATCTGCTGCAATCTAAAGTATTACATCCATTGAAAGCTTGACATCTTGCAGATACATGCTTTTATGCGAAAAAAGTTTATAAGAAAACAAGACTCTAATGGTCAAAATCTTAAGAAAATCATATGGCTGAATTTCCAAAATTAACTACTTTTGTCGACCAAAAATCGATATTATATCATTATTACATTCAAAATGCTTAAGATGGAATTCAAATTCGAGTATACACGATAAACAAAGAAAGAGTAACCAATTTTAGCCAGTAAAGTTAAGACAATTTTGAGAAAATCTCAGGCTCAATTTTAAGAAAAGCTAAAAAAATTGAGGCTCGGGCAAAATTAAAATAAGACGTATACTCTCAAGTGCCAAATAAACGGGGGTCCTAATAGACAGGCGGATCGGACAAAATTCCTAAATTTAATAAACGGGGAGGTCAAAATAAACGGGAGGTTAGAATTCGAGAAAAGCCTTTAAATACAAGGACGAAAAGAACAAAAACAGGTTGTCATAAAGCATAAAGCTAGAATATATACAGCAGTACGCTATTTTGCCTTGGAAATTGGTCTTGAATAGTACCAACAAAGAAAGGAAATGAAATGAGGGGTTAGTAAAAAAATTTCCTTAAAATTGATAAACGGGGGGTCCTAAGAAGGCCCGGGGGGTTGGAAAAAAATCGAAAAATTAATAAGCGGGGGGGGACGTTTACTTACCACCGGAGAGAACCTATCTTATGATGAGTTCTTCTCTGTAATCTGTGAATTATAGACACCAGAAGAATACAGCAATATAACTCCACGTGAAATAAAACTTGACTTTTATGATGAGTAAATAAAGAGCTATAATAATACATTGACATAATTATAAATACAATTTACAACAAAATTCGATTATATATGAATGGAAAAGTCCCTTGCAAATGGCTAAAAAACGAGATGTACATAAAGGTCCTCACCTTCATTCAAACTTCCCCAAAATACTACAATTAGTAGCGAATAGTCTGAGGAATCTTAATACGTATAGGAACTCTTGAATATCATAGTCACTAAAGGAGGATTCTCTAGCCATGTACAGAAATAGGAGACTAAGCATACAAAATCTAAGAAGTTTTACGGAAATCTCGGGAAGACTTACTACGAATTTGAAGACTCTACATGAGTTTACATGACAGCAAAGTGAATACTGCAATGAACGTACAGTACACTCCAGGGTATTTTCTAACGAAATTTGACTACCGGGCCAAGTTCGTACGAGGGCCCCCTTTTCATTCGTAACAGAACTCGATCTTTGCTTTCAAGTGCCAAATAAACGGGGCGACCTAATAAATATGGGGGTCGAAAAAAATTCCGAAATTTAATAAACGGGAGGGGGTTGGAGTTTGACTAACGGCTTTAAATGATTATGCAAGGACAGGAAGAACAAAAGCAGGTTGTCATAAAGCATAAAGCTAAAATATATACAGTAGTACGCTATTTTGCGTTGGGAATTGATCGTATATAGTAGCAGAAAAGACAAGAAATGAAATGACGGGTTTGTAAAAAAAGTCAATTTCCTTAAAATGAATTCACGGGGGTCCTAATATGGTCCGGGGGTTGAAAAAAATTGAACAATCAATGAGTAGGGTAACGTCTATTTGGCACCTGAGATTATGCCCGTTGATATTCACAAGCACCAAGAATGAATATCAAAAAAACCATTTTAGCTAGCCTCATCAATGAAATTGGTATATTACTAAAGACAACCAAAATGGCCCCCATTTGAACATAGTCCACTGTAGCACACGAATTAATTTTCCTTCACTGCTGGGAGAAGCAAAAGGGCTTACTGGGACAAGTGTCCCACCAGTCAGTACCATAAAATATACCCTGGTACACTCTCAACAAATCGAACAATGAGGAGAAAAATAAAAATGTGTGTGCTATCGTGAGCTGCAAATTTCGAGAGGGGCTAAAATTAAAAAAAACGATGCATTCAATGGGCTAAGTTTGTTAAATTAATCAGCAATGAATTGTTGTTTTGATTCATCAAATCTATCCTTAATAGCACGAACTTCATTTTTGAACAGAAAAATGGAAGTTCTTGCATCATAGAAACTGAATTAGGGAAGGCTAAGAGCCTTTTCTGGCTCACAAAATCCAATGCTCTTGGGATGGCTGACAAAAATTTAATATAACGATAACAATTCATTCATGAGGCCGAAATAGCTGTTCTTCGAGAAATGACGAGTCAAAAAGGCGAGAGGCTTTTGGAGTAATAAACGGAAAACAACAAAAGAACTACAGCAGGGGTTTCTAAGATATTGGCATTCGATATACCGAATATTAGAGATATTAAGAGTGTACTGTACATCTACTTATATAATAGCTCATAATTGCATATAACCTTTTTAAATATGCTTCAATCAGCTACCAAGAAGGCATGCAGGATATTCAGCATGCGATGTAGTCATACTTTTTGTTGAATAGCATTCTAACTGTTTACAGCCAAACGAATATTGAGGTGCACAAGTATTATACGAATAGACACCCATCCCACTATCAAAAAACAACTGGCAACTGCCATGTCGTAATCACATCTTAATAGCCTCGTACTACCTTGATAATGGCGGTGATAATTATTACACAGAGCCAGCTGCTAAACACTATAATGTAAAGAATACTATTTCCAAGATACAAACTTCAGCTCCGGAAAAATACAAAGATTTAGAATTGATGACCTATTAACACTTATACAAAGGATTACAAAAATATTTTGAGCAAAAACAATTACTAATATATACAATGTCATCTGCTATTAATTACACATGGGACACTGCAAAATGGCTGACTTTCGTGAACTTTGACCTCACATAGTGACAACAGACAAGAGAAATCACTTCTCAACTTTAGATGATCGGTCAAAGGCCACACTATGCTCACTGAAGCCTCTTTTATCAGAGATTCAAAATTTTCTAATTTTTTTTCCAAAAGAGCAATTTACTTTATGCTGTTGTACGAGAATTTGCTGCTGCTCGATAGGCCATACTCCTTGCTACCAAGTGCTCTATGCAATTGGAGTATTAAAGTATAAGATCGTTGCTAAAATGATTCTGCTCCTAAAATCATTGAAACTTCGATAGATTCCGTTTCACTAGATGACACACCTTTTCGAAATTGCTCCTTTCTTATACTGGTATCGACATCCCTATGAACATTGACCACATCTTTTGTAGTATCTCCTTCAAAGTTACTCTCATTAATCAAAGGTTCATCACTAGAAGCAGATGGCGACCAAGTTCTCTTTTCGTCGTAAAGCGAGTCCTGCAACTGCTTTGATTTTGAAACTATCAGGTTGTGGGCATCAAGATGTATCTCCAAATGTGAATGCTTAGCTTCAATAGAGGTCTCCATTTTTAACGATGATTCACTATATTTTTCATTAATCAATGAAGTCTGCGTCAGTTTCTCTTCATTACTTCCTTGCACAATAACACTTTTCTCCTCGAGTAGAACATACTGTTTGGTACGTTCCTCGCTATCTATGAGAAACGCAGTTGCTCTTTGCTCAAATTGATTATTATCCTGAGTCTTATCTTCAATCAAGAAAGGTTTTAAGGGCTTCTTTGCTTCAAAAACGTCATCTGTAAGTTCAACTGCACATGTTTTCTCTGTATCCCTAGCAGATTGCTCATATTGCCTTAGCAAGGGATGCTTGTTCCGACCTGCTTCATGTTCCATTTCACCTTCATCTTTTATATCTCCTCTACGCTGTATCCACAATGGGCCCTCTGTGCTACCTTCTATCTCTTGTTGTTCGTCATTTCTAATCTCTTGCTCTTCCTCATCTTCATTAAATGACATTTGGTGCTGCATCTTCTGTCGATATTTAAAACTATTATCCCTTCGCCAGCGAGCTCTCTTCAGTGTTTTCGTTAGTTTGCTGGCATCTCTCTTCCTTACGTGATTGAATCTCTGCCACTCAAACGCTTGATGTCTTTCTGTAAAATCTTCATCATTCTTCTTTTCCTTATCTTCACTAGTTAGTTGCTTTTCGACAGTTTCTTCATCAACTTCAGCAGACTGCCGTTTTAGAAGAGGTCTGTTCTTCAAAATCTTTTTCCCACTTGCACTTCGGTTCAATTGCTCTAGTCCAGCTCCTTTCTTCTTTTCTTCCCCTTCTCCAAGTACAATAGCTTCCTCAAATATCTTCACTCGCTTGCTCGATAACCTACGCTTTGGGACACGCTCTTCTGCCGTGCTTCCATCTCTTGGATCATTGTGCACATCCTCCGTAGTGGCGGCAGCATCGTAATTCTCCCAGTCCTTATCAAACTTGCTCAGCAACAATGAACGGTCATTGTGCGTTGACTTTGACCTTTCGCGCCCCCTTGGTGGTGATGATAATAACTGTGGGGCATCGACTTCATCATCTTTTTTCAAATCCGTCCACTCATCGAGCAAACGTCTCAAAACATCTCCTCTACAACTGCACGTGGACGGGGTCCACAAATCTCTCTCAATTCGGGTTTTGTGACTTCGAATTTCACTCGATAAGTTCTCCTCATCTGAAACCTGCAAGTTCATGAAGTATGACAGCAATAAGACAAATTTCAGTACAGTTGAAGTATGACAAGAAAAATTGAGACAGGTGGTAGGGGAGCATTTTAAAACCAGAGATAGCACTTCAAAAATAATCTGTACTATATTCCAATATAATTGTCTTTGACACCTTCTAAATCATCATCGACGTAAGAATTATTCGATATGCATCAGTGCATATCTTACAATATTCTTTGCCAAAGGCTTTGGGTTAGAGTCACTAGTAACATAAAATTGGCAACATTTATGGGGACTTTTATAAATAATCAAAAGCAAGAACGGTAAACAAGCAGTTTGTCGCATACTAGCCTATAATGGATAATGAAGAATCGTTGGTGTATCTAGTGACTAAATATGTCGATAAAACACACCTTTTCAGCAATGACTGGCAAAAGAAAAATCAGGAGCGGTGATCGATTGTCAACAATGAAATGGAAAAAATCCCACAATGCTGGTTCATCTAGGAATGGAAATAGACGCGGATTATGTCAGGAGAAACGTGTATGAGAAGCAGGTATAATAATAGAGGCATGACAAGGGCAAATATAATATGCAAATGACATAAGAGAAACATGGTTGTAGCGAACACAGCCACGATTAAAATCATGCTATGGAGCAACTGTTTAAGAGATCACTTCTCTAAGTCTATATGCTCGCGGGATAGAGCAGATGAATGTAGGTTCTGTAAATAGCTGTCAATGCTATTGGTGGTCCATAGCGTTTTTGCCTCCTTTATATAGTGTTCCCAAACACCCACATTCTCATGAGGGAAAATGTGTACTTATTTGCATAAGTGCAGGAGAGGGGCGGCAGGGGGGCTGAATTTCCCCTAAGTTGGGCAGAAGTCGGTTTCATTAGGGTCAATTTTCTGAAAGAACAATAGAAAATTCAGGCAAAATTTTTGACTGCTCTCCAAATCTCTTTGATCTATCGGGCAGAAAGTTTACAGCCCCCCTAAATTTGAAGTCCTCCCACGCCCCATGTTTATTTGCCAACAGCTACGTAATAAAATGACGCTTACTAGTCTTCCAAATGACGGTAAATTAAGTCTGATACAAAGCAGAAGAGTGCATTGGAGACGTTTTTTATCACTTTGTCACTCTATCGTTAATGTTCTCCTAAAATCCGTGCGGAATGACGCAAACCTACCAAATTTCATCCTACGTATTGACTGTAATGTTCCGGAATTGATAACGGGAAATCAGAAGTGAGAAACTGATAAAAATTAAGCTCTTAATTCCTAGTGATAACATCAGGACTTGTTAGGCTACCATCTGTGTTTATCAATAAGGTATTTCAAAACATAACTTATCTCTAGCCACATGTTGTCAAAGGATTCAGAGACATTGCAGTTTCCAAAAGTATTTACAAGCAGTCATTAATCAACAGATGTTTTCTTCACAGATTTAGAGAATTAGTCTGTCCAAGCGAACTATCAACAAGAGATCATTATGCATAGAATTCCACCTGCTGTACTCCATAATTGAAATTATGCACTGGTATTCTTCAGTCTTAAGGTTCCTCAAGATTGTTGTTCATATGACGAAGATAACTTAATAGATTTTAAATAACGAGTCAACAATAGTTTATAGCTGCCGTAAGGAAGAATAGTATTCATTGTTAGAGGAATCGACTTTGAGTGCGCCTTTAGCAGATGGCAAATCAATACACGTTTTTTTATAAGAAACATGTCCATAAGAAATATGAGGTTGAAATAAGGAAAAAATTTAAAATGTTTAAGGCATATAGGCAGGCTAAGTTCCAAACAGTAACTTACAAAAACTGTTTCTACTAGTAAATTTGTAATCAAACTAGCAAGAAAATACAATGAACATCCATTACATGATTCACAAAACTGGTCATCCTTTTCCTTGCATCACAATTGCCTAAATTGGGTTGTTATTGTAATAGGAAGTCTTTAAATTTACGAAACATGTAAGAAATATCAGCAAACACCCAGGCTAAAGCCAGATAGTTTTTTAAAAAAAACAGTGTATACCATTTGAATGCAGTAAAAGTTAGTGAAGATGGTGTTCAGGATCAAGAACAGGTCACGCTTACACGGCTGTGAACCAGAGGAGAACTTTTTATCATTATTTCAGTTTTGAAGATGGCATATTAATTTGAGGAAACAAAAGGCTTGAGGAAAATATCAACAACTGTAAATGAAGGGATTTGGCATGGGAAATGGAGGGACAAGAAGAGGCCTCTTTTTTGCTTTTGCATAGCGAAGATGCTTTACGAAAAAAGTTGATGCCAGAGGATGGGTTGAATGTTTCCTGGACTGATGCCGGACTCCATTTATGTGAATGAATGTTGATACCAGTGTTGAATCTGCAGAAATTTTGCATCTTTTCTAGGTTCTGCGCGATATTTTTATCAATTCTATTCATACAGTGTGAACACACGGTTTTTTATTAAAAAAACGAGGCTGAAATAAGGCAAAAATTAAGAAACATATAAGGCATACAGGCAGGGTGAGTTTCAAACAAAAACTTTCAAAAACTGTTTTTACTAGTAAATTTTTCATTAAACAAGCAAGAAAATCGAATGAGCATCCACTACATGTCTCACAGAACCTAGGTATCCTTTTCTTTGCATCACAATTGTCAAATCTGGGTTGTTATTGTAATGGGAAGTCTTTAAATTTACAAACATTTAAGGCTGGATTTGATGAAATATTGAGAGACACCCAGGCTGAAGCTAGAGAACTTTTTCTTATAAACAAACGTGCAGTTGGCTTCCGTTAGCTATTTGTTGCAATTCGTTGCATATAGTTTTATGCCAACTTTTAAATAGAGTGAAGTTCCCTTGAAACTTATGTTTATATTCAAATCATCAACGAAAAGAGACATCTCTCTACTAATGGTAGTCTTGCAAGCAAGGCTACGTACGTCCAGTTGCATTATGCAAACAAAGCTACATACATCCAGCTAACAGTACTTAGTAGCTATAATAACAGTACTTCAAAATACGACAATTCGTGACCCATAAAATAAATTTAAAACCACAAACAAACATGCACAGGCCATTGTAGTATTACTGCTTATATAAAAACAAGAGTCTTCGTTGGTCTGAGGTTGCATTTTTCCGATGTACCAGATTAGCATGCACAGAAAGATTAGGAAGTTCGGGGATCTTATGATGCCATACAGGAGCCTAGGAAAAGCTTCTGATCCCCAATGGTATTTATCCGAGCAACAAAAAGCCGCAGAATTGGTGCTCATTAATGCTAGCTTTGTCTTCAAAAGCCTCACAATAGCATGACATCTTTTTAGACGCCGGTTTTAATAAAAGCTTTCATTTTCGAATAATGAATGGAAAAATAATTAGTAGATCAAGCATAATCTTGATCACAAGGCAAAAGAGAAAGAATTCAAGGAGTATGACCTGAGAAACATGCTGGAACGGTATAAGGGTATACAACGAAGGTTTGAAGTCAGCCTACTTCAAAAAAAGAGCAAAAGATATTGGAAAGACTAGGCAAAGGTGAAGCCGAAAATGATCTTGTAAGCAAGGCACAAATATTTGAGCGGATGCCTTACCTAAGTAACAAGCTTGGGCCTAAGCGAAACACTTAATGTAATAAAAATAGGGAAATATGAAAATTAAAAAAAACTTACCCTTCTTTGTTTCTACCAGATCTTCCATCACTTCAGCTACTTGCTTCCAATGAGGACTAAAATTGTCTTCAAATGCAACAACAAGTGTTTTCAAAGCTAAAATAAAATATGAATTAAAATGCAACAGACATACAAAAACACAAATACATATCATATACATAAATATGTACATATATATATATATATATATACATATATATATATATATAAATATATACATATATATATATATATATATAAATATATACACATACATACATATATATATATAGTTGTAAATATATATATACATATACATATATATATATATACATATATATATATATATATATATATATATATATATATATATATATATACATATATGTATATATATATATATATATATATATATATATATATTTATAATTAATAGGCTTCTTCAATCAGTTTGATCGTGGAGTGGGAGGTCCAGCAATCGTCAGAACTTATTGACCGATTTCTTACTACTACCCTCCACATTGGTCTTTCAGATGAAAATCTTTACTATCAATTTGTATGTTAAATTTTTCCATAACGCTCTTTATTTGGTGTATGTATCTAAACTTTTGGCGTCTAACTTCTCTCATTCCCATCTCGAATTCTCGAAATAGAGCTGCTTCTGTATACAGTTACATGGGCAGATATAAACACAGTTAAACAAATATCTATCTTTGCATGTACATACAGAATTCAAGGTGTTAGAAGATAGTAAACATTTAGTGTGACATGCTTTTGAATGCTTAATACATTCAATAAGAAAGGTGAGCTCCATTCCTCAAACTCACCCAAAAAGAGTATTTTGTATGTCTTTGGTCTCAAGACAATACTCTGGGTATTTTTACGTGTTCTTATAACCGTGAGAAAGATTTGATCAAGCGAACTGGATGAGCCAATGTTGCTATTTGACCCAAAGTCAAGTTCCGAGCTAAATGGAGACAGCAATGTAAGGACAAGTGATAACGCAAACTTGACATCTTCACCAGACAGTCTTGAGTAGTCTGCAAAAGGGAACAGTGGACATGTTATACAAGTCTAGTCTATCAAAGTCTAGGAATGGGTCTTGTATCAACGATGTCCCGGGATATACATATTGTAAAAGAAAGCACCTTCATCAAATACAAAAAATTAGGCCAATTTCAATGTCTTCGCAATGGGACGCCGGAACAATAGTGGGACAAGGCGGAGCCAACAGGAGCAAAAAGGTACCACAAGCAAGAAAAGAGAACCGATAAATTGAGGGTTCAGAAGGCACTTCTTCGCCTGCATGGAAAGCATGGCAGCTGCAAACGCGAAATATTTTTAACAAATTATCAACACACACCAGATGAACTTGGTGTTCGAACGGAAAGGCATGGCCAGGTGTAGTTCGTACATATTGACTTCGGCAAACTGGCTTATTTTCACGGTGACTGTGGAGGGTATTCATCATTTATGGGGTTAAATGAAACTCCAGCAAGGTCTTGGGGGATCCGGGTGCATGTTCCCCCGGGAAATTTTGAAATTTAGATCTTTTCAAACCACCGGAAACGCGTATATTCCTACTTTTTTCAAACTTCGCTGAATTTTTGTTACAACTTTCCCATTTTGTGTACAGAAATGCATAAGCTAACAGCTTGAAAATGTAGGGAGAAAAGGAGAAACTCACATCGTGTCCCGCCCCGATTCCAATCTAGCAAGTGAGTACATACATCTGCCAATTCATGTCGCATACTTGAAGTGCACACTTTGCGGCATTGTACATTTTGTGGCATTGCACACTTTGTGGCATTGTACACTTTGTGGAATTGCACATTTTGTGGCATTGCACATTTTGTGGCATTGTACACTTTGTGGAATTGCACATTTTGTGGCATTGCACACTTTGTGGCATTGCACATTTTCTGGCATTACGCACTTTGCGGCATTGCACACTTTGTGGCATTGCACATTTTGTGGCATTGCACATTTTGTGGCATTACGCACTTTGTGGCATTGCACACTTTGCGGCACTGCACATTTTGTGGCATTGCACACTTAGCGGCATTGCACATTTTGTAGCATTGCACACTTTGTGTTTTTGCACACTAGGGAATTCTTAGCTGCGAGCGCAAGGTCTTGGTGAAAACTGACATAGTTTCCATTCAGGCTTCTTCGGAAGATTTTCATTCAATCCTTTATCAGGGGCTATATTTGTCATATCATATATCCCTTTTTTCTAATCAAATATTATACAATTAAATAGCCTATGATGTGATCTCTGTTTCATCATATAAGCATTTGGAAAGCAGTCTATTGCAATTCAGAGAGGACACTTTGCTCCTCCTGCTCCCCCAAATGAAAGGCAGAAGGAGTGCTTGCTCCACTCTGTCCCCATTCTCCGGCGTCTTTTTTTAAACAGATATCACTTTCCATCAAACTGTGCTTAACAATGGATTAAAAAAGAAAAAGAACTGAAAAAAAAAAGAATGAGAGAACTAAATTAGAAAAGCCTTTTACGAACAATCAGATATTTGTGCCTAACAATCACCATAGAAATAAAATCAATGCGCAATAAGTGTCATTTTCAACATTTGTTTTTTTACATGCTCATGAATAATTAAAACATTGAGCATAACTAAAACGTACCACAGGGAGAATGGAATTACATTAAAACCCTGTGGCATTAACGATTAACGTGAAGGCAGTTCCAACATGGGTTTCAAGCGAAAAAGAAGGAGGCATTTGTAAGGTCATTTACATAGGACATGTATATATGATCTAATAATATACAAGTAAAACAACTGCAGACTCCCAGGCTCAATCTAAACATATGAAATATTCTGATATTCGCTATTGTGGAGGAGATATCNCACCAGTCAGCCAGCTCTGGACGCACCTTTTCAAAATAAGCAATACAGTATTACACCGCCAATAAGAAACTCGCTTATAAGAAACTGCAGCTTGCCAGATAGCACCACATCTACCCTGATATAAGAAACCAATCACCCTGAAATTTCAAGTCTGGTTTCTCAACTATAATTATGATTGGAAAAATTGTATTCTTCAAGCACTTCGTAATGTAAACTTTGAATTTGAATAGTCATTGTCTAACATTTGATTTAATGTAACCCAAATAAAAGCCAATTTCATGGTTTCTTATAAAACATAAGCAAATTTCGTAGTTTCTTTTAAAACATACATGCACATTTGATGAGTTTCTTGCTGTAAGTATAAAAAATCACTCAGCCTGTTCTATTTTCTTTGTCCATTTATAAGAAACCAAGCAGCCTGGTTTTATAAAATGAGCTTCATAGTTGTGGATTAACACTGTACGATAGACAAGTAACAGGAGCATGCAAGATTTGACCAAGGTAGTTAGATATAGCAACCCTAACTTCCAGATCGAAAGTACATATGAAAATATAACGTTAACAATATACAAATATAGGTTGATGATAAATAAATAAAATATAAAAATAAACTGTATGATTAAATTAAAAGAGTTGCAATGAGATACAAACCATAACGACCGGTGCCAAGTCTAAAGCACAATGGTAAAAGCCAGTTAATCAAAAACTTCTCAGTATGATCCAGATTGTTCACCACAGCATGATCACCACATACTACTGATAAATTGTAGGCATCTGGATTAGCTTGGATTAATCGAGCAGCTACTTTGGCAGCCATGTTTGAGAATGAGTAGTTTGTTACATCAAAATTGTCACAAAGAATCACTTTTAAACA
Organism: Cassiopea xamachana; assembly: GCA_900291935.2. Taxonomy (NCBI): domain Eukaryota; kingdom Metazoa; phylum Cnidaria; class Scyphozoa; order Rhizostomeae; family Cassiopeidae; genus Cassiopea; species Cassiopea xamachana. The sequence continues at coordinate 4,477,138 of OLMO02000262.1, read as the reverse complement.
ACAGCCAATCATTTCCTACGGATTGAAGGTTCAAACTGCTAGGAGGGTAGAAAAGTAAGCTTAGTCGTTGAATTTGTTTAATGGAAAAGGAGAAGGAAGATTGGGACAGAAAAACGCTGTTGACATTACGAAATATGGTACCCAGGTTGAACCCGTGTTCACATTGGGTAACTTCTTCCGTAGTGTTAACAGAGCTTAGGAGCCAGATATATAAAAAACAAAGGAACATGGAGTATCGAGGAAGAGAAAGGTGCTACTAGGAATGGAAAAAAACAGAGAAAGGGGAGCAGAGTTAACAGAATTTATGCTTTGGTGAGTTGATAAAATTTAAGGACATTTAAGGGAATTTTTAAGGACCAAAAGATAATTTTTCTGGAGCAGCTGTTGTGCATTTCTTCAACAAAAAGCAAATCGTTTCCTAAATAAATCTGCTAGCTGAAAACCCTCTCCCATAAGAACTGATTAGAAATCAGGAGTATTCAAGGAGCTTTCTTCTAATTGCACAAATTTAAGGAGTTGCAATCACAATTAAAGAACTAAGAGATATCTAAGGAGCTTAAGGGGTAGCACGAACCTTGAGTTAAGGAAGAGAAAGGTGACACTAAAAAGGAAAATAAACAGCGAGGGGAAGCAAGGTCAAGGAAGAGAAAGATGAAATTAGAGGGGGAATAAACATGAAATGAGGTAAAAACTGTGAATTGTGAGGTAAAATGAAATGCAAAATGCAAATCATTTTAAAAACTTTCTTAAATGAGGCGAAACTGATTCAAATGCATAGCTTAATTCGGACATCAAAAGACTCACTTTAACTACAGGTATTTCAGACAGCTGAGGTTGCCTTCGGATAGTCAAATTTATTCCTTGAAAATAAATTGATTAGATCCTACAGCTTTATAGAAAGGATATGTCAACTGATGCTAGAAAAAGATTGCTACAATGTAAAATAACATCAATATCAGAGACGTACGGCAAAAGGAGCGAAAACTTTGTAGGGCAAAGATCATACGATCGAAACGATGAGCCTATTCTGATAGTAATTTAGAAATCATGATAATACCTCTTAATATCGTTTCCAATATATCACAATTAATAAACTCCTAAAAATAAAGAGATACAAATGAAAAGAGATACGAAAGGGGGAAGCAGGATAAAGTTTCCTTTGATCTATCACTAGAATCAAAACATCAATAATGACATTAACATATCNCAATTGAATGAAAAAATTAATCACTCAACTCAAATCATTAATCAATCAACTCAAAATATCAACCAATCAACTCAAAATGTAAATCAATCAACTCAAAACATCAATCAATTAGCTCAAAACATCAATCATTCAGCCCAAAAGTGTCAATAAATCAACTTCAGTCATCAAGCAATTAGCTAAAAACATCAATCAATTAGCTCAAAAACATCAATCAATTAGCTCACAACATCAATCAATGAACTCAAAACATCAATTCAGCAATTCAAAATATCAATCAATTAGCTCAAAACATCAATCATACACCCTAAATGTGTCAATCAAGTCAAAATATCAACACCTCAAAGTAGCAAAGCAATCAACTCAAAACATCAATTAAGTAGCTCAAAACATCAATCAATCAACTCAAAGCATCAATCAATCAACTCAAAACATCGATCAATCAACTCAAAACATCAATCAATCAACTCAAAACATTAATAAATCACCTCAAAAAATCAATCAATCACCTCAAAACATCAATCAATCAACTCAAAACATCAATCATTTAGTCTAAAAGTGTCAATGAATCACCTTAAGATATCAATCAATTTGCTCAAAACATCATTCAATGAGCTCAAAACACCAATCAATCGACTCAAAACATCAATTATGCAACTCAAAATATCAATCAATTAGCCCAAAACATCAATCATAGATCCTTAATGTGTCAATCAAGTCAGTATATAGACACCTCAAAGTAGCAAAGCACTGAGTACGAAAATAGGTTTTTAAGTATAAAAATACAATATAAGAAACCGTACGTAATATTCTGGATGAGTAAGTATCTTCTCCAAAACCCTGTTGACTTTGCGGACAATTTGTGCAAAGTACATTTGATGGTCATCTAACCAGGTGATTGATGGTACCGCAGACAATATGAACCTTCAAGAAGGAAGACTGGATTGGACATGCAACAAAAAGAGCAGTTTCTTAAACTTGCAATGAATAAGCCTTAAAACCTCAAGTCTAACCCATTAAAATTAAACTACTGTTACAAATCTGAGGCACATTGCCAAACAGAGGAAGGAGAGAGGTGAACATAGCATCAAGAAATGCGGCTAATCATTTCATTCCTATTTGGTCGATATATGTATGTTTACTTGAAAGCCAAAGCAAAACCAACTGTCAGAACAATACAACAAAAGTCGAATTTCCTTGGAATGGGATCTAAAATTTGGTAGTCTACTTGTAACTGCAACACTTCTTGATAATACTTAATATCGTCTGTACAAATTTCACATGTGCTTGTATTGAGTGGTATCCATTTGCTGGCATGGATCTACACTCATGAAAAGCTGCAAACTGTTGCTTCAGTGCATCTTTTAAAAATTTTTGACTAGTGGGGAACAAGCTCTTATGGGGCCCATACAACTAGAACTGATACAATCAGACTCCCTTAAAATTTTCAAAAGGCTTATAAAAACCCACAAATGTGATACCTGCAACTGCAGATTATGCAAAGTCTATTATCTCAATTTAGGTTTTTATCGTAAGATTACATTGTACTTTAATTTCATATTAATTATATCAATGTAACAGTATATAAATAATTATATATGTATATATATTATATATATATATATATATATATATATATATATATATATATATATATATATATATATATATATA
>OLMO02000262.1:4453661-4474184 GCA_900291935.2 Cassiopea xamachana | reverse complement strand
TATATATATATATATATATATATATATATATATATATATATATATATATATATATATATATGTATATATATATTTAGCCAACTTTAAATGAAAGAATTAATATGCATAATTTTTTATCAAAACAGAAAAGGGTACATTGTTTATAACGTTTCATCTCCGTTATGTACATGCTGCCGAATCAAGACGGCCCAAAGCTGATGGACAAGCAAAAGATTTCAATGATGAATGGTGGTGCAGATAATAGAGCCTGGGGGGCAATTGCCCTACTAGTTATTACTTTAAAAGATGCCCTGAGTTATGTAGTCGGGTTTAAATCACGCACTTGACTTGAAACTTAGGCATTCTTATTGTTGACAGCTATTGTTAAATGTAGCCTCATTGTCGATCAGATAAGCAATCATATCGGATTTATGCATCTACGCGATACCGCATTCATTCTGCATCGTATCCATTTGAGTATTGATTTTATATCGGATTCACCATCATCATCGTGCAGACGGAAGGGCAGTACGCTACGAAAACACATCGGATTCATTTAAATCCGATACAGTGTCATAAAATATATGAATCTACTTCATAAGTATGATTTCCATACAGACATGATTGCATTGAGAGCCAGAATTATGCCAAGACAGCCTTAACACAAAATGTATCTAGCAATAAGCTACCTTTGCAAACCGACATTTGATAAAGCTTCCTGATTCTTTGGAGTAAGTGACAGTACTGACGAAGCAATGCTGGTGAGAATCTAAAGGGAGTTAAAGGATAACGCATTAGAAACAACCACATAGCACAAGTTTGACACCATAAATCCTAGAGAAAGCCTCCGGGGGTTTATTTGCAAAATTGAATTTTTGGGCGAGGACTAATTCGAAGCGGAGGGGGCTTATTTCAAACGTTGGAATTTTCCTCAAAGGTTGACACAACAAAACTACATAATATTCTCAATTAACTAAATCAAAAAAGTAAACAAAGGCTGTCTTTTTCAGTCAATAACGACTTCTTCATTATCATCGCAAAAGTCGCGTTTCATTTTGCTTTTTAGTCTCCTGTCAAAGGAAGTAATATATTGTTCTGTGGGGCTTTCTTGAAATGTGATATTATTCTGCAATTATGCTTCCCTTGAATAAGGCCCCATTGGGGGTTATTCATGGGGGGTGGGGTTATTTGCAAAAATGATTTTGTTTCAGTGGGCGCGTATTCGGAGGTGGGGGGATTATTCGACGATTTACGGCACTGCAAAAAAATCATAGTAAGTAAATAGTGCTTGTCACTAGAAAGCATCCCATAGAGGGGGGCAGAGAGGCACTTTGCCCCATGACAAGAGCACGAGAGGGGCCTTAAAAGTTATGGAGTTTCCAGGGATCGTTGCTGTAGACTGTGCCCACACATTGAATGAAGCAGCGAAGGAAAGCGAATGAAATATCAAGACAATATGTCAGAGCAAGAGCAACAAGGAGCGAGTACAGTATTTCTCATGAATCTGGGCGCTTTGCTTCACTACCCTGCTCTCAGGACATACACACCCTTATTCGAGCAAACAGCAGTATTTTACTTGAGACTCAATTTTCTTAACCTTTCCTGAAATTGAGCCTGAGATTTTCAAAAGATTTTCTAAACTATTGCTGACCTGTTAATCTGGTAAACTCGAATTTGAATTCTATCTTTAACATTTTGAATTTAATTTTGATGCATGAATAACAATAACGAGTTTTGGTCAGCAAAAGCACTTAACTTTGGAAATTGAGCCTTGTAATTTTCTTATGTTTATCTTAAGATTCTGGTCATTTGAGCCTCATTTTCTTATAATCGTTTTTCTTATGAAAAAAGTATACCATATAAGGCCTACCGATATTTGTCCCACTTCAATGGTGATGTCTGGGAAAGACGTCTTTCTTCGTATCATTTCTCTGATCTCTTTAATTCGTGATGAAACATTAGTCTGAAGCTCCGTCGCCAAATGCAGGAGAGACATGCGAGGTAAACAAAACCGTTTCAGTGCATTCCTTTCTCCAATGGATGACGGCAGTTCCTCTTAAAATTCGAATTTAGAAAGATTAAAAATTAAAAATAAGTTCCAAAGACAAACATATATAGAATTTACTACCAGCAGAAAGCCGGTAAAATACAATACATACGCAAAGGTGTTCCTACATTTAAAAAGGTTTTCCTACATTTAAAATACTACATATTTTTGTAAAGAGAGAGATTACAACTTGGATAAAAAATTTCGAGACGAATAACTGCAGCAGAGTACCAGAAAGGTGGGGGACATCATAAAAATCTGTTTTCAGCATTTTCATATTTTGACCACATGGAGTAAACGAGCACCGTAAAATAGGTGTATGTTGAAAATTTTAGGCGAATGGTTTCAAAAAGGGATAAAATGTGGCCATTTGATGATAAACGTCTTGCTATACAATCCACTGTATCTTCAACCTAGTTCAAAACTTCTAGAGCCAAACTCAAAACATAGCCATTTGATATAGACTATGTCCGCGTTCAGTTGTCTATATCTCGGTTATTATTTTTCAGATCCAGCTGGAATTTGTCAATATTAGCTATTCTAAAGTGCTTTTTCAGAAGTTAAGCCAAAATAAAAATATTCTAAAAATAGTATTTTCATGACGTCATACTTTGGTACTCTATGTAGAGCAGCTAACAATGAATGCAAAATACATAACGTCTGAACTTAAAGGAAGCAAATGCATGTCTAATGGCTCCCATGCATCAGAATGCTATCTTACGTGGCTCTGCAAGTAAATAGGCTTGACTTCTCCATCGCAAACCGTAAATCCTCGAATAACCCCCCACCTCCGAATAAGCCCCCTTGAATAAGCCTCCACCTAAGAAATCATTTTTGGAAATAAGCCCCCTTTCTCGAATAAGCCCCCGTGGGGCCATATTCTGAGGAAAGCATAACTGCAGAATAATATCTTATTTCAAGAAAGTCCCCAAAGAGCAATAGCTATACAGTATTACTTCCTCTGACTGGAGACAAAAAAAGTAGAAAGAAATGCGACTTTCGTAAAGATAATGAAGAAATCGCTACTGACTATTGAATTTCATTTGTGGAATAGCCTTGTAATTTCCAAGTTAGTTGATTGAAAAAATATAGTCCTCGTTTTTGCCAACCTTTGAGGAAAATGCTAAACCTTAAAATAAGCCCCCCCACCTGAAATAAGCTCCCACCAGAAAATTCATTTTTTCAAACGAGCCCCCGGGGACTTATTCGAGGAAAACAAGCAGTGCCTTACCTGAAATAGAAACTCTATCAAGGTCATCGGGCAGAGAAAGATGATCAGAGCCCCAGCCAAACCAAGATTTAACATTGCCTAGCAATCTGGCCCACCATGAAAATGATAGAATGCTAGGTTTGGCAGGAAATGTGTCGTCATCAAACAGCAACACGTCAGCATCTGGTGCTTCCATCAGTTCTGTGGCGAATGAACTAGAAAAAGAAGAGTCATTGAAATCATTGACAAGATGTTATTCATAGTTCTTCAAGGGGATCTCACATGATGCGATAGGATAAGAAAATATATATGGATATACAAAAAGATGTAGTGGGATACCAAGAGATACAAGGGTACGAAGAGATACGAGGTGATACGGAGGAATACGAAAGGATACGAAGAGATACGAAAAGGTGCAATGGAATACCAAGAAATATAAAGGTGTACGAAGAGATACGAAAGGATACGAAGAGATACGAAAAAATGCAATGGAATACCAAGGGATATAAAGGGGTACAAAGAAATACGAAGGGTACGAAGAGATACGAAAGGATACCAAGAGATACGAAAGGATACCAAGAGATACGAAAGGATACCAAGAGATACGAAAGGATACGAAGAAATACGAAAGGGTACAGTAGAATACCATGAGATGCTAAGGGACAAGAAGAAATAGGAGAGGAAACAAAGGAATACGAAGACAACTCATACTAAGAACCTACAAAAATTGATGATAGAAGTATATAAATCGTTTAATCACCTAAACCCAGAGTATATACGGGAACTTTTTGAGAAAAAAATGTTCAATATAATCTACACACAATGGAATTATGCAAACTCCCTGCAGTAACTTCCCGACTCAACTCCCTATCCCTTAGAGGGAATCTGCTATGGAATATCATTGATGATGAGAAAACATTGTCACCTCTTGAGATAATTAACAAGAAAATACGCAGCTGGGATGGCAGTAGCTGTACATGTTTATTTGCAATTAATCTCGTTTTATTTTCTTTTAATTAGATAGTTCGTATTTATTAGTCTGTAAGCTATATATGTAACCAACTAAATAAGTTTCGTGATTGTGACAAAATGATGGAATGATTGAATGATTGATTTGATTGACTGATTGATTGATTGATTGATTGATTCATTGATTCATTGATTCATTGATTGATTGATTGACTGAAGGACTACGAAGGGATACGAAGGGGGTATATTCGGATATAAAAGCTTCGTAGATTGATTAAAGAACCTATAGCTATGTTTCGTAAATGCCAACTGAAATCACTTCGCTGTTTGACTACCGGATAAGCTTCAAAGCATAGTGTGATCATGCCTGTGATGATGCTACCCATATTTCCCATATATTTGTTTTTGCCATAATATTTTAAAGATGAAAAGCAAAAACTTTTAATTCTCTAGTTGGCGTTACAAAGTAATGTAGCCTTCCTTGATTTCCATCTTCATCATTGATTTCTGGCAATTTTCTTCATTCAAAACTTCAAAACTAACACATTATTTTTCTTTGGGGAGAGGGGGTGAATGCATATTTCTGCATAATCCATGCTCATTGCTTTCTGCTGTCAACGGGCTTTTTGCTGACGTAGACCAAACAACAGGAGTTTCAAATATTCGTGATACAACCAAGGTACTGGTATCTAGAACATACTACCTCATTTACTTCAATTATCATAAACATGAAGAATGTGCATCAACTTGACTAAATTAGCTTTTATTGCATGTAGAATTCTATGTGTAGCCTTTGAAATTTGTCATGTACCAGAAGGGGAAGTTCTGACATAACATAATTGAAGACAATGAGATACCCACATGCTAAGATGCTTGGAATTGTTAATCACCACTTTCACATAGTTGCCAAAAACACGCAATTGTTTCAGTTCTTTTGTTATGAGTTCCTGAGCATCGCTTTCATTGACTATTCTCCTTGATGACTCTGTCTGCTGTTTCAGGTGCGCTAGGTAATTCGGAGAAATCGCGCTAATAACAACCTGAAATGAGATTTTTAACGAGTTAGAAGAATTGATTTGGTGTATGTAAAAGAATCTGAGGAATGCCAAAGACCAGATTGAGTGGCAAAATCAAGGAAATTGCAGGGTGAAGATGGTGAAAACTAAGAGGAATGCTCAAGAAAGGAAGCAGTGGCAACGGCTGTTCGGCGTTGCATACCCCGCTCCTGATAACGAGCACAGTAACGGAAATATATGTTCTTACCTCAAATCCCCCTCCCACTTTGAACATACCTCTAATGAAAACCTGATAGCAAACATAGCTGCTGGGTCACACACTAGGGACATGTGTGGGGGTTATCTTACAGTTCATTTTTAGACAAAACGTCTCTCAGAAGTTGCCGTAAACGATCGCACAGAATACACGTTTTTTTATAAGAAAAAGTTTATAAGAACACGAGGCTCACATGGCCAAAATCTTAAGAAATCTTAAGAAAATCACTAGGCTCAATTTCCACAATTTTGTGTTTTTCTTGGCCAAAAAGCGATATTTCGTCGTTATTACATTCAAAAGGTTATACATGGAATTCAAATTCAAGCATACAATAATAACAACGAAAGTGTAGATCAATTAAGCTAGTTTATTTCATTACAAGCTAAGAAAACATTAAAAAAATCTCAGGCTCTATTTCGGGAAAGTTAAGAACATTGAGGCTCAGGAAAAATGACAGTTTTCCTATAAAACAATGTGTATAATGCATAAGCAAAACAGGGGGTCATGAAGGTTAAGGTTAGATGATCAGATACTCGATATCACACCTCCTTCGATCAATGCTTCAATAGGCAGCATTACACAGACATATAAGAAGATAAAGATACAAGTTCAAAACAAAGAACAATAATAGTACAGACCAGCATTTCCCTTGCTCTTTCCGACCTTGGTTCACATGCTATAACCGTAACAGCCAATCTAATTGCAAGATCAGCAACACTAAACTCCACACTCTCAATCTTGCATGCTTCATCCTACAAAATTGACAAAGAACGTACTGAGGCTGGTCAAGTAAATGAAACAAATATTTTGGAAATTTTCGAGAAGTATAAATGAAAAGGGGAGAGATATAGTATAGTTGTTATAGCGCATGCCTCCCGTACGGAAGGTCTACGGTTCGAGTCCAACTCGATGCCCTGACTGAATGCTCGCTCACTGTTCACTCAACAGCACATGGGTGGCAACGCTGGGGAGATAAAGGCGGCAAGAAAAGGCACTGGCCACCCTACCTCGCATGCTGATGACTCAGGATAAGTGTCCTCTCTAACAGGCACTCCCCATACGTACGAAAGTATATGGGACTACCTTTACTTTATAAATGAAAATTCTGGTCCTGATTTAGAAAATACGTGTGTTCAGCGATAATGAGTATTTGCACAGTATAGCAAGTTTAGTTCACAAAAAAGTGTCCTAACTGTGCATACACTGTGAAAAACAGAAACTAAACGTAACTTCAGCGAGAAAAACTGACTAAAATACTAGAATTTGTGCAGCAATACGTTTAAAATAGTGTTTCGCTGAGCATAGGCGTCAAACTTTGATTGGCTAACAAAGGAATCACCATCGAATTATTCTTGCCAATAATGTTGCGAGAACTCAGTCTAGAAGCATGTTTTGGTAGTGAATAGTGTACTTTCTTTGTGAAAAAACTGTTAACACATAGTTTCGAATAATTGAAAAATATTTTGCAAGCATGCTCAGCAGGCTTTAATTCACATTTCCAGAAAAAGCAATTTTTATATCTTGCGCAGATCAAAAGTTACCGGTATTACAAGTTATCCATCTTTCCTTGTAATGTCAATAACTTTGATCTACGCAAGATATAAAAATTGCTCTTTCTGGAAATGTGAATTAAAACCTTCGGAACATGCTTGCAAAATACTTTTCAATTATTCGAAACTATGTGCTATCAGTTTTTTCGCAAAAACAGTACACTATTTACCACCAAAACACGCTTCTCCAACAAATTCTCGCAACATTATTGGCAGGAACCATTCGATGGTGATTCCTTTGCTAACCAATCAGGATTTAACACTTATGCTGTTTAGCTAGCCGATGGATCTGATGTAAAGTTTATCAAGCGAAGCACAACAATAGATATTTACAAAAAAGGAAGGCCAAGACGAAAACATACGTAAGCTTGAAGAGGCTTCTCCCCGGAAACGAGGCTTAGAATATCCAAGCTGTCATACATCTTCTTATCCAATGAAAGCAGCAATTTGCAGAGAACTCTGGCGGGAATCTGCAATGACGTATATCGGATAAAAAGCTAAGCAGTGTATTGATTGTAATGTGCATGGATAACTGACTTGCAACCTATTACGTAATGAATCGTATGTAGTGTCTGCTGTGTGCTATCTACGTTCTCTGGGTATATTTATCGATAAAATTCACACATTATTGACTATCGTCACAGTATTTGGGAGTTGTGTAACTAATTCAACTATTCTACATCACTTTGATGAATTGAACATCGGAGATGTGATATGTCTCTTCCTCTCATCACCTTCCGAATTAAATTCACTGCAAAGCTGCGATTTCCAAAACTTAAGTAAACTATTTAGTAGGTATAGGAGCGGATCCGCACTCTAATTGGATGGTGGAGAAAAAAACTACCTATGGTCAAGCACCTTCAACTTATGCTCTTTGAAGATAGGAAACTTCTGCTATACAGCTAAGAAAGGGTACATAACTCGCAGTCACTGCTAATGACTACAACATCCTTGTTGCCAAGGAAATCCCTTAAAATGCATGTTGAGAGACATTCCTAGTTCTGCGTTGATCTCTTCCTGGATATGTAACTACTCTTAAGTTGCATATATAGCTCCGTGATGCTACAGATGCTAAAGGAGGAAAGCGTTGTGACGAAATTCAGGGTCAGCTAAAATTGACATCATATTTGCAAAGGTGATTTGTGGTTAATTGAGTACAAGTCTCAAGAGAACTCTGAGCATTTACAGAATGTGTTAATTAATTATGGCCTAAGTTTTAGTCTTCGTTAAGCGCTTTCATGCACGAGTGTGTTTTTCTGTCGTGCACAGTTTTTAGGCTACGTCATTATACTGATATATAACCATATTCAGTGGTCTCTATATTATTGAAGTAAAACAACACTCAAAAGGCATCTAGTGACAACACGGTCAAAGAAAATAAATTAGTGGCAAAACTTACATGATCAACTGGTGGACAGTCTAATAAATCTTGCGTGACTTCGGACTGAACCATTGGAGCGGCACTAGCAAGCAACTACGGAATGGGAAGAGGAAGAAAGTCTATGATTATGTTAGGTTGTATCATGCACCATACACATTTCATTTATAAGAAAACCATCAATTTGCTTGAGCCTCAATTTTCTTAACTTTTCCCAAAACTGAGCCTTAGATTTTTTTAATACTATTCTAACGTTTATTGAAATAAACTAGTTAAAATGGGTTATAATTTCTTTGTTTATCTTGTATACTTGAATTTGAATTCCATCCTTAACATTTTGAATGCAATAACGACGAAATATCGATTTATGGCTAACAAAACTACAAAATTTTCGAAACTGAGCCTTGCGATTTTTTTGTGATTTTCTTATCATTTTCTTATGATTTTCTTAAGATTTTAGCCATTTGAGCCTCAATTTCTTATAAACTTTTCTCCTATAAAAAAACATGTAAGCACATGTTAATCACAAACAAGTTGTAAATTGAGAATCAATCACCGATTGAGACATCAGTTGGAAAACGCAGCTTTTTTTATGAATTTGAGGATGATAGCCAGGATTATGGCAATCACAGATTAGGAAAGAAAAACTGTTGAATAACATATCATTTCAACTTCCGCACTGGCAGACATAGCAAAACTAGTGAAGAATGTTACAGGTGACCAATTTGATCAAGTTTTAGACTGCAGTCATTCAATCTTGAGGCCAAATCGAGGCCCAAAGCATCCCAGAACTCAATAGTTTTCCGAAACAATCCGGAGAATTTCATCATGACGTCATTTATTTTTGATCAGACTCTGAGTTGTTAAATTTTTAAGAAAAACTTTGATATTGCGTGGCTTAATGGCTGCTTAAATTTATACAAACAAACTTTTGGAATTACTCAATATGGAAAACAAGCTAAGTAAAGATATCATTTCTTAATGATGCATCATGTACTAATTCAGTCAAAACAAGACATAACTGCAATCTTATGGTGACAGCCTGTCGAAATTTCTCAACTATGTATACCTTAGAAATAAAGAGATGCCTTGTTGCCATAATTAATATTTTTCTACAGTAAAACTAGTAAAGAATGACCAATTTGACCAAATTCTTGACTGCAGTAAGGGCTGACGTCCAACTTAGAGGTAGTTCATACGATGAACTGTAGATGAGCCGAAACTACGCATTTAGCAATATGAGTAGTTAAGTTCATCTTCGGTTCAACGTATGAAACCACAGAAAAGCATCAGCTCTTGCCACAGTCACGCTGTTCATTGGTTCAACACCGGCTCATCTCCTCCGGTCGCGCCATTGCTGAACCAATGCTATAATAGGTTCGGGTCATCTATGGCTCATCGTATGAACTAGCTCTTAAATTTCTAATCTTTATCTGCACACTAAAAACCATATTGAAAGCTAAGGTACTGGAAGTTGTATATCATTTCATATCATATGACAATATCTTTGAGTTATAAGAATCTGACTACTCTACAGTACCGAATAATCGGGGGGGGGATAATCGGGGGGATGGAAAATTTTTGGAAAACTAATAAAAAGGGGGTTGGATTAAAAAAGGGGTGGAAAAGTGGATGGGAAAGGAAACAAAAAAACACAGATTGTCGAAGTACATATTTATATTTCAAATAAACACATATATTCATATGTAATTCACTGTTTTAAACTGTTCCTTGTATTTCTGTACGCATTTGCTATTCTTTTGTGCACTGCAGTAAACTGAATCTCTGAGATCTGATTTCAGATTCTCTAAAGCTAATAAAAGGGGGTGCTGGAATAGTGACGGGGGGTTGGAAAAAACTTGAAAAATTAATAATTCTACGGCCAAGAAATTATTCGGTACTCTAGAGTACGTGATAAGTTGAGAATGCCCATCCATTGAAAAATTCTACTTTCTACGGCCAAGAAATAAAAACGGTTTATCTACAAATACCAGAGATAAAATTTGTTACGTGGAAGCATAAAATCTTAAAGACAAAATTTCTTTTTTTGACTACGTTTCGCTGCGAACACAGCTAAACCAAATTACATATCTAGTCTATGGTCTCCAACAAACGTGATAAGAGATCCTTTCTCTATTTTCGTAATCGAACAAGTTCAACTAATCCTCAAAGAATTAATAGTGTCTATATAACCTATTAAAGCATCTAAAAGAAAACAGGATGTTCAAACCAAGAAAAAGAAAGAAAAGGAAGAGTCAAGTTGAAAGTGCACCAATATTCGGAAAAAAATCTACGAAATCAATTATTGAAGAGGAGGGGGGTGATATCTGATCCTGGTAGTACAACTTCTTGCTTCGGCAAAATAGAGACTCTGTAGAAAATTTTCAACTGATTTTACATTAAAAATACTACCAGAATAAAATTTACCTGAAGCAGAAATGGGCTTTGGTGAAGAATGAAGAATTGTCCAATAATGAACTAGAACAAAAAAGATAGTGTGTGGTCAGATGCTATGTGGAATGGATGATCGAAGTAGTTAAGTGGCTTTGTGCAAAAAGGTTGATAGTTAAGGTCACACTCGCGTATGGTAATGTTGCAAGCATTCCAGTGGATGGAGCTCTAACAGATACATTTTGTTCCAAACTGGAATTCACAAAAGCTTGGCAATTATACAGTTTTAGCGCTCAATGATGACAATGCCAAGTGAGACAATTGAATTTATGATTTACAAAAATAGACGTCTAAAATGAAAGGCGTGAAGTCGTTAGAAGTATTTAATGTGCTATAGAAAACTCAACAAATACATTATTATGGATAAAACAATACTAAAGCTCTGAAAAAACAATTAGGACTTGGTTAGTGATATTCCATTCTCGAAAAAAGCAGGTGCTTCATTTCACAGTGTAGCAAACTGTAATCCCTTTCTAGTGTATATTCCTCCATTGAGATGCATGAAATCAAATACAAAGAAGATTCAGATACAGGCTACTCTTATAAAAGGAGTTTAATTTTAGAGGCATGGACGACATACCTCAATAGCATCGACGACAAGGCTGTTATCTTGGTGATGACTGTAAGCTTTCAGTATTGTAGGCAATATGTATCTGTAACTACAAAGTGAAACTGTATAAGCGGATATAGTTTTGCATGTCAATCAACGTTTTGCACACTATGACTAATTACCTTGCAGTCATGCAATTCGCTTCAGCAGAACGTCAATCAAAGCTCAAAAATGTCAATTACAGGTCTTACATATCAATCAACGCTCTGCACACCAGTAACGCAACATACAATACTTTCAATATGTGATACCTAACTCATTGTAGTAGTCTATGTTTTAATAGGCGAGTATTTCGATGTAGCGACTTCATTGCTTACAGACTTTGCTCAAATTTTTCAATATTTCTACATTTTTTATGCTTTATTGAAATCTAGACATAGTTTAACTCTTTAACGTAAAATTTTTCTCCAGCCTGCTTGTGCATAATCTTTTTCAATATGATATTGAAACACGCTATCACAGTCACTAAGTAAGGTGAACGTAAGGGTCGCTGGACAACCCAGGGACAAAGCTGGGTGCATCTGGAAGCTGGAATGTGCCACCCAAATAGGGGTGTACCAAAGTAGGAGGTGTGGAGCTCTTACAACGCTCAGTTTTTGCCAAAGCCAAGCGCGAAAGGGTCGCTGGACCATCCAGGGACAAAACTGGGTGCATATGGGATCTTGAAGCTGGAAAGTGCCACCCAAATAGGGGTGTACCAAAGTAGGAGGTGTGGAGCTCTCACAACGCTCAGTTTTTGCCAAAGCCGTCGATAATAAGTTGGTTTGTCGGTAAAAGCTGTCATTGTGATCATTGCTTGTCGGTAAATGTGGAAGACTTAGTAGCCTGTTTCTAAATTTAGTCTGCTTCAGTCCCCTCTCTCAAAGTCTCTCTGCACACCACTGCACCCCAAAAATACACTTGCACCCAAAAAGGGTTTGATTATTACTCAAGATGGCTGCTTAGCTTCACACATGTTGTCTCGTCATTCATGAGCAGCACAGGAAAAGTAGTTTACATACCTTGCCACATATAATACTAGCAATGCACTAGGGAATCTAACAGCAAGGGGTTCTGATGCTACAGCACTATGAAATAAAGCAGATATAAGCCTTCCAATAAGCTTAAGTGCCCAAAGACAACAAACTCTGGCTGCAGATCGGGCTATTCATGTTGCGTGGAAGCACGAAGAGAAGGTGGTCAAATTCCTGTCATGTTACTGTGTACGTTCTACATAAATGGCCCCGATGCATTTACTGTATGATCCATATTCCATATTCGATTAGCTCCTTTCTACTGATAGGTCCTTTTCATTTCCATCAAAAGACATCCAATGGCTGATGTCTTCCCAAAAAACGCCCTATATTAACCTATCGCACAAAAATACTTAGAGAAANAAGGTTGTTTTTATCGATAAAAAGACATACCAAGCACGCAAATACACACCAAAATGTACAATAATGCAGAAAATGGAAGATTCATACCCGTTGATCGCAAATATATGGCCAAAATGTCTGCTAATATTCAGAAATCCAGCTAGGCACGACCGAAGGATGACGATGTTCTCGCATAGCAGCAAAAATGCGCCATTAATGACGTTCAAGAATAACTCAATTTCGTAACCAGCCGTAGTTGGCTCATGCAAATTTCCAAGCAGCATGCACACAAACTGCAAATACACAAGCATTTATTATGAACATTCAATGTAAAAATTCACAANAAACATTACTACAACTCTACTACGTTACTTCCCATACTTCTACTAGAACGATACCCATGGTTTATACAAAAGACTTCAAACATATTTCTAAAACTTTTCCAAAGTCGAATTAGCAAATTTCAAACAATGAAAAACATTTTCGTTCGCATTTTGAAACCTCATACTCTTTTAGTGGGGTTTCAACACATACAGTGCTTAATACGACACCAAGTTCTATCAATTTCAGGATATTTTAGAATTTCCCAAACAAAAATCCAAAACTTTCCCCTAACTATTTTAAAAACTTCCCTTTTCCAAAACTTTCCAGGTCCTGGAAAATGGCATTATCAATTTCCATAACTTTCCAAATCTTTCCAAAACCCGTAGGAACCCTGGATACCTCGAGTAGTAACAGTAAATATCTACCTAGAGGTCACTACATAATTACGTGGGGATACACGCCAATACACGGAAATACATGGGAAGGCACGGGAAGGCCCTGCTACACGTCAGAAACCGATAAGCAATCTGATCCAGCAATGATAAGCTCCTTTACGAAATATCTCCTCAAGTTTTAACTACTCGCCAATAATAGGGTTCGTACAGGATTTTGACAAGCAAATTCAAGCAATTTTCAAGGGCTATTCAAGGACTAAAGTAAACGTTTTCAAAATGAAATCCAATATGGCGGTTGGTGCATTAACAGTAAATGCGTGCATACGCACGAAGCACAAAATACCGAAAACGCGATACTCCTTGGAAAATCATGACTTTACTTGTACGATTGTCATTAAACTTTTTTTGGACATTTCTCTTAATTATTTCTTGCATTGTTTATTGCTATGAACGAAGTAAACAGTAAACATTTACAAATTTCAAGGAGTGATTAATTTTCAATTAATTTTCAAGGAGATTTAGGTGCCATTGAGATGATATTCCAAATTCAAGCACTTTTCAAGGAGTTCAAAGACCTGCATGAACTCTGCAATAATAAGAACTAGATTGAATTCCGATATTTTAAAAAGACAGAAATTTCAGCTCAAATGACAAACCTTAACCCATGTATCTTTCAAAATAACATCAAGTCCCATCAACTCCTGTCGCATGAAGATAGCAAAACGTTAAATAGTACTAATTTCATAATCACAGCCATTCGATACTATGACATGAATAGAGTACTAAAAACAGCAAAAATCGTCAATTCTAAGCACTAAAAATACAACTATTTCTATATGATTTGTAATAATATAAATATTTTAGATACTTAGGAAGGAAACAGTGGCCACCTACCTTACCCATACCTCGACCTTGAGAGAGATCAAATTCAAATTCAATAGCTTTTCTTGGAAAAGCACTTTGCTTCAAGAATTCCATGAAAAGGAATGTAATGTGCATCTAGAATGTGAGGAATCGATCATAGAAGTTGCCTACTAGTTAAAAAGTTAATTTAGGGTCGAAGGTTAATAGGTCGAAGGTTAATAGGTCAAAGGTTCTCTGGAGGAAAGGTACAACTCTAATCACTGGGGATAGTATCCTTTATGGCATCGATGAAAAAAAGATATGTCAGAATGGCTCAGTAAAGGCTAGAGTTTTTCAAGGTTTAACAATTGAAGATCTAAAGGACTATCACATCAAGCCACTACTGCGAAAGCAACCAAGTAAGGTAATCCTGCATGTGGGCACCAATAACACAAGTCTAAAAAATGCTAATCCTGATCATACTTTAAATGCTTTGCTAGATCTTAAAAAAAGACATAGAAGACCAGATTCCAGGATGTATTGTTGTACTCTCAATGCCAACTAAAAGATTCGACAATGAGAAGTTAGCAAAGATCATAGAATCTTTGAACAACAAGATTTCTAATCTCGGAATCGAGATGATTAATAACAACAATATACCCAGAAGTGACATTGGAAGGAAAGGGCTGCATTTAACGCTAGAGGCACAAACAAGCATGTGCATAGGTTTATATCTAAGTTGAATCATCTTTAACATTGTAGATAAAACTGACGGCCAGGCTCAATGCTTACAAAGTATAGAAAATGTCAGTGAGGCTGATCCATACTATACTTGTTCTTAAGAATTTACTGTTTCCAATAGGTTTAAAATTCATCAGCATACTAAACAAAAGAAAGGGCTTTCATTGCATCCCTGAATATCAATGGTCTTCGCCGCCATATTGATGAAATTTCATCCTTTTTAGGTGAAAAAGGCATTAATATCTCTAACTCGGGAATCTTAAGGCTTGCACTGAGTGACCATTTTAGGAAGTTAAATGGGTCTATTAGCAAGAACCATAAGTCCATAAAAACACGAAACATGAACAAGTTTTCTGAAGAGGCATTTTTAAGAGATGTTGCTTCTATTGATTGGGAGCAAGCTTTAGGGTTCTCTGGCAATTGAAATCTGCTTGTTCAACAATTTTCAAATGTGTTTTCCCAGATGATTGAAAAAAACATGCACCACTTCGCCATATCCGTGTTTCAGAAAAATATTGTCCTTGGATAAACTCTGATTGAAAGAACCTGATTAGGACTAGAGATCGACTCAAAAGGTCTACTGTGAAACATAAATCACAACACTTGATGAATTCGAGTAAATCGAATGCTTTATGAATATCGCACAATATAGAAATCGAGTAAATGCCTTAAATAAAGCATTAAAAAAGCAATATTTCTCAGATAAAATCAATAACAATAAGGGAAATATGAAGGATTCTTGGCAGACCATTAATCAGTTGCTGAAAAAACGACCCCAATCTACGAATATTGTGAGCTTGAAAGAATCTAACCAAGCCATTTTTGACAATTGAAGTATTTCGAATAAAATGAATGTGTACTTTTGCTCCATTGGAGAAAAGTTAGCTGCAGATATTGTTCATACTTCAAACCACCTTCTTTCTAGAGAGATTAGTATCAATGGCGGTGAGAGGATCTTTGATTTCAGGGAAATCAATGAAAGAGATATCCATGGAGCAATGTTTAGGATGAAAGTAAAGAAAAGCTTTGGCAATGATAACATCCCTGGATATTTTCTGAAGATTGTTTTGCCATATATTTCTAGAATACTAATGCTAATATTCAATACTTCTATTGAAACAAGTACTTTTCCTGTTAGCTGGAAGATTGCTCTAGTTACCCAGATTTACAAAGAAGGTGAAAAGTCAGAAAAGTCAAATTATAGACCAATATCGGTGCTACCTGTTTTATCTAGGCTATGCGAGAAACTTATCTATGACCAGTTGTACCAATACCTAGAACGGGGTGGGTTCCTGACATCAGAGCAATCTGGATTCAGGATTTTGCATTCATCACCCACTTGTTTACTGAAATGCACTGATGATTGGTACTGTGGCATGGATGAAGGACTTTTAAGTGGTTTAATTTCTATAGATCTCAAAAAAGTTTTTGATACTGTTGATCATGAAATTCTTTGTCAAAAACTCGAGCATTATGGAGTTGTGGGTAAGGGACTGTCGTGGTTAACATCTTACCTTAGCAACAGAAAGCAATATTGTCGAATTAATGGTGTGGATTCAAACATAAATGACATCAATGCAGGTGTTCTGCAAGGGTCTTGCCTAGGTCCACTCCTATTTCTAGTCTATATAAATGACCTTCCTTGCATTGTAAAAAACGCCAAAGTTTCTATGTATGCTGATGATGCAAGTACTTATCATTCTTCCAAGGATGATGCAGTTAAATACGGCTTTAAATGAAGAACTTCGGAGGCTCGATAGGTGGTTTCAGGGGAATAAGCTATCTCTTAATGTAGCTAAAACTCGCTCTATGTTAATAACCACGAAACAAAAGAAGTATCTCAGTCTTCAAACCAAGCCTTACAACCTTCTATTCGTGAGGAACATATAGAAGTTATATGCAATTCTAAATATCTAGGTGTTCAAATAGACGAAAATCTGACATGGAAGAATCATATAAAATCATTCACTGAGAAAGCTTCTCGTGCAATTGGCTTTCTAAAGTATGCCAGGCATTTTCCCCATGAGGCAATTGTAGAAACTCTTTATACTAGCACCGTTGAGCCTCACTTCCAATACTGCTGCTCTGTTTGGGGCTGTTGCAATTCCACTGACATCTTACAATTGCAGAGGCTCCAAAGCAGAGCAGCACGCATCGTAACCAACAGTCATTTTAATGCTCCATGCAAACCTCTGATCCAAAGTTTAGGTTGGAATACAATTGAAGAGTTGATTGTAAATCTAACAGTCTTTAAATGCTTAAACAGCATTGCTCCTAAATACCTTTGTGATATGTTTACTAAAAGCACCGTTAATGCCATACGCAGTCTTCGACATACAAATACTGATTAAAGGCTGGCTTTAGAAAGCTCTGCTAACATACAAAAATGCTTTTCATTCAGAGGTACAAAATGGTGGAATGGCCCTTCACCTGAAGCCAAAATAACTACTTCAATTAAAGCCTCTAAGTTCCTAATTTAGCCTGCGTCTGTGTATTTACAGATTATCACAACCGTTTTACATTGTATATTATGTTATTTCAAGATTTGTAATTAGACTTGTTAAACATTGTAATTAGGTTTCGTATATTGTAATTATTGCCTTTTTTGTGGTAGACATGTAAGTATAGTGTAGATGGGGGGCCCCTTGAAAATCAGTTATTACTGAAGGGCCACCCTCCTTAAAAAGTGAAATGAAATATCAAAGGCTTAGGCCGAAGTTCAAAGGTACAACGTCAGATGCTAGCGCAGAAACCCAAATTCAGGAAATACAAAGTATCCATGTAGCAAAGCATAATTAATCGAATGGCTTTCTCCTCTTGAAAATGTTCGCCTTCACATCTCAGGATGTGATCAGTTGAGGAGCTAATTCGTGCTTACGAAAATTGTAATGCTATAAACAGTTTAATGATATGCATCACTTTGACATAAGTTTTCTTGAATTTAACTATTGGGCCTATCCATTATGCAGTCTATTCATAGTAAAATGCAGACGCTAAGTCTAGTTTCTAATCAAATAGAATCGTAAGCTTGCACCTTTGAACAGATTGTTAGAACATGCTAACTGCTCTTGCACGGGTATACACCTACGTGCATCAATTGAATCAGCAAGTATATTTACCTGACTTGGATTTCCGCAGAATATTGACTTTGATAGATTGAGTCTGCTGATTTCAGATACCTTTAAGGTGAGAGCCTAAACAAGAAGAGAAAAATCAACTCTATTTTCATAAGAAATCACAGAAAACATCAACTTCTTGCAACACAACATCGAAGTGAAGGAGATTATAGGTTTGATCTTCATTGAGCACTGAAATAACTTATTAGTGATTAATAGTTCTTCAATATTTTTGTGTAGTAAGTTCATTCACAGTTCAATGCTAACACATTAAATACTTTCTTATAACCTGAATTCTTTCAATTCAATAAAAATCAATATCGAAGACAGAAACAAAGATGAGGGATATTGGGAACCAAACTCGCCTGTCTTTGACGTTCTTCGTAGCAATTACGACGATCCATTGTCTCCAATTTCACAACAGGTGCGGGAAACCCGCGTTTAAACGTGTATACATCGCGAATGAGCCGGTTGGCTTCCATCAATGCACCTAAATCGAAAGAGGTATAATGACTTCCCTAATCAAAGTGAAGCTTTCCAGCTACAGAATATCCAAAGTGTATGAATGCATGACAAATTTTACGCTCCGAATTCCTAATTATCTTTTCCCCGTTGATATCACAATATTCGGTAGCTTTTTTAAGCAACCTCATCAACGTCCCTATTATAGTTCAGTAGGATGCTTCACTTTTAAGGATGTTACTGATTTTCCTTCCACGATATATGCAACTTCGCCACTCGTCAGTCATCTACATTCTCATAGGTCATACCAATTTTAAGGCAATCCCTGCAAATTGCTTTCTAATTTCATTTTTTTAAGGAATCGCAGAAAAAAGACGACGAGAATAAGAGCCATGGTTCCATTAAGACATTTTCAAATTATTGTTAAGACATTCCCACATCATAAGAAACTTAGACGTTTCGGTCCCTAATTCCAGGGATCCATCATCAGTGTAATTAGCTACCACAATATCGAAACTTATACAAAAGTAGCTGATAAACAAAATAAACATGGGAACCCTAGGGAAAACCAACCAAACAGGAAATCAATGAACAATGAAACAAAACAATGGGAAGGGTCAATGAAATCCATGGTCAAATTAAAGGTAAATAGAATAGAAAAGCGTAAGATGGATGGAGGACGTTTGGGAATCAAGGGTTGAATGGTCTATAAGGGTTGATTTAATTTTGCAAGCCACATACAGGCCAAAAACCCTACCTGAGTGTCTATCGATGAGAACAAATGATCGATCAAAAGAATCGAACGCCTTCTCGCATTCTTCAATCAAAGATGAGAAAGTCATGCCCTAGAAGAGAAAATCAAATATTTTATTTGGTAGGAAGTGAGAATGATAAGTCAACACCAACAAAAGCAGATACTCAGCTGCAAAATCGACGAAAATACTTAAAGGCCAATGGCTATTTGGTAGACACATCAGCCTAAACCAATACTTACGCAATATGCAATATGATTTACACATAACTTTAAATAAGCAATACAATTTATAGTAAATTTGAAAGATCTGTATTGTATTACAAAACTGATGCTACAATTGATATTTAGTCAAAAAATGGAAAAAAAGCCACAAACTCAAATATTGTACAGGGAACAAGGTACATATTTGTCCACAGGTAGCTATGAAGTAAAATTGTTCTTACATTTTGCAAAATGAAAAGTAGTGAATGTTTAAATAAATGATAAAAAATATGACTAAATGAACAAATATACACGTCTTTTTTTTAAAAGAAAATCATCATTTTGCCTGAGCTTCAATTTTCTTAATTTTTCGCGAAATTGAGTCCGAGATTTTCTTAAATTTTTCTTAACTTTTACTGAAATTCACTGGCTAAAATGGTTTACACTTTCGTTAATAATATTGTATACTTGAATTTGAATTCCAACTTTAACATTTTGAATACAATAACGACGAAATACCACTTTTGGCCTATAAAAACACTTAATTTTGGAAACTGAGCCTCGTGATTTTCTTACGATTTTCTTAAGATTTTGACGATTTGAGCCTCATTTTCTTATAAACTTTTTTCTTATAAAAAGAAAACGTGCATAAAAGTAAAAATGAAGACTGACGCTGTCTTCTTTGGTTTACAACAACTGCAAGAAACAGAACTCTATGGGCCTAAAATGTTTATTGCACAACAAGGTCTACCAGCATATAACCAACCGAATAGACTAAGGTAATATAGCATTACAAAGAATAATGGGTCACATGAATCTGATTTTAATATGCAAATTAAAGGACAGATACAACTTACTTCCTTTAC
>OLMO02000262.1:4431321-4444472 GCA_900291935.2 Cassiopea xamachana | reverse complement strand
CAAAATACTCGCAACTGACAAATCACCTCACAATTCTCCTTCCTAAGGGTTTGTTTCATGTCCTTTAGCACTAAACCCGATACGCTAGGGGCTACCTGTGGATCAGAAATAAATTACATTTCAAAGCAAGGGGGATCTTTCATCCAAATATAAACTAAGCAAAAAGGCTTTATCTACCAAAGATTATCGAAGAAAAAGTCACCTTTGCAAGACAAATAATAAAGGGGAAGCATTTTTGCATTGGCTGCAATGCAACAGCAGAGGCTAGCTCATATAGCAATAAAAACAAATTCCAAAACCTTAAATCGCAAAACGGTGTCCTCTTGAAGAAAAGCGAGAGGTAAGAAATGCTAATGCTTGAAATAGATTTTGATGGTGGAAAACACAACGTTGAAACTTTAGTTATAGGATGACGATAAAAAATGTGAGATATTCTTTAATCCAAATTTGATCTAACCATTATATCGTTCATGGGAACATCACATTTGAATTAAAGAATGTCTCTCTTTTTATCGTCGTCCTATTACTAAATTTTAAAAATTACGGTGGCTTTTAGAAGAAAAGTAGGTAAAAAGTATTTGCAGTAATAACTCACTTTCCATAAGACATCAAGAACTGATGAGATTCTCTCTTGGCATCCTGGTTTGTTTGTCCGATTATAATACATTATCAATCCAGCCTAGATATCAACGAAAATAATATTTTCAGCTTTCTGTCTCATCTTTCTCGTTTCTACTTTTCATTATTCTTAATACTATGCTAACCGTGACTTTATCGCAAATTAAGCTAGGTAACCAAGAAACGTACCAACAGCTACTAATTTTCATATTTTTTCCACAGTAGCACTATCCATGGGCGAGGTAGCATAGTGATTATAGCGCATGCCTCCCGTGCAGAAGGTCTACGGTTCGATTCCGACTCGATGCCCTGACTGAACGCTCGCCCACTGCCCACCCAGTAGCTAATGGGTACCTGGTGGCAACACTGGGGAGATAAAGGCGGCGAGGAGAGGAACTGGCTACCCTACCTCACATGCTGATGGTTCAGGATAAGTGTCCTCTCTAACAGGCACTCCCCTACGTACGAAAGTATACGGGACTGACTACTAGCACTATTCAACTAAGCTACTTCTCTCTGAGGAGAACCTAATAGATCTCCCACTGTTATCTCCATCTGTATTGTTACTAGTTAAAGAGCCATTTAGGGCTGTTGCTATAATGTTTATCATACTCTCAATGGCATCGCTTTTAGTAAACATGTTTTGTTTCTTTGCACAATTTAAAAATCGTGTACAGAAATACGTACAGCCTATGATGATAGCAAGTATTTACCGCAGCCAATAAATGCTATTCTACAAAGTGCATGATTGCTAAAGGCATTCCTGTTAAAAAATCGAATACAACAAGTAAATGACGTACGTACCAAATTATTGAACAAGAGTGTGCCAGCAACAGCAGGCAATTCTGGTATTTCTTGAACCAACGTCCTCAGCACCAATAAAATCTCTTCCTTTTAGTGAAATAACTTACTAGGTAAGTATTGATAAATTGATAATACAATAACAACAATACACGATATTGATAGAAATTTTTACTGAAAATGCTTGAAATTAGCAGTTGGAAAAGAGGGCTCAAAATCACTATCATACATAAAATGCAAAATGTCGCCTTCCTATGTGTACATATACATACATATATATATATATATATATATATATATATATATATATATATATATATATATATATATATATATATATATTCAGATATATAATATATATATATGCATGTATTTCTTATATTAATGTATCTATATGTAAATAAAATACCTGTTTGTCTGTCTTTGTAACTTTTTCGTAAACAGTTCGGAAGAACAGCTCTGGCTCTTCTACAAGACACTGCCAGACAGTTTGATATGCTAAGCTACCAACTAGAAACGAAGCAAATGAAGGTATTCATAAGGTCCTTGGAATGCATCAAGTTGTCTACTTCGAACAAGAATTTTCTCCACTACTTAATCACTTTAATCCATTAAGTATATAAATAATAATCGACTATATAAGATACTGCTATAAACATTAATTATTGATTCGCTCCATGATCATCTCCCAAAATGATCTAGGATTCCTGCTGGGAATTTTACTCTCCAAAGAAAATCTGACCTCTCAAAGAAAGATAGCATGGAACTTCTTGCTTAATCACAAACTGCTAAATTGCAGGACAAATATAGAAAGTAAACAGATATGCCTAAATCATTTCACTAAATTTTGAATGAAAATATGACAATCTTCCCAAGATTAAAGCAAAATTTCTGTCTAGTTCCTTCACGTAAGTCTAATTTTCGAAGGATGCTGCAGGGGGATTTTGGCAAGGCGGGAAGCCTGGTAATACCTAATGACTCTGTTTAAGGTGACTTACTGCTTTATTAGTTAGGTCAATAGATGGGGCACATTCAAGATGAATAGGCCCCAAATGAATAAAGTACCGGAGTGATGATGTCATAAAAATCTATTTTTAGAATTTTCAGTTTTGGACCACATGGAGTGAAAGAGCAGCGGAAAATAGGCATGTGGTGATAATTTGAAGTGAATCGTGTCAAAATGGGATGAAATATGGCCTTTTAATGACAGAAGACTTGCCATACAAACCACTGTATTTTCGGCCTGGATCTTAACATTTAGATCCAGGCTCAAAATACAGTGATTTGATAGGAACTATGTCCATATTCAATTGCCTATATTTCGGTCATTATTTCTTAAATCGAGCTGAAATTTGTCACTAATAGCTATTTCAAACAGCTTTTTCAGAATTTAAGGCCAAAAGTAAAATATTCTAAAAATAGAATATTCATGACGTCACACTCCGGTACTCTATTCCCATAATAAATAGTCCTAATGGGTCAATTTTTCACAGCTGTGTTTTGGAGTCATAACGACCCTGCCTTGGAGCAACCATATAGCTATTTGTTTCTTGATTCTACAGGAAAGCTCAGTACACATAAAGTTAGCAGTTGTCCCATTATCAATGACATATAGTAGACAAATTAATAAAAAGGCAACAAAGCAAAGCAGGAAAGTAATCCCCGTACCTGATGCTTTATTACTATCTAAGGAGCTATCATTCAAAAGGCGTATCACATCCAGAGCTGCCGCACAAATTGATGGTGGGAAAAGTTCATGCCAGTCGAACACATTACCATGTGCTGTTTGAGGAACCAATACATCTGAAAAATAAAAACAAAATGTTTTTATAATATATACGAAACATTAGGCTCAAATCAGGCAAAAATTAAGAAACTTCTAAGAAGAACGATACGCTGAGTTTCAAAAGGAAATTGAAAGAAATACTTTGTCCAAGGCTATATTCTATTTAAATAAAAACAAAATAAACAAACAAAGAACTCTTAGGTCCCGAGTAAGCGTCTCTCCACATGCTTTTTTTGAAAAAGTTTCCAACCCCCCCCGCTCTTTAGGATTGTACCGAATCAGTAATTTCCGAGTCCGGCCGGAACCGGACTTACCGGATTTTGTTATAGAATCCGGCGGGATTTTATCGGATAATCCGGCCACAACCGGATTTCTCTGCAACAAAATTTGTACAATTCATCCAAAAAAATGAAGGCAGAGACACAAAAAGGAAACTAGCTTGAACATATCCAACCAGTTTTGCCAGATGATGTTCCACATTCCCGCAAATATCCCACTTTAGAAACAGCCCCCAAAACGCCCAGATCTACGAAAAAACAACCCAAAAGCCGCCTACATTGCAAGTTATGCGTGTGACTTCAACCAAAATAGATATAGGGTTTAGGGTCGCATTTATTCCTACAACGTACCTATAACATGAGATTGCAGCAATATCAATATCCTATTTTCAAAACAAAAGTCATCAACATCTGACTTGTCATGAATTCGCTCTTATTGTACCTTCGGTTTCTCACAATTTCATCGGTTTCTATGGCTCGGCTTCCTGCAAGTTAGTTTCTTATAAAAATTGCATACGTGTCTCATATACATTACTCTCGTATAAAACATTACGTACGTGTTTATTATACATTGGTTTCTTACAAGGCACTGCACACATGCTTCTCACAAACGTACTTTACCATATTTTGATTCAAAATCTTGCAGAAAAGTCCGAATCCTAAAACCAACGCAAAAACCGCACATCCACCCAAAGGAATAGCCCGCATAGCGACGAAGAACAATACTTATATAATATTAAATTATTTACAGTTGGTTTTACATAGATTATAAAGAAACTAATTAAGTCCAACTATTTACATCAATATACTCTAAATTAAAAAAATAAAAATAAAAAATATAATAAAAGGGAGATAACGACGATTACACGATGTATATAACTACTTCACTATCTACAAATTTTACAGTTGCAGTCCCCACTTTTTATGTATGTCTTAAAAGAGCAGACGGAGGTTTGGCTTTTAATTTCATTTGGAAGGTAATTCCATAAGATGCTGCCTCGAAAAACTATACTATCATTTCCAAATTTAATAGTATTAGTTTGAGGCAGCATTAGTAGATTTTTCGATCGTAAATTATATTGAATACTCTTTTCATGGAACATATTCCACATAAAAGATGGGCTTTCATTTTTCAAACATTATTAAACCTCTAACATTACTTTTTTCCAATTTTTTATGTGAATTGCAAATTCATTGGATTTTTGTAGAAGTTCTTCAAATGGAGAAGAGTAGTCATTTCGTAGAATTCGAATTGCCCTATAACATCCATATTAAAGAGCAATAATTAAGCTGAGACGCTATAAATGAGTTGTAGAGGGTAAGCGATTGTTTTTCATTAAGGTACTTTGAAATCCTAGAAAAGGCACTAATTTTGCTGCTTGCTTTCTGAAAAATTTTGAAGACATGTTGGTCAAATTTTAATTTAGAATCAATCATTACTCCTAATAGAGTAACGCTATTGGCGACATCAATGGAGCATCCCCATACCCCCAGAACTATGTTTTCATTACTATCTAAACCAAATAATACAACTTGAAATTTTGATGCATTGACAGCTATTTGGTTTCTTTTAAACCAATACGTCGATTTAGACATATCTTCTTCAAGACTTGAGGCAACAACTTCAAAAGAGTATTGTAGTCTGCAAAATTGCATACTTCCGACTTCTTAATAATGTAAATGAAATCAATTATGAAAATATTAAATAATAGTGGGTCTAGCACAGAACCTTGAGGAACACCGGTCTTTGTTTCCATCCAACTACTGTAAATATTGAACAATAATGGACCTAGCACAGAACCTTGAGGGACACCTGTCGTTGTTTCCATCCAACTACTGTAAGTCGTACCTATTTTTACTCTCTTTTTCCTTTTGGAAAAGCAATTTGCAATTAGCCTTACGCTCTGTGCCCTAAAACCATATGCATTTAATTATGCAATGAGCAGATCATGTAGCATGCAATCTAATGCCTTTGACAAATCCATTGAGATCATGCCTCTAACACCTTTCGAATCTAAAGTCTTTCGTATTTTCTCAGCTACATGAATGAGTGCGTGCTCAGCACTATATTTTTTTATGTAAACGCACAACAGAGTTAATATTTTAGGGTCGATAAAAGGTACAATCTATTTCTCCAACAAGGGTTCAAATACCTTAGACATTGCTGAGGGTGCACTAATAGACCTATAATTAATTTTAAAGGTGAGGTCAGAACTTTTATGAATTGCAGATACATCTACCGCCTTAAGAAGATCAGGGAATTCACAGGAAAGGAGCATAGAGTTAAAGTATTCAGCTATTTGAGTGTGACAAATTCCTATAATCTTCTTTATAATGTCAGCTGAGAGTGTACCGCTAGTTTTCTTTGAACTATCTAGGTTGCTTATTTCATTTACGATATCAGCACAGTTGATTGGCTTCAACTCAAAGGCTTGCATATAACGTATGTTCTTTTGAATCATAGCAATACTGGGATGTTTCTCATATTTTCTGAGTGCATCAATAATAGGGTCTCTCAATGGGACATAAGATGGTACAGTCACATAGGGCTCAATAGGTAGTGAATCCGTAATGTTGACAAAGTACTGATTAAAACACTCAGCCATTTAACTCTCACAACTTATTACAGATCCATTCTCAACCAAGGTGATATTTTGTGAAACGTTTCCTGATTTACTGGAAAAAACAGGCTTGAAAGTTTTCGAGAAACACTTGTCATTTGTGAGATTATATACATCTAAACTCCGATAAAAATTCATTTTCGCCGATGTGTTCAGCTTGACGACTTTGTTTCTTTGCTGTTTATATTCCGAATATCTTCCGTTTTCCCACTTTTATTTACAATATTTTAAAGTCTTGACCTATGCATAATTTCTTTTCTTAGCTCCTTTGAGACATGTCTTTTATTATTTCCTCTAACGATTGCTTTCTTAGTGGGTGCATGCTTCTCCAATACATGCGCAGTTAGGCTTTCAAAATTATGATAGTTTGCAGGAAAATTGTCACTTATAGTATTTGAAAGATCAGTAAGAAACGAAATCTCAGAAAATTTGCAATAGTCTCGATATGTTGCAACCTTGGGAGGGATTTCGTTGAATTTTGTCTTTAGCACGGTGTAAATCATATGGTGAAAGTCACTGAAACCCGTCTCGAACGTTTGGCTCCTAAAGAAGCTGTGATTGCGATTTGTTAACACAAGGTCTATACATCTTCCTGGGACCCTCTTGAAGCATGTCGGTGATTGAATTAGATTATATAATTAGTATTGCTGTATTAGCAATTTAATGCAAGAATTTGACTCCTCCATGTTGAAGTCACCAAAGGCCAGCACATTTCCTATAGCCTTGGTATAGAAATCTACTATTCGTTCAATTTCATTTCCAAAATGAATTTCCAACATATAACCGCATCTGGGTATACATATGTTGCTACCTTGGGAGGGACTGGATTTGGGGCCAATTAGACGCATCCAATCACATGCAACCGCATTTGGATATATACTTCGGTTAACCTTTCGGTTACTATTCGACGTTTCACACTCTGAAGAGTGTCGGACGAAAAAAGCTTTTAAGTATGTTTACAAATTTTGCTGCTTTTTCGTGCTCTTGTTAAGCTCTGTAGTACCAACAGACTGTTTGATATCAATTTCCATTAATAATCTCCTTGAAAGTTATAAATAAGTAAGGCACTGAATGTTGATAAAAATCCAATTTTTGCATTCTTATATTTTCCCAGCATTTTCTAAGGACTTCTGCCTATTGAGCCTCATCTTCTTAAAAAATGTTTCCAATATAAAAAGTTTGTATTTCTACTACTAGATACCTTGAAAATTTGCTATTTTGAACAAGTCTTCATTTTCTTTATGGGGGGTTGGAGATAGTGGATATCAACTTTATCAGCAATGAGACCCCCTCCCCTCCCCAACACAGGCCTCTATCTATGTGCAAAACATAACCTGATGCAATATTGCCAAAAGATAATAGTTCAAATTCGCAGAAATTATAGATTGATTAGGACAAGTGCACGATTCAAGCTCGATATGGACTTAAACTCTTTGTTTATCTTAGTATTGTTTGGAAATNTACTCATCAGAAAGCGAAAAAGTATAACTATTGTACTAGATTTTTGGCGCTACATAACAAAATAATTTACACCTCTCAACCTCCTATATCTTCAGTCACAATTTGCCGCAAAATAGCACATACCCACCCGCAGGGTGAGTGGCCAAGCGGCCCAGGCAGTTCCATTAGCTTAACTGAAGTCAAGCATGGCTGTGTACGGTCAAAAACTGGATGGGCATCCTTCCAGATGAACGACCAAAACAGCTCACTCCGCCGTCCTTTGGAACGGATGTTAACTTGGGGTCCCATGCCTAGATGTGGTATGCATAGTAGGCCTATATTAGCTGAAAAAGCTAGGTATAATAGCATACTTAAAATAAAGCAAA
Source organism: Cassiopea xamachana (assembly GCA_900291935.2). NCBI lineage: Eukaryota > Metazoa > Cnidaria > Scyphozoa > Rhizostomeae > Cassiopeidae > Cassiopea > Cassiopea xamachana. Next base: position 4,436,542 of record OLMO02000262.1, on the reverse strand, counting down.
CAACTACAACAACAACAACAACCTACCGTTACGTACTTTTGAATAATCACCAATTAATAACAATATCGAAAATATTTGTAGCAAATGGTGCACATTTAAAAACTGCACTTATGCTAACAAAAGCAAATACTCTAACTTGCCTTCATCTTCAAAATCCTCCACTTTCCTTTTCGCTTCTGTGCCAGCCTCTTGTGACAGCGGTACAGTCAAAAGTCGAAATCCTCTCCTTAGCTCTTTCAGCTTCTCGATTCTCTGCATCTCCTTCAATGCCAGTCTCTTCTCTTCGTCATAGTACCATTCAGNGTTTGAATTATCTCCAGTTCTCCTGTCTCTTCTGGAAAAGGAGATCCTGCGACCCATGGTGCATCCGTGGTGGACGGTGGGTCACGCCCAATTAACGGGGATGGAAGCGTATACTCAATCTTGGGTGGAAGAATCTAGCGAAAAAAGGAGTGGGGATGCTTTTCCATTCGAAAAACAAACAAAATACCACAGAATTACGGAAAAAATGAGACGAGAGACTGATGTAGAAAGACAAGAATTTATAGCCTTATTCGGACTAACGTAAATTAAAACTATACACATTTTTATTAAGAGTTCTTATTTTTCCGCTGCTCCTCAATATTCTTAAAATTTTCTGATTTTCAGTTCTAAATTATTCTTAAATTGTTCCTAAATATCAAAGATGCAACTACACCTGGAAATCTGAGGAATATATTAAAATTCCTGTTGACATCTTACTTGATCATAAAGCAACATAAAAGTGGAGCAGATTAATAAACATTGTCACAGCACGAAAAAGCAGCAACATTCTTTTACATNTACTTAAAAGCTTTTTTCGTCCGACACTAGTCCGACACTAGGACCTAATTGGTCACACTTGGGGCCAATTAGACGTATCCTATCACATTAACCACATTTGGATATATATTTCGGTTAACCTTTAGGTCACTATCTGATGTTTTCATACTCTGATGAGTGTCGGAGGAAAATAGATTTTAAGTATGTAAAAGAATGTTGCCGCTTTTTCGTGCTGTGGTAAAGTTCTGTAGTACCAACAGACAATAAATATTGTATCTGTAGTGTAGACGTCAATCTGGAAACACTATTATGACTCGATTATACAAAAATGCGAAGTCTTGATGAAGCTTGAGCAGCGTTAGGCCCTGGCTAAACGTCTCGATTTTTCACTCGATTTTTTCCTCAACATTTCATCTCAAATTTGTGGGGTGGTTGAGTGTAGTCGAGCATGTGTGGCCAAACGACTCGACTTTTCGTTCGACTTTTCTCTCAACTTTTCAACTACTCATATTTCCGCAACGTATATCAGCTAAAAATATTTACCATCACAAATATTTGCCCGCCCAATGAGACTCTACTGCGCATGCTTTCACTCAACATCCTCGACAAGGTGGCCAAACGGCTCGATTTTCACTCAACAAAAGTGCTTGCTCGATTGTTTTGACAAAGATCAAACTTCACTCAATATCACTCGACTTCACTCCACTCACTCAACAAGCTGGCCAAACGGCTCGAATTTTTGCTAGATCTTTTGTCCAGTAAAAATCGAGTGAAAAATCGAGCCGTTCGGCCAGGGCCTTATGACTCGAATATACAAAAATGCGAAGTCTTGATGAAGCTTGAGCGAGCCTTTCATTATTTTTACATTAAAAACTTTTTTTATAAGGAACCACTTTATAAGGAACCTACATGTAGACAGCCGAAATATTTAAGGAATTTAAACTACTAACGGAAAGAAAACTAAGGAATTTTTTAAATTTAAAACTTTTTATAACTGCAAATATCAAGAATTACGAAAATGCCTCCATTCACTTACAACTAAAACTCGCATCAGGGTTCGTGCAGGATTTTGATATGCAGATCCAAGGAGCTTTCAAGGACTACTCATGGACTAAAGTAAAAATTTTCAAGGAGCTCTAAGCTGACATTCACAGCGCATGTGTGAATAACAAGAAGCCTAAAATACCGAAAACGAGACATTTCTTGGCATATGAGGAGTTTTCTTGTACGATTTTCTTTAAACGTTCTTTCGGATATTTCTTTAAACTATTTTTTTGTTTTGTTTGTTGCAGTGAATGAAGAAAACTGTAAACATTTACAAATTTCATGGAGTTTGATCAATTTTCAAATACACAAATTCTCATTTTCAAGGAGTTTCAAGTGCCCTTGAAATGACATTTCAAATTCAACCACTTTTCAAGGAATTCAAGTGCCTGCACGAGCCATGTCGCATAGATACATTAAAAAAATTTCCATCCTTGTTTGTGCGTTTATTCTTAATTTCTAGCCAAATTTAAAGGTAAAATCCCGACTTTTGATGCTTCCTTGTGTGTATCACTTTTATGACACTATATGTGAAATGAAAATTAAGGAATTATTAAGGAACGTTTAGTACTAGCATTTGATAAAAAGAGGTCTAAAAATAAGGAACTTTTAGAACTAGGCCTTGAGCTAGTTTCCATATCAAGTAAGAAGCGTGTATTCTTAGAGTTCAGCGATTCTGAGATTTGATAATATTCCTATAAAATTTCTTCTTATAAAAATAAAGTGTGTACATGTACTCATGCAAGACAGAAATATACAAAGAAGAATGCTGGGTACAAAATTATTTGAAAAATACATCTATAGTCTGTTGGTACTACAGAGCTTTACCACAGCACGAAAAAGCGGCAACATTCTTTTGACATAATTAAACGCTTTTTTCGTCCGACACTTATCAGAGTATGAAAACGTCGGATAATGACCTAAAGGTTAACCGAAATATATATCCAAATGCGGTTAATGCGATAGGATGCGTCTAATTGGCCCCAAGTGTGACCAATTAGGACCTATTAACATTGTTTACTTGAAGAGTCCCAATGAGAAAACAAACTCTTTTTGTTTACACAAGACTGGGCTTTGAGTCTTGATGTAAACAGATTCCAAAACACTTAAATGAAAAGACGATTGGACGCATCCTATCACATTAATCGCATCTGGATATATATTTCGGTTAACCTTTAGGTCATTATCCGACGTTTTCATAGTCTGATGAGTGTCGGATGAAAAAAGCTTTAAGTATGTCAAAAGAATATTGCCGCTTTTTCGTGCTGTGGTAAAAATACATCTCAAGATGATAGGAAAAAGTACCTTGATCTGGCTTATTGCACCCGCTTCTAGTTTTGAGAACGCATTGAAACGATATTTCCACAAGATTCCAAACCTATTATTGCAAAAAGGATGGTTTACAATTCGATAAAATACGCATGATTAACAAGAAACTAGTAAACTTCATATAAGCTTCATACGACAAGATTGCATTCTTTGAAATTGGCATGCGAGGCGCTTATTCTTATGCAAATTTTCGTGCATATAACAGGGTTGGTACAAATCCCTTTAAAAGAACTTTGAAAATAATTCCAAAACTTGTTTTTCAAAGCCAAATAATCAAATTTCAAAACCATGAAACTTGTTTTCATTTGCATTTTGAAGCCCCACAAAAATAGAAAAAATGATGTTTTTGGCAATATATTTTATAATTTTCTGGTGGATTATGTTTTGTATCATAAATAGGAAAAATGAACAAACGTAACTTATATGGAGCTAAATATGACACTAAGCTACATCCATTTTAGGATGTTTATAGAATTTTTCCACACAAAAATCAAAAAGCTTTCATAGCCATTTTGACTATCCTCTCTTTTCCAAACTTTCCAAAATATGGCGCGCTTACGGATGGCAGCAGCGAAAGTCGCATAACACAAAGAATGCATCCTGGCCATACCATATTGCTAGAAAAAACCATATGTAATTTGAAAACGTTCTACGCGGGTAGAAAGCAGAACATTACTAGCTTAGTAAAAAAGTAGTCCCGTATACTTTCGTACGTAGGGGCGTGCCTGTTAGAGAGGACGCTTATCCTGAGCCATCGGCGTGTGAGGTAGGGTGGCCAGTTCCTTTCCTCGCCGCCTTAATCTCCCCAGCATTGTCACCAGGTACCTAATTGCTGCTGGGTGAACAATGAGAGGGCATTCATTCAGGGCATCGAGTCGGACTCGAACACTAGACCTTCCGCACGGGAGGCATGCGCTCTAACCACTATACCACCTCGCCCATACTAGTTCAGTATAAAAAATGGGGTGCTTTACATTTCTCCATGAAACTAAACTCAAGGAAATACTTTTACTTTCTCGTGTGCTGAATGGAATGTCTTACCTGAGAACAGACTTGGCTCTTTCATTCGGATCCAGGTTGCTCATCTCCTTCTTAATAAATGACGTCACAAAGCCGTCGAGTTTCGTGCCAGCTACTAGGACCAGAGCAGCTGCAGACAAGGAGAAAATATTACGTATTGGTTGCTTTTTATCTTTAAAACTTTAAAAGTAGCGTAGCCTGTCTAAGAATTCTTCATGCGGTGCATTAATTTAAATCTACATTTCAATTTTACAGACGATGACCTATTCAATGCCTTTTTACAAGGGGCCGTCTATTTACAAAACAAATGCAAAAAACACCAAAAAGTAGCTTATTGGTAGAACAATAGAAAATGATCAACTACCAGAAAACTTTTAAGCTTCCCTCGAAGAAGCCTTAACGCAAAATTCTAAAACATTAATATGCCCCCTAGGGGGCTTGTTTGAGGATTTTCGGTAGTACAAAGTAGGAGCGACCAACCTTTACTAATGCAAGAGCCACATGCGATGCAGTTCAGGTGTTTGAGAACCGCAAACATGAAGAACAAAATCACGTGCTTTTATCCTACCTAGTATCAATAACTACCACGCATATAACAAGAAAGCTTTAAATTTGTCGTATTTACCTTCTGTATAACCTTATGTTTGCAAAAGGGGTTTGGAGGGAAATTTCCAAGAGACGCACAATAAAGTCATAGAGCCGCATGTGGCTCGCACGCCGAGGGTTGGCCACCCTTGGTATAAAAGAACACCACTTCAAATCAACTATTAAGATACACAAATCTACAGAGTACATAAAGAAAAGAAATATACATATATATATATATAAATATATATATATATATATATATATATTTATACATATAAATATATATATATATTAAATATATAAATATTCATACATATATTATGTACATATTTGTATCTATATATATTTATACATAAAAAAAATATATATTTATATATAAATATACATACATATATTATGCACATATTTGTAAATATTTATATATGTATGTATATATATA
>OLMO02000262.1:4411993-4428757 GCA_900291935.2 Cassiopea xamachana | reverse complement strand
ATATATATATATATATATATATATATATATATATATATATATATTAAGGAGGGTCCCTTGAGAACCAGCTATGCTGAAGGGCAACTCTCCAAAAATAGTTTAGAATGAAATGAACTGAACGGGCTTCAGGCCTTGAGAAAACCTGCTGTCCACATTCCTTTCGGCGGCACCGGTCTACTTGAAGTAAACGCAGCTACAAAGCCGTTCTGAATAGCTTCTTCTTATGTATGAATATTATTCACCGAAAAAATAGTAAAAATTGGATCGAGCACGTTTCATCTCATGAAAAAAGCTTTATTTATTTAAACAGGGTGAAAGACATTGAGTAATATACGCTCATAGAATGAAGTTATTATGCGGCAAATCTTCTTACTCTAAAAGCAAATTTTCAAATATTCATTAACCTTAAGTGAAAAATTTCTCAAAAGTAATGACTGTGGGAAAATGACGTCACTAGACACCTGGATGAAATGCACCGGTCTCAGTGGAGTTCATCAGAATTGATATTCTGCCGTTACCGACAAAGAGACGAACAAACTAGATACTCTCCCATAACTGACAAGAGAGGAACGAACTAGACATTGGCAAAGTGATTCATGTTACTTCAATTAAAATATTATACTTAAAACTGGAAAGGCCTGTACTGCATGCGAAAATGACAAAGACAAATGACAAGTAAAGTTACATACAAACCCAGGAATGTATAGACGCAATTTGAAAGTAATTCAAAGTAATCCCAGTTTGATGGAAGTACTGCAGCAAAGGGAAGGCACAAAGCGGGGCTAGTTGTGAGTGCCTAATAACGTCCCCCCTAATTAATGTCTCAAAAATTTTCCACCTTGGACATTCGTATTCCACCCCTCCCGTCTATTAGCTTCTCTAAGTAAGATCTCACCCAAGACAAGTTTTAGTGGAAATACTTTAGGCTGCAAGTAAAAGATATAAGAAAAGTACGCTGATCGCCTGTGATGTATAGTTCAGCGTTGTTTCATTCTGCGGACTTGGCTATGTAGCTTTGATATAAATTTGTGACAAGAAGTCATTGCCTGCCTATAACATTTCTGGTCATTTTCCAACCCCCCCCGCTGATCGCTAATTAGATTTTATGACTTCCAGCCCCCCTTTGATTATTCCAACCCCCCTTGTACTTGGCACCAAAGAGTAGCACAGATCTGTGTCTTGCCATGTGACTTTTCGATTCATCCCTTTCACCTAATTTTACTTGAAGAATCTTTCACCGTCTACTCAAATAAATGTAGGCAGCGGCAGCCAGGGGCGAAACTAGGATGCTTCCATTGCAGGAGACATGCGGCACAATTTTTTTTAATTCGCACAAACAAACACAAAGCATCGAGGGAGGGGCATCTAGCATGCTAGGCCCTCAGAGTTTTCCGAGCAATATTCGAGCAACCAAAAACATTTCTGAGCCCCCCACCCACAAAATGAACAAGGATTTTAACAAGGGGGCTCTGCCCCCCGAGCCCCCTGTGTCAGGTGCTAGAAGCTGGGATCTAGAAGATCCGGGACCTTAGCTTTGAACATTCTCACAGACTTACGCACGCACTAGCTTCGATGGCATATCTAATTACGATTCAAGAAGTCGACTTCTGTACACAATTGTTACAACGTTTGCAAACATTTCACAATATTGTTTTCTGTGCTTCACATCCCTAGAAATCCCCCACCCCTGGCCACACCCCTATACCTCCAGTAGTTTCGTCCTTATTGGCAAACTGCCATGAAAGCAAAAGGTGAATAGGAAACATGCAGTTTCCTTCAGTGTGAGACTTGAGTGCGGAGGAGATACTAAAACTGAAGCAGTAGCAAACAATCCAGTCAAGGAACAAGAGCAAAGTAGAGAAAATAACTTACCAGCAGTCGATGCTAGATGCTGATCCGTGTGCGTGAGGAGGCGCCATGCGCACGGCAGAACTTCCATGATCTGCAGTCGCTCAGTTACTAACGCAGCCTTACAAACAACGCTAAGCGGGGAGTGCTGCAATCCAGCAATCTGCAAATTCAAAAAAAATCATCATTTACATCACGAAATTGTCATGAGCATTTAATCCTGACTATTCACGCTATTTATAATGATTTTACAGTAACAATTGCACGTTCTAGGTAATGTTCAACACTTTCAAACTTCAGCAATGCCATCAGATAACTACAAGATCTACGTCTGCTACAGGGCTTGTTCTTACGCGCAGTTCTACACAAAATGCGAAGCTCTGAAAAAATTTATGCAGTTCGAATGAAAAAACTGAGCAGTTAACATAGTATTATGTAAAGACCAAAGAACGTAAGAAAGTGAATGTCAGTAAAAATGGCACACTTTGGTTTGTAATTAGGGACAAAACGAAACAAGAAATGGAATCGTTAAAGATAGTAGCATTCATCAACCCTTTTTCACAAAACCAGGCTGTTCAATCCGACCTGCAAACAGGCCCTGGTTGCAGATGATTGAATTCTTCAACACAGCATCGCGGCACTATATGTACAGCTTTAAATTTCTCTTTTAAAAAACCTAGTCTGTAAAGCTCTTTGTCAGGGCTTGAAAGCTCAAATAGATCGCACAGAATATTTAAGGGCATGACTGAGCAAGAAATGTGAATTCATACGAAAAAGTGCGTGTATTGAAAAGGACATTTGCTAACTTGCACCTCCGTAGGTAATATTGCGCAGCGGCAGATTTATTGTTATCAACAAAGTGGCAGAACTAAGCCTTGACGATACCTGTTAGCTATGAAGAGCTTCCAGACATTACTTTCATTCTTATTCTAAACTATAAGCATGGCTTTGATACAAGCTAAATGTTGAAAGGCTATGAACACCATGAAAAACTGAAAGAATATGCTCTTAGAACTAAACGAGCTGTTATGGATTGCACCTCTGCGATGGATATTTATTGCCTTATGTCATACGGGAGAAAATTGCTCAAAACTTCCGACTGAAAACATTGGTAATTTTCTTTCCGCTAAAATAAAAGTTTTCATATCAAAATGTAGGGCAAAAATTGGTCTTTAAGCTTCGATGTGTACTTATTTTGATATCATTTTTGATATCATGTACGAGACAAGTACAATATTGCAGATATTACAGCATACCCTTGTGCGATCAATGGAATGCCGTACTGAAGCACAGTGGATTTCCTAGGAATCGTTGTTTTCAATTGAAAATACTGGTTCGAAACTTGAAGAAAACATAGGAATAAGTGAAATAACGGAATTATCAATATTTAATTGGGCTATTGTCATGTGTACTTTTTTGATTTTAACTCACATGTTTGGCCACGGAACGCAGACAAGAAGAAATCTGCTGAGAATTTTCCTTGCGGCCTATTAAAAACAATAGGCTTCGCAGGTGCATGAAAAGCTATACCTATTTGTCCAAGCACTTTTTCACATGCTTCGTCTATACTTCAGTGTGAATGGTTGTTTCTTATATATACACGTTTTTTTATAAGAAACCTAGCTCAAGGCCTAGTACTAAAAGTTTCGTAATTTTTGGCCACATTTTAGTTCTAAAATTTCCTTACTTTAGCGAAATAAATTGCTGTGAAAGCGTACGCAGAATGTGAATGTAGCAAACTATTTGTCACATAACAAACAAAATGTGTCAGTACGAGTTAAATTCTAATGCAATGTCATATTCACATTGCTTTGGTACAGCTTTACATTGAACCTGGTTACGATTTCAATATGCTGTTAGTCTAAAGCTTGATAGCTCTTTCCTTGTAGTTCTATGAAAAATTACAGCCTTCCCAGCATTTCAACCATTGCACCCAGCCCCCTTCCCCTAAAGCAATGTTGGTCTGTTCCTGGGGCACTTGGCGTCATTGCGCACGTAAAATGTATCCGTTACTGCATGTACTTCTCTCAAAAATCAACATTGTTTAAAGGGTGGTGAGGAATGATTGTTACGTGAAGATTAAACACGTGCAAAGTGTCCCAGGACTTTTGGCGACTATTGTAGGTTGTTTATAAAGTGGTTTCTTATAACAAAACGTGTATGTTGGAGATATGGTTAGGGAGGTTTAGATTTAGTACAAGTACGAGTACGTTCCATGGCTAGGCCCTGTCCAGAAGTTTATTATGACCGAGTGGTTCCACGAAAACAGCTCTTAAATAAGCCTTTACATTGTGTTCCTTTTCAAAACAAGAGGTTGCCTTTGAAAATCTGCTTTTTATTGAGGCAAACGCTTTTGAATTGCACATTTATTTTGACCAATATTATCAATTCCAACCTCGTTCTGTCCAGTGCGAGATTTGCTGAGAAATTCGTACTGGACGGCTGTTTCGAGTATGAGCTCTGACGGTGATTCCCTCTCAATATGTGTAGATCGGATGCGCAGTTGAAAACTTGTACTCGTACTCGTACTGGATCTAAACCTCCCTATTAACACTTCTCATTCATTTATGGGTGATCCTGCATATGTGGAATCTCCAATAAATGAATGGGAAGTGGATGACCTCCACTCTTACGGGCAAAGTAACTGATAGATTGTGTACCTACTTCAGATCTTACATAATCCAAAATCGGATCTTTGCCTTTTTCAACTGACTTCTTCTGCCTAACCATGAGATCACCAAACAGTGCACTTCTTCTCTGGATTGGGGTAATGGCATCTGTTTTCGGATTATACAAAGCATTGAATCCCTCGTCAAGGATTTTCCAGCTCCTTTCCAACTTCGCTAGCATATGGTCAGATCGAGACTGTGATATTTTCAAATCAGTAGATTTAATAAACGAGATTACGCTTAGCATCCATGGGAAATCTGTTGCTTCGCGGGGAATTTCATCGTCCTCATCAAAAGATGATGTTATGTGTTGGTTGTCTTTATATGGCCTAGACGGGCGTCTCTCGCCGTGAAAAAAATGTCCCCGCATTGTTTTTCTAGAAATTTTCCTCTGGTATTTGGGACTCGTGCTAACTCCTACAAGAAGAAAGGCCGGTAGCTTCTGAATGTGCTATTGTAAACTATGGCTTTGATCAGGGTGAAAAAAGCAGTCTATACCAAACAGCTGGATAGAACAAGAAAACATTGATGTTCGTTCTATATACAACTACCTTGACTATATTTAAGAAAACAACGGAAATACACTTAATGAGCTGAAACCCATTAAAAACACGACTACCTGGAGGACCAGCAAAGATTTTAAACGAAGAGTATTTGCTTTTGGTATTCTTGATAAATGATAAACCAAGGGCCTAATCATATCAGCTCGGTTATGCGGGCCAGCTCGCTTTGCAGAGATCTCAGCATTGTTATCAAACGCTGTTAAACCGTAACTTGCCATCATTGACAAGCGGGCTAGCCAGGCAAATCTGGTACTCGCTTTCTTCGGCCAAGATCCAGGCTAATCGGGCTGTGATTTTCTCACATGATAACTCCGGCACGATTTGCGGCTTTCTTCATTTATTTTTCCGATATTTGCGAATTCTTGAGACGTCACGTGACTAATACCTGGAACGATGCTTGCTAAAACATTCAAATGATAGCTACCTGATTCTAGCCTGGTAAAGCGGGCCGGCCCGGTTAACTGAGCTCATGCGATAAGGCCCTAAGCGAACTGTATATTTTAGTGCCACTTACAGGGGTGTTCTGCATAAATTAGCAGAAATAGAGACAAAGATTTTCTATATACAAACGCAAAAGGAGACATTGACATCAGACTCCACAGTATTCTATTGGAGTAAATTCCAGACCACACCTGTGGGGGGAGGGGGGCACCTGAAGGGAAACAAAGCATGAAATTAATTAAATTAACACATATCAACTCTTCTGTATTTACCACATCTAGCATAGGCACTAAATTTCCGGGAGGCTTGGGTGGAGGAGCCAGTGTCGTCTTGAAAAGCAATTCCAGGTGCTATAGGAACTCTTAGAAGAGGCACTTTGCCCACGTGATGAGTTGACACACTGCTGATTCTCCTTGGGCTTTCGGAGGCGCTTCTTGGCGAGCATGCTGATGGTGTATCTTTTTCTAGCAAATAGGCCAGATAGTTGTCACGTAGAAATGCAGTTATCTCCAATAACAGCTGGCAAGCGAGGAGTTTGAGTGTATATGGACAGTCATTGGACAGCAAAGATACGTCACCTGCGGTAATGAAACACTGGTCAATCAAACTGGAATGAATTTTGGTGAACTACATCATTACTCCACCAATAAGATACTGACTTATAAGAAACTCCAGCTTGCCAGATGGTACCACTTCTACCCTGATATAAGAAACCAATCAGCCTGAAATTTTAAATCAGGTTTCCTAAAAGTAATTCTGATTGGAAAAAATTGTATTTTTCAAGCAATTCAAAACACAAACATTGAATTTGAATAGTCATTGTCTAACATTTGGTTTAATGTAACCCAAATAAAAGCCAATTTCATGGTTTCTTTTAAAACAAGCAAATTTCGTAGTTTGTTTTAAAACATACATATAAGAAACTAAGCGGCCTGGTTTTACAAAATGAGTTTTTGGTGGTGGGGTTAAACTGTAGCTAATTCATGATCATTCAATCAGCCGAGGTCCCTGAGTGGTATCAGAGGCCTTGGGGGCAAAAGAGAAATACGACGTCACTGAGAAAGAAACGCAAAGAAAAATATAGGGTCTGGGTACCAAACCCGGAAAATTACTGCTGGCATTACTTTATGAGGTCGTCAAGAGTTTGAGACCCTGTGGTTTGTGAGGCCCCTAGACCTCGAGGCCTTGGATAATTCCCTTCTGCTCTCTCTCAGTGGCTCTGGAATAAGCTGTGCATACCTTCATATAGAACGCTTCTTTCAAGTGTTTCGTATCTTTTTAGATCTTCACCTCGCTTCACTTCTGCGTCTTTTTCTTTGGCAATAATCGTACCAAGCTTATTACCGACGGCGGTTCCCCATTTATAAAGCATCATTGCTAGGTCCTTCTTTGACGTAAGATCGGGGCGGGATATCGAATCAGAGCCACCTCTGTTGCAAAGGTGGACAAAATAGCAGCACTCCAGTAAGAGAGCAGCCCTTGACAACACAGGTGCTTTCTGTAAGATAATTTAATACTGAATCATAACATCAGCGAGTAAATAATTAAAATTATTATTTAAATAACTGTAAAAAAAAATATATGTTCACAAAATACAGACTAATTTCAGACATTATATCAAAGGAGAAAACACAAAATTAGGCCGCTTGTGTTGCATGACAAAATTCCAATACAGCCATACCACCTTTCAACAGGACGGAGACAGAAGAGAGTCATAAATAACACAATTCCAACTCTACGAGATGACAAAGCTCTTCTACAGCCGTTGCCTTAAACAAGCAATAATCTGGTATAAAAATGAATCTCCTTCTAGAGCAAGGAGGCTAACAGCATAAAGATGAGGTAGAAATGAAAATAGATGAAGAAGATTGTGATTCTTAAAAACTGCAGTGTGTGACGAGCAAAAATTCTGAAGAAGTTCAGCAGATCGAATCCTGTGACAAAATTTAACAACTCTGCTCACAACGTTTCAGCTTAAGCGCATTAAATAACAGCATAATCCTTTAAAGACCAATGAGCCGCCTTTTGTGAATTGCAGGCACTTCATGAAGCAAAAAAGAAATTTCATTTCTATATTAAGTGCAGCAAAATTGAAGCCATACAGTTCAAATCCTCTACATTTCAAATCCACTGATAAATAGCTTGTCATATGTCACGATAGGCCATAGCAATAAACCCAAACTACGACAAAAGCAGGGACGTCGGAGCATATTCTTAAGTGAGGGGGCTGGGGATAAGTGCTGCGCTCCTATTAGGCGTGTAAATTAGGGTCTGGGGCAGAGTCCATTAAAATTTTGTAGGTACACCCTTAGATTGCAAGAAATCCTCCTGTTAGATCAAGGATAGTTGTGCCGGGTGACGCTCACTGTCTAATGAAAGCATTCAAAGCTCCTCCTGGGTTCTGGCTACTAAGGGCTACGTTGAAAAATTCTTGACTTATGGAAAGAAAATTCTTTTTTGCATTGGAACAAGCACTAATCTAATTATATCATCACTTGTCTATAATCCAATATATTGGTGATTTGAAGGCAATGCATTTCGCTGCTCGATGTGTTATTCCAAACCTAAACATGGTGGATTTAATTAACATTACTCTATTACGACGGGTTGCAACTTAATAATGTCCCATTTCGCATGAAACCATATTTACTATTCTGTTCATTAATATTTAAATTCAATCTCATTAAAATATACAACAAAATTTTCAACTTCTAGAAAAACATTTTGTGCCATCTTAATTAAAATATGCCCTGGTAAGCCCGTTATCAGACAGTGCATTACTCAAATCTGTCTCTACAAAACAACTTCAATTAACAAAAACCTCTAAGCTCTAATTAATTCTGAATCCAGATTAGAAGGCCTTTCGCAACAAAATGAGAAGGACTCTCATATGTGCTAAAACAATTAAACGGATGAAGATGGTTTTCTGGAGTTACAATCTATCTGTTTACGCTCTGCAAGAAATGTTTGCCAGAAAATTTATCTGCGAACAACTTTTAATGTGCAAATATATGTATATATATATATATATATATATATATATATATATATATATATATATATATATATATATATATATATATATATATATATATATATATATATATATATATATATATATATATATATATATATATATATATATATATATATATATATATATATATATATATATGTATATATATATAAATATATATATATATACATATATCAATATATATAAATAAATATATATATATTTAAATAAATATATGTATATAAATATATATATATATATATATATCAATATATATAAATCCAAGTAAGGTCCGGGGGTTGGAAAAAAACCGAAAAATTAATAAGCGGGGGGACGATTATTTGGCACCTGAGAGTGCACGTTTTTTCAAAAGAAACAAAACTTTGCCTTCAGCCTGGATATTTTTTAATATGTCATCACATCCAGTCTCAAATGCTCCTTAAAGGTTTCTTACATTCTTAAAACTTCAAATAGCAAAAGTAGCCCACATTAGGAAACTGTGATACAAGAAATAGGATTTTCAGGTTTTGTGAGGCATGTAATGTATGTTGCTTCTATCTTGCTTCTAGTTTAATCAAAGATTTTCCTGCAAACAGTTTTTTCAAGTTCAAGTTATTTCCTCAAACACAACCTGCTTGTGTTTCTTAAATGTTTCTTAAATGAAGTGGGCAGATAAGACCCACTGACCAATCATGATAAAGGTGACGTAATGTGCATGTGACGTGTTGAAGAGTCATATTCCAGCCTCGTGTTTCCTATAGACATGTTCCTTGCAAAACGTTTGTACACGCAAGCAACATAGAGCAACAACAATACTTAACGTGAAGAAAAACGAAAGATCTAATTAGACGCATCTTAACACATTAACCGCATCTGGATATATATTTCGGTTAACCTTTAGGTCATTATCCGACGTTTTCATACTGTCGGACGAAAAAAGCTTTCAGTATTTCAAAATAATGTTGCCGCTTTTTCATGCTGTGGTAAAATTCTGTAGTATCAACAGACTATTCAAAGATCTAAATTTCTTATCCCCAAAATCCCATCGTCTTTCACTATAAGAATTGTCGATGATATACTATTGATTTCAACTTTACTTTGTGAAATAAGCCATGCAAATACAAAACTACTAAATGAATAGTAACTCCAAGTATTGATAGAGCACACACAGATTCAAAATTACGTCTTGCAAATCGCATAGCTTGAAGAGCTCTTCCACAATAAGAAGAAACGAGTCACTGTCAGATGCACTTTAATAATTAATAAATATACAAAAATACAACTCTTTTAGTATAGTATAAAACAGGATATTTTCAGTCTGTGTACGTAATGCCATTGAAAATCAACAAAACTCAAACATTCATAAGGCTTGGAACCTGAAGTAATGAAAACCGAAATTATAGATAGCAATTTGCAAATGCACCCTTGTCTGCAGGTGCAAATTGCTATGGAGTTGCACGTGCGATCCAAGAACTGTGTACCCAAAATACAGAGTTTCTTGTTGCTAAAGGATGTCAAATTTCTCATTTAGGGTAAGGCAAGGTATATAAACCAGAGTTACTACAGCAAAAGGTGACAGTCACCAGTGCTGCAATTGCGACAAAAAAGTTCCTATTTGGCACGTGCGTGCGGTTGATAGTGATGTGGACACGGGAGATTTTTCGCACGTGTTAGGGAGTTTGCAAGTGCAATCGCACGCGCCTTCGGGCATGGACTGAGATAAAGACACCAGAGTAACAGGGAGATAGAACAAGGAAATGCCACTGCAGCTGTATTTGTACAAAACCTCTAGATGATTGTAGTCTTTAATTGAATATGATAAACAATTGACAGTAACTAAACAGAGATGCTTACCAGATCCAAAAGAGCTGCAATTAGCGAAGTCTCTGGCAAGTGACCGGGTGCAAAAAAAGATGACATGAACCGAAACGCGGTCATTCCTTTCAGCAACTCATCAAGATTCAACTTTGCAAGCTTCTGGCCTTTTTCAGCAAAGACCTGGCTAGCATCCTCCTCATCGACTGCTTCATAGACAATAGTACCGTATCGTGTCCGCTTGCCGCCTTTGAATATCTTAAATTTGTTGCCATGTAATGTATGTTTCGTAGGTTCCTTAATTGATTTTAAGGATCTATGTGATGGGTGCGCTCCTTGCTGGTGTTCAGGACTCGATGTATCAAACGGCAGGTCGGTGGCAGAATAATCAATCGTAATACCTTTTGTACGCACGAATGGAAACTGAAACATTAGAGAGAAGCACACTCATTTCTGCTTCAAAATGTTTATAACTCATCAACATGCACACAAAAATATCTGCATAAATTCCAATCAGGCTAGATGCTTGAATGAAATTTATGCTGATAAACTACAGAAGGTCCACAACTTACTGACGACACTACACAGAGACAATACTTGTGCTCTCGTCAGAAAGACTAAGAAAATACTCCCAAACCACGGTACATTTATTACTTTGACCCTAGTAAAATCACAATTTTAGAGTGCTAGTAGCATTGAAACCAACATATCAGAAAATAACAGATCGAGATTCTATTTCAAACATTTTCACCTCTCTAAAAGCAATACAGTGAAAATCCGACTATCAGAACCTACAGTTTCCAAATAAGACTATTCTTGTTCCTATGCAATGAGACAATTCCAGATATCAGGGTACAAGTTTCATGGTACAAGATCCAACACAAATGCCAGAATAATTGATAGTTGACAGCTCAACATTAAAATACAACGGTAATATAGTTAACAACCCAAAGCTTTGTCGCTTAAAGCATATATTTGAACCTGCCTATCACAACAATGTACGTACTATTTCTTGAGCATCCATGCAAGAGGTTAATAGGTAATAAGGCTGAGTTTATTTCGAAGTAGATAAAAAATAAACAATTAATAAGAACCGCAATCTGAAAAGGCTCTTATCAATTGAAATCAATCAATAAAATCTCCGGCTGTATGTGCCCGTTAAATGAAGGTTGCTGTACAGTGACGTAACGTAGCTTAGGACACCTTAGTTCAACAACTAAGAGCCCAGACCAAAAGGGGCCGCAAAAGAGCCCCCAGCAAATTCTTTTCATTATTTGCTTTTTAGCGTCCTAAGACCACCTCAACATCCTTATGCACCAATCAAAATGAGCCCCTACTCACCCCCACTTCGGTACACAGGTGGAGATTGGCATTGCAACGTGAGCCAAACCAGACAAATACCCCACTATGTGGGAATAATTTTGTGGAGAACATTTGAAACGCCCCATCCCCTGTGGATATTTGACCCCAAATTATCAGTGCGAGAAGCAAATTTACAATGATAGCCATCTGGGATCTGAAACTACGAATCCCCACGTAAAATCCTATATTGCTTAGTGGTAGTGCCAACATGAGTCAATCCCCCACGTAATATGAACACAGCAAGCAGCCAATAGGGCAAGAAATCCCGACCAATCCCGACATGGGGAGGGTGGGTATTCATTTTGACTGGTGCAACCTGACTACACATTGTTGCTAACACAACACTGGATTCATTTGTCTGTTTTTGTTTATTCGCTACACAAGAGCCCCCACCGTATGTAATTCCTAAGGGTCCCGAGAATCTCCGTTACGCCATTGCTCTTTGCGAGTTTTTACTGTAAACATACTCTTTTTAAGACAGATTGGTGAGAGCCAGACGAGCTCATTTTTCCTTTCTGCTTCTTCTTCAATTTCACCTTCATATCCTTCCTGGTTGGCGTAGATGCTTCTGCCCTTACCATTGACTCTGCACTCGTTTCTCTACGGCTTTCCTCCACCAATGCTGTAGCCTTCGAAAATGATTTCAAGATACCATCCATGACCATCCTTCTTAAAACTTTTGGGTGATGACTCAAGATGTACGTAAATAGTTTCGAAACAAGATCTTTATGTTGCTGCAATGGGAAATGCGATTTTCTCGCAGGCATTACTACATCAAGTCAAGAAAGCAAATTCTATGGCTTGGGGGCCCTTCACATATTACGTCATGCAAGGGGGTGGAGTATTTTGAATGTTGTGACAAAGGGGGAAAAGGGGTGATGGGTTGTTTCTGGAGTGCGTCACAATTTTTGGAATCGTGACACATTTTAAGTCACATCCTTTGAAACGACTCGATATTTAGAACATTTGGCCTCAAAATACCAAATCTCGCCCTTTTTAAGAAAACTTTAAGTCCACGTCTAAAAACAATACAGCCAACCTAATTTGATGCCATTTTGGCCATTTTCACTGTCACAGCACATGACAACATGGCTGCCCACATGAAAATATGGCTGCCTCCAAGAGCCGTCCATAAAAAAAGACGTAATAAACACACAATTATGAAGACAGAAAAACATCCCATTGAAATTGATAATGCCACGTTACACATTGGGAGTTGGTGGGTAGTTTTGAATTTGGGACAAATTGTGACTGGGGTTGGGCGGGTGTCTAAAAATACCAAAATTAGTATGACGTAATATGTGAATGACCCTTAGGCTTTGTTGGATGGGTTGAAATAGTAGCAGATGTAATTCTCGAACTCTCCGTGCATGCATTGATTTATCTATTGACTACCTGGTTCATTGACTAATTGGTTTATTGATGGATTAGCTAATTAAATGATTGATTGGACCACTGGCTCACTACAGTAAGTCAATTGCTTATTGAATGATTGATTTATAGATTGACTGATTCATAGAGTGATTAAGAGATTGATTCGCTAATTAATTAATTGAATGATGGATTAATGGAGTGACTGATCGATTGATGAATTGAATGATCGATTGATGGACTTATTGAATGATCGATTGATTGATGAATTGATTGATGGATCTATTGAATCATTGACTGATGGATTGATTGAATGATTACCTGATTGATTGATAGATTGATTGATTTAATGATTGATTGATTGACTGACCAATTGGTTAACGGATTGCACTGATTGATTTGTTTATTTACATATTTATTTATTTATTGATCTTTTGATTCAATGATCGATTGATAGAATGATCAATTGATAGACTAATAAATGGATCTATTGAATCACTTATTGATGGATGGTCTAAATATCTAAATCTAAGGTCATAAGAGTGATGCAAAAGAAACAGTAATGGAGTGTGAAATGCTATGAACATAAGCTCCTGTATGTAAAAACACGACAGACTTCCATACTAATTGGGAATGAAAAGCAACCACAGTTATGAAGTTATGAAATGAATGGCTATTGTAAATATTGGACAAACGATTGTAATAAGCACATTGTGAATTGAAACAAAATCGACGAGAAGGAAGAACAAAACAAAAGAACAAGATGAAAATACTCACCTCTTTACAAGATTTCTCTTCGCCCATTAACTTCATTAGCAGTGGAATTCCAATCCAGTTTATCAGCGTACTTTCATTTCTATCCATCACTTCTGAGGAGGATCTGCCATCGCTCTCCTCCTTCTGCAAGCTTCTGTGTGCGGCTCCTAGACTACCCAAGCTCCCCCGCGTCGGTGACAACGGAGGAGAAAAGGTTAATTTTCCAAAACAAAGGCCAGTGAATGCGTGCATAAAGTCTAGTAAACGCTTTAAGGATATGCTCTTGATATAAACAACAGTTAATATATTCAACTGCTCTGGGTAGAGCGACAACAACTTGGCAAACATGTCGTGCGACAAATGGCGTAAAACCTGCCCCTTCGAGCAACGCAGCCCTGAATCATTGCCGCGGCAGCCAATCAGAGTTATCAGGTCAAGCAAGCAATTAACCGCCGTCTCTAGATTGGTGTCTAGGCCCTCACCAATATCATTGTCATTTACCACGCCAATCTCCAGTACCACATGAAGCATATACAAGAGTGGCTCACATAAGCGCAACGTTGCATTCTGGGTGATTTTGTAAACCAACTTTAGAACTGCGCTTTGGTTAATCGTACCGTTTTGCTCAATCCATTGTTCGTATGCTTGTGGTAAATAAATTGGCTCAAAATCCTGCTTCGTAGTCCCTTTGATCCCTGTTGAGATGTCATGCGAGCTGGGCTCACTATCAGAAGTAGCCACGGAGGAGTCTTTGGTTCTAGCACTAGCATTTGACAACGGTAGACTATGTTGTATTCCAACAGCCTTCTTAGCGCCATGTCTATGTTGTCTAGAGCCAGGCCACGCGTCAGACACGTCACAAAACAAAAATAGTTTACTCTGAAGTATCTGCAAAATGTAGCTTAAGGACCAAGACAAGCTTTCCTCAGACAGACAGTTCGAAGACAGACTTTGCAAAACTATCACATCAAAATATTTAATAATGCCACGCTTCTGCAACGGACTCGAAGTTGAATTAGAACTCTTTGTGTCACACTGATACTTCCTAAGCAAAACAGGCCTCTTAAATGAAGGTATATCAGGACAGAGGTTTCTCCATAATGGCTGCCAGATAAGCATACCACTTTTGAGACTGAAAGTCAAATCTGCTTCGTGAATCTCACTAGCACAGGGAATCAACAGTTGTATAAAGAGTTCGACGGACTTTGCAGGGTAAACAACAGCCCATGGATCTAGATCACAATCAATTGGGGCGTCAATGAAGCACCAATGCAGCGTAGACAATAATTTTGTAACAGCTACAGATAATCTATCACTCATACCTAAATTCCTTCGGTTGCTTAGAACCTGAGCTGTGCATTGGATGACATATGGGCAAGCTGCCTTGACAAAGTCCCATCTTTGCACGCTTTCAAGCTGTTTGATCAAATCACTGTAAGCTAGTTGTAGTTTCCCCTTCAGCTCCTTTTTTCTGTACCCACATAGTAAACGCTCAAACAGCTAGAGAAAAAACGAAAAGAGCCAAATGTGTTTATTTGCATTCAGAAGGCAATGGCTACTGAATCAGCGCCGGGGCACAAATTTAGAATTGTGGTACCCCACTCACGAGTAGCATAGACTCTCTGTCAGTCATTGCCTATTGAGCTAACACATAAATATTACATATATATATATATATATATATATATATATATATATATATATATATATATATATATATATATATATATATATATATATATATATATATATATTTACGCAGGCCGGTGGTCATTGTAGGTTTAGTATTGGTGAAGACTTTGATAGAAACGTATACTCGAAAGACAGGTGTATATTTGTGTATATTTAGTTTTTTCTATATATATACATACATATATAAATATATATATATATATATATATATATATATCAAAAGTCAAAGTCCTTTCCGCGCCCAGTGGCGCATGGGGCGCGCCTATCTCCGTTTCTATAGCCCTAGGCCACGCGTTTGCGAATGCAGTGAGGGCTACAGCGGGGGGCTGGTCCACTGGTAGCTCCGCGTGTTTAACTTCCCCACTCCTTTCTCATTTATCGAGCGCCAGAAGAGAAGGCAGCGAGCACCATTTTTAAAGTCTCTGGTATGACTCGGCCGGGGCTCGAACCCACGACCTTCCGATTGTGAGGCAAACGCTCTTATATAGAAAAAACCAAACATACACAAATATACACCTGTCTTTCGAGTATACGTTTCGATCAAAATCTTCACCAGCACTAAACTTAATGACAATGGGCCTGCGTAAATCGTCTACATAACAATGGAGTGACCATGGCTATTGCACAAGGAAGACCTACTTATCAACAATCAATGACATATTACAAAAGCAATTAAAGGGGGGAGGGCCGAAGTTGTAAAGGCAGAAACAAAAGATATATACATATGTATATATAAATATATATTTATTTATTTATTTATTTATATATATATATATATATATATATATATATATATATATATGTGTGTGCTGTGGTAGTTAGGACTGAAATGTCTGATAGTTATGAAGCGAAAGTTTTAAAGAGCTAAAAATCTTTTTTGAAATCTACTTAACATTTAAATATTCACTGGAGTTTACAAGCGTATATGTTTCATAATTTGATTGTGTTATTGTCCTTGCGGAGGGGAACAGCGCCACTCAAAAAATATAAATATTTATAAGAAACAAAGCACTTGGATTCATAATAGCCTTTGTGATCTTGACAAATAAGAATTGGTAGAAGTGCCACTTGTTTAAATAGGTAAGAGTTAACATGTATTCATGATTGCATCCAAGGCAAAAACCCCCAATACAGTGCGTGCTGAGTACACTCTTTTTTTTATAAGAATAAAGTCTATAAGAATATTGAGGCTCAAAATTGCTAAAATTTAAGAATAATTTAAGAATATTGC